>CM035786.1:10380942-10980942 GCA_020466265.1 Siphamia tubifer
AGATGCATAAAAAATGTGTGGTTGCTACTGAGAGGAAACGTTTCTCTTGTTAATGAAACCTAGCAATATCACATTTCACTTAGACAACCTGAGAAGCACAAACCCACTTACTGAAGAGTTTAGGGAAGACAATATGGAGACAAACAAAGCACCCTGAAAATGGAGTTACCCGTTTGACACTGCAAACATAAGCGATGACAGAAACTGGGGTAATTAACACAGAGAGGAAATTATGGAGTTTACTGGAGGCTGCATGTGTTGATGAGGGACAATAAATAATAAATAATAATATAATAAATAAATATAACCAGGACTTTTTCTCTGCACTGAGGTGATTTTTTTCCCCCCTATAAAGTGATTTCCAGCAGTGATGTATACACAGCACACCAGTGAGTTAGCACTACAAAGAACTGAGGCTAATGAGAATGACACACCGCATCCTCACATGACACACACACACACACACACACACACACACACACACACTACAGAGTTGAAAGAGCAAATTCATATGGGAATAAGTAAACGTGCACTGGTAAAAAAAAAAAATAAAAATAGTCCTCTAAAAACCAGCTAAAATATTTTTTCTACAAGATATTCCGGCTGAAATTAAACAAAAACAAGTGAAAATTATCTTGAACAATTCTTGAAATAAAATATTCCACATCTATTATCTAAAAATAAGTTGTTAATATCTCACTAAAAATAGAGATATATGTCTCATTTTAAGTGTGATGAGATATTTGGACTAGAAATATGAATAATAGTTATTCCAGGTATAAATATAGTTTTACAAACACCTGTAGGTTTCAAATTCTAACTTTTTGAACTATTAAGGTACCCAAATAAATGAACCAAAGATTAATAAAAGTGGGTTTAGATAAATACGACCACTTTAATACAGTTTCATGGAGATAATATAAAAATATAGAAAAGTCAGAGATTCTGATTCTTTTGACCAAAACTTAAAGACTTTAACAACATAAATCACATAAATCAATTATATATATATATATATATATATATATATATATATATATATATATATATATATATATATATATATATATATATATATATATATATATATATATATATATATATATATCATCAATATATAATCACTTCTCGTCTCGTCATCTGAACCCACTTTATCCTCACTAGGGTCAGGGGTCAATGGGGGTCTAATCCAGCTACAATGGGTGAAGGCGGGGTACACCCTGTATGAGTCTCCAGTTCATCTCAGGGCTGAACATATATAGACTCACTGTCACATTCACACCTATGGACAATTTAGATTAACCAGTTAACCTATCAGAGCATGTGTTTGGATGGTGGGAGGAAACTGGAGAAAACCCACGCAGACACGAGGAGAACATGCAAACTCCACACAGAAAAGCCTGGTGTGGGAATAGAACCAGGGACCTTCTGTCTGTGAGGCACGAGTGCTAAGTAAGTTAGTAAATAAATAAATAAATAAATTAAAAAAAAATAAATAAATAAATAAATAAAATAAGAAGAATATTTAGATTTTTTTCTAGCGGGGAATTAAACTTTTACAAACCACACCTGCACGATTCAATGGCAACACAGCACAGCAACAGTAACACAGCTGACCCCCCCCACCACCCACCCCCACCCCATATCTATTGTTTTATCTCCACATACCAAACCCAGGAGTGTCGACGGTTGCAGAAAGGGCTGATGGGAACTTCCAGAGTGGATGACACTGTCGTCATCGTCTTGATTACGCCCCAAAAAAAAGTTATAATTTGTTCCTTTTTTTTTTTTTTTTTTTTTCCTTTTTATTTAATTTATTGTTCTTTGCCAAGTCTCAACTCAGTAACTTACTTGATTGGATTCATTGATGATCAAAGTGGTTCGACTGGTACTATTGACCCAAGTCGTGTAAAGTGGTAGCGCCACACACAGCTGTCACATCCTGGAATCCCACTGTGGAACTTCACAGGGCACCAGTTGAGCAACATTAATCTCGGCGTCCGTCATTTGATAACTGCTTTAGGTCTCAACGGTGCAGAAGGTGGTGGAACCCAAAGTCACTCTCCATGCCCCCACCTCCCCCCCCTCTTCCACCGATCACCTCTCAGGCAGTTTTCACTAAATATGAGATGACACACAGGTTGAACATAGCCTCATAACAGAGACAAAAAGCTGCCAAAAAACACACCAAAAAAGGCCAGTTTATGTCAAACAGTACAATGTGAAAAAATCCATATGTAGTTGAGCAGAACAAAAAAAAAAAAAAAAAGGAAAAAGTCTAATCCATCTAATCCTTTGTACCAGTGTTTGTTCACAGCTGTTGTTGCCGTCCACTCGTCCTCTGAGCGTCCACAGACATGTTTCATGTGTCTGCTGGTCCCTGTCCTGTTGAAACTGACGCTGTTCCTGCTTCTAGACTCTGCTTCGGTTCAAGTAAGCTGGACCACATAACAGGTCACATTTCATAGATGATCTTTGATCCCCCAGCCTGGAGTAACTAAGGTGTATATTTGCATGAGGCAAAAACCAGAAACTCTAAACAGGCTGGATTTGTTCACAATAACAGATGATTAAATTACACCTAAGGAAGTTTTTCTTCTTCTTTTTTTTTTTTTTTTTTTTAAATTAAGCAACAATAAAAGAGCTATAAACTAAATTAAACTAGCAAAAATAGTCATGCTTAGTACTTAAACAAATCGGCTAATTAACCCTTTGATGAATGAATTATGACATGAATTATTCCTCTTTAATAATAATAATAATGGTAATAATGATAATAATAATAATAATAATAATAATAATAATAATAATAATAATAATAATAATAATAATAATAATAATAATAATAATAATAATAATAATAATAATAATAATAATAATAATAATAATAATAATAAATTTTATCTGTATAGCACTTTACATGGTACTCAACAACACTTTACGTGAACTACAATAGTACAATAAAAACTACAATAAAAAAAAACAAACCATGTACACGTAATCAAACATTAAAAGTTATCGGATTTTTTTAGGCATGGAAAAATCAATGTGATATTTGAAATATTTTTAATGAACCTATTTTTTATGGAGTTACCATATTTACTATAAGTTGCACCAGCCAAAAAAATACACAATAAAGATGGAAAAAAACATCTATAAGTCGCACTGGAGTATGAGTATAATTTTTTAGGGTAAAATTATTTGATAAAATCCAACACCAAGAACAGACATTTCATATTAAAAGGCAATTTAAAATAAAAAAAAATAGAATAGAGAACAACAGGCAGAATAGATAGATAGATAGATAGATAGATAGATAGATAGATAGATAGATAGATAGATAGATAGATAGATAGATAGATAGATAGATAGATAGATAGATAGATAGATAGATAGATAGATAGATAGATAGATAGATAGATAGATAGATAGATAGATAGATAGATAGATAGATAGATAGATAGATAGATAGATTAATCTAATCTCGAGTAAGAAAATAGCAACGACAGCAGCTGTAGTAACGGTGACAAGCTGCCGTATGGCATTTCTAATGTGTTTCTATCTCCAAGAATGCATCCTTAAATGTTTAATGTCTGCAACCTTATAGTCCTTCAACTAAAGTGTCTGTCTCACCTTAACTCACTGTAAAGTAAACAGACTTCCATCAGCTGCAGGACGTCACGATATTAGAAAAAACTGACACTGCGATTTCTTTAATCTTGCGATACACTGTATATTGTGATAAGAAACAAATGACACAAACGGTCAAACAGTGGTCGACACTGAACATACGTTTCAGTGTCATCCTTCTTGTAGCTGAAATAATTAACTTAAATTAATGATAATTTTTAAAAAGTTCAAAATTTAAATACAATGAAATTAAATAAATGAATAGACACATAAATAGGTAATAAATAAATAAAGGCAAATAAATTTAAAAATATACAGAACATATGTTTCAATATCATCGTTGTTGCAGGTGAAATAATTAAATAAAATTAATAATAAAAAAGTAATAAAGTTAAACATTTCAATACAATAAAATTAAATAAATGAAGAGATGCATACAAAAATAATAAATAAATAAAAATGTAAAAAAAATAATTACAAATAAATAAATTAAGACAAATAGTAAAATAGTTAAATAAAATTAATAATTATAAATAAATAAATAAATAAACTAAATGCATTAATTAACCAATTTTAAAAAAACTAAAAATAAAATTGAACAAAACGTAATAAATAAATAAAACTAACTAAATAAAAAGAAATATATACAAATAAAAAAAAAAAAAATAAATAAAAATAAAAACAGCTCTAGTTTGCGTCGTCACGGCCACATTCTTCTTTTTTTTTTTTTTTTTTTGGGTTCCCTTCTCATGTCACCCTGACGTCCCTCATAGTGCTCCATGTGTCACAACAGCCATGTCAGTCTCACTGCACATGCTAATTGTATCTACACGGGGTCTGATTTCACACAGTGTGAAGTGAGCGATAAGAACTGCAGCAGCAACTTTAATCCACATTCAGACGCACAATACTCAGTTGTGAAAGCAGCACGCACCGAGAAGTGCACTTTTCAAAAGCCCAGTATGACGATGATTTGCAGCTCGACACTTGAGACGACATGTATCATGTAACAGAAACAACTCCAGCTGGATACCAAATATATTTGTACACCAGTGCCCACTTTGCCGCTCTATTCAAAGTGCTTCTACAGAACAACATGTCAAACTGCCTAGCAACAGCGGCTTCCAATGCACTTGACTCCTGACTCTGTGTGGTCGGCCATTGTTCGCTTTTTCAAATGGTGAGTCTAGGAAATTATGCTTTTTGTTTTTTTGAGAGGCAGAAACAGAAAGGCTTTTTTGTAAGGATCAGAAACACATGATGATATAATACAGATGGAGGTCATGATATAAAGCAGGTAGAGGTGGAACGGTACACAACAGTGATGGTTTGGTACGCACCTCGGTTTTGAAGTCATGGGTCGGTTTATTTTCAGGACAGTATGGAAACAAAATGCAAAACTATTTTCTTCCTTGGCATGGTATTTATTAAACCAAAAAAATTTTAATATACAAATGGAAACAGTAAAAAAATTAAAGTGCTGCTTGGTACCAGTAAGTTAAATGACTATAAAACTATTTTTTCCACAAAATAGTGTTAATTAAACCAAAAAAAATGTAATATACAAATGGAAACAGTAAAAAAAATTAAAGTGCTGCTTGGTACCAGTAAGTTAAATTACTATAAAACTATTTTTTTCCACAAAACGGTGTTAATTAAACGAAAAAAGCACTCTGAGAGCACAGACCTTCCTTGGCGGAGCTCTGTGCACTCAGAATTCTTTTCTAGTTTATTTATTTATTTAAATCCAAATGCTTGTTGTGTCTAAAACATAAAGACTTCTATATACATACATTTGCAAATCAAAGGTTAGAGATATAAAACTTCATATGACAGGTTTCGGCAGAGTGACGCCTCCTGCTTAGTGAAAAAAAAACAAAAAAACTAAACAAAAGAAAGATCACAGATGGAGTGTGATTCAAAGTTCAGCTAACTCATATGTATACACAGACAGTCAAACACATGCCTAAAGCCAGCTGATGACTCATGTTAAAATGAAGGCTGCCAATGAAAGACGCCTTATTCAACCTGGGTTTTGTACAAAACTGACAAAAACACACAGTAACTTATAAAACCACTCTGGATGATAGGACGTTCTTGAAATATATGACAGAGAGAGAGAGAGAGAGAGAGAGAGAGAGAGAGAGTTAAAGAGAGAGAGTTAAAGAGAGAGAGTTAAAGAGAGAGAGAGAGAGAGAGAGAGAGAGAGAGAGAGAGAGAGAGAGAGAGAGAGAGAGAGAGAGTTAAAGAGAGAGAGAGAGAAAAGGGGGAAATAACCAGAGACAAAGCACCAAGGTGTGAGGCGTTTCCATGGCAACCACAGTCATACTTCCCCGACTCCACCAATGAGCTGTGACCTCATAGAGAGCCCAAGGATTCATAATTCACCTGAGGCAGTGACTTTACAGCATCCCACCTCTGCACACTCTGCTGTGGACGCCCGAACAGTTGGATACAGACGCATGTGCTGCAGGTTTAATGTCTATATTTATTACATTTCATGATGCAATCACCAAAGAAATACAACTATTACAGTTGGCAATAAAGGTGAATAATAAAGTTTTTTTCAGCATCCACTTGCATTTTTTTTGTTTCATCATAGTATAAACTAGATATGATATGATATCATCCAAAATATTATAAAAAGTACTTGCGATATGACTATCTCACACACATATATTGCGATGTCGATGCTCAGACAATATATTGTGCAGTTTTATCAAAAACATAATATCCACAAAACTATCTTCAGGGATATAAATGTATGAGAACATATGATTTTCACTGAAAAAATGCAAAGGATTATATTATAATAAATGGTGATGAATCCCAGACGAAAAATGAAATGTTAAGAAAACTCCAGTTGCATGTAGCCATAGTGTATAAACCATTGTTCAGTGCTACAGCAGCAGTAACTATTAATATGTAAATGAGCTGTGGTCACTATACAGTTGTTATTTATGATGAGACTCCACATGTTAACACTGTCTGATCAAATACTAGAGGCAAAAAAAAGGATGCTGCTCAGTTTGTTGCTGCCGCCACCACTTCTATCCCTGCCAGTGCATATCACAGCCCACCCCCTCCACCCCCTTCACCCCCTCCACCCCCTTCACCCCCTCCACCGCTGCCACCGCCCTGGCATCGACCCGAGGGCCCAATTTCTTCACAGTTTCTTACAGGGTGTTGCATTGATCTCCCTCTGCTCTCACTGGGAGAAACAGGAAGCCTTTTAACTCCATGTCAAAACAATATCTGCATGGGATTCCTTTTCTTAAAACATTCTTATTAAATAGTGGTTTGATTTTTTATTAACGCTAAGAATGTAGAAAAAAAAAAAAATATATGTATAAATAAAAAAAACCCTGCACAATATATTGTCTGAGCACCACCATCGCAATGTATGTGTGTGCAATAGTCACACTGCAGGTTCTGCAATTATTTTTATTTTATATTTTATTATGATTTATTTATTTGTACTCGTCGTGTACTCTGCTTCATCCGGGTCCAGGTCACGGGGGCAGCAGTCTCAGCAGACCAGCCCTCACCCCAGCTACCTCAGCCAGCTGCTCCAGGGAAATCCCGAAGCATTCCCAGACCAGCCGAGAGACATAATTCCTCCAGCGTGTCCTGGGTCGGCCCTCAGGTCAGGACATGCCTGGTACACCTCCCCAGGGAGGCGTCCAGGAGGTGTCGCCACCTCAGCTGGTTCCTCTGGACATGGAGGAGCAGCGGCTCTACTCCGAGTCTAGACCAGATGTCCGAGCTCTAAGGCTGAACCCGGCCTCATTCATGACCCAAAGCTCATGAGCATAGGTGAGGGTCGGAACATAGATACAACCCTAAAAAAAAAATGTTTTATTTATTTGTATATGTTTTTAATGTATTTTTTAATTAATAATCAATTTATTTGTATTATTCATTTATTTAATATGTATTTCTTTATTTTATTTGCCTTTTTAATTTTTATTTATTTAGTTACAGGGGGAGGGGCCTGGGACTGCATCTATCTCTGTAACTGATAGTTTTTTAAATCTGTAAAACTGTGAGACGACCTTGTTGTGATATGGGGCTCTATAAAATTGATTGATTTTAATTGAATAATAGATTTGACATGTAATATAACATGATTATAATTATTGACAATTAGAGCTGCATAATATATTCTTTTTTTTATTTATTTGTTCTTTGTCTTTTTATTGATTTATTTATCTATTGAACTTTATTTTTTATACATTTAAAGATTGTATTTATTTATTTTTAATTATTACATTTCTTTAATTATTCCAGCTACAAGTAGGATGATACTTAAACATATGTTGTATGGACGACTAATCTGTTTGATCGTTTGTGTCGGCACCAAACAGCTGTTATTTATTCCTGAGGAGTTTTTTTCATATTGCAATATATATCGCTGGGTTTAAAAAAAATAAATCATAATGTCAGTTTTTTTCTAATATCGTGCAACCCTAGACCTGATAATCATTCATCACCAGTCTAGTAATGATGCTGCTTTTCACATGTAAATCACTTACAATAATTTTATTGTTAAGATGGTATTTTTCTTCTTCGTCTTTTTTTTTAAATTTATTTATTTATTTTTACATATGTTAGGTAAGGTGGTAGAAATAATAGGACATGACCCTTACTTCTGTAACTGAGATGTTCAATGTTAATTAAATTTGCACATAAAATGATAAATAAACATAGGGGGAAAAAAACTGGAAACTTTCTTTAGATACACTGTTCAAGCAAAATGATATGGTGCTCAGCAATTAGCCAGATCCATTTGTCAAGAGCCACAAACCACAGGGGTACGACACACAGCAGGAGACAAATGCCACAAAGGTCAGTCCTGACATCACCACAAGTCACACAACAATGACAAATGTAATTATCACATCACACCCATGTGTCGGTCAGTGCTGCTTCAACTCACATAGACCATGGCCTCCTGTGTGTGTGTGTGTGTGTGTGTGTGTGTGTGTGTGTGTGCGCAGATGTAGACATGTGTGTGCGTGCGACAGTGTGACGAACATTAGCATGGTTGTCTGGTTGCCATGGCCGACAGTTTCAACAAAGCCCAGCCTAAAGTCACTTCCTGTATCTCCTTTCCATCTCATCCTTTCTGCTGACCTTTGTTCTCACCATCTCTTCTCCAAACAGCAATTTAATTTTTAATTTATTTTTTTCTAGATGACCTTTCCTTTTCAGTGTTCTTTATTTCACACTTTATTTGGCACTTTTTCTTTTGCACTCAGTTTTTATTGATATTTTTGACATTTATATGATGT
The DNA here is from genome assembly GCA_020466265.1 of Siphamia tubifer. Lineage (NCBI taxonomy): Eukaryota > Metazoa > Chordata > Actinopteri > Kurtiformes > Apogonidae > Siphamia > Siphamia tubifer. Next base: position 10,389,867 of record CM035786.1, read on the forward strand.
TTTTTTTAATTCTGAATTATTTATTTGGAATAAAATAATTCAGAATTAAAGCCATTTCTTTCATGTTTTCATTGACATATTTATAGTGGTCACAGATATAGTAACCAACCACTTATATAGATCAAAAGGCTTGGGACAGAGTAATTTCTATACAAATGCTGTTTAAATCATTTGTTTATCGTAATATTAATTTTTGGCATTTTTATGAATGTAAACGTGCAAATTAATTTTAAAATTACGTGTAGCTATCTTATTTTTTACTCCCATGATTCCTTTCTGGACGTCTGCTTCTGCCTAGCTAGCTAGCTAACGTAATGAGTTGACACCAGGCAGCAACTAAGCTAGCAAATCACATAATAATTTACTTCATTATCGAGTTCAGAATTAAGAATTAAGATTGGAATAAATCAGTGACTTAATTTGGAATTAAGTTCAATTAAAAAGGATAATTTTAAACTAGAATTAGGTGTTTACATCGTCATATTAAAGAGGAATTAACTTTAAATCAGAATAAAAAATTTAAACTCCAATGTAAACAGCTTTAAATCCAGTACATATGAATGTAAATGTCATAAAAATGTAAATGTATGTGTTCATATATGAACACAAACCTTTTTTGTCTGCTTCAAGTACCAGAACATTAAAAAAAAAAAAATTAATTAATTAATAAAAAGATAAGCAGACAAAAATACATGAAAGGAGAGTGATCTTTCAACAACACAATCACTGATCTATGAAAAGAAAGTCAGGCCTACAGGGTGGAACATAGTTGACCCAGTTTTCCCAGTATGAAGTACATTTCTCCAACTTGTGATGAACAAACACACAGATTTCCATTTATTTTAATACACTTTGGCCAAACCTTGTATGTCCTCACTCACCTCCTGTTCTTAACATTATTATTATCAAGCTGCCAGATTCCTCCTTCATTGAATGTTCCATTATTAAAATTCCCATCCACTCACACATATATTTAATATTCAGACCTGTTCATTACTTGTGTCTATGGCTGAATCCTACTTCACCCTTTCTCCTCCAATTTGCACGTCCACACATGCAGGGTAGGAGTGTCCCAATTCACGTTAAATGAGTCATTCCATGGTTAGTTCATTAATATTACGGTGTTCTCCATTGTTATTGAATTCATTGTGTGTTGGTTCTATTTTTTTTTTTTTTTTTTAAAGGCTGGATTGTTTTGTTTCCAGCTGTTTTTTCACGGTAGAAAAATGATTTGAGGTCAAACAACAGAGTTTACCGGTACTTCCTCATACATGTCCATGACGTAGTGACGAGGCGTCTCTGATTGGCTCAGAGTGTGTGAAGTAACACTTCCCCCCTCCCTTCTGGCTCTGTGTGTGTTTACCATTCCAGAGTAGCATCCAGCTAGGTTTCATGCCGTCGCTTATTTCCACAGAGAGCACATGAACCAGTTTGATCCGCCATCTTTTTCCAGTTTGTGCAGCAGCTACTGTGGCGCCGTATTCTCTTGTAGATGCTAATGCTAATGCTACTTCAGATTTACTGCAATGGGGGACGGACTTAACCCCAGGTGGGTGACGCTAAAGTCCATCTGATGTCACATGGACCTGCTTTTTCTGGGTCCCTCGTTCCTGTTGTTTTCTGTGAATGCGGTATGCAGCCAGTGGAGGTGACAAACCACTGTCAACGGCAGCATGTGTTGGTAAGTCTGGGTGACTCATCAGATTCCAAAAGGAATGTGGGAAAGTGGTTTTCAGTGGAATGACACCTTTAGGGGGAAGGGGGAGGGCTTTATACCCCTTCAAATGGAGATTTTCCATGGCGGCATCTACGAAAAAAATACATAAATGTAATATTTCTGCCGTAATTAGCTGTTTTTAAGTTGTTATAACTGTTATATTGTGTAAGGTTTGACATTGTCGCAATGTGTAATGGTAATTTTGTCCATCAAAACTCACATGAAAAAAAATGACATTTATGTAAACGTAGAGTTACGTGGTTACGTAACAACTGGTGGAGCGAACTGATGACGTAGGTGAGTGTTGATTCATAGGGCTTGTTTTTCCAGCCCTACCCCTTATGGGTCTATTTGAAGGGGTAGGGGTAAAAGTTAGAAATGGGATTGGGCCTATATTTACATCTGAAATCAGGTGATGGCATTCAAACAGGACTCTTCACCTATTTTTTTTTGGTCTTGTGTACAATTGTGTTGTGCAAACAATGACACAGAAAAAATCTAAATCAGTGTATTTGTCTCATTTCTACTCAAAATATCTCAACACTTTGTCTTCTACTGTGTACCAGAGTTGCTTATCCAATGTCTGCTTATCCAACTGTTTTTTTTTTTAATTAAAAATGGTGCTGTCTCTCTGTATATTTAATGCATATTTTATAAAATTTTTATTTGTATTTTTTGTATTACATCAACCTGCCGAAGGGAATACAGGCAGAAATTAGCAGGAAATGCTACAACCTGATACAGGGATCTGTCCTTTACTACAATAGTTAATGTTTATATGTACACCGTCCCCTTTTAAAAAATAAACTATTAAACTAAATTAAACTAAACTACCAGCCCATCAGTTGCTGGAGAAACACTGTTTTTTCACCTTTTTAGCTAAATATAATATGTATATATTTTTTTATCATGTTATCATAGAATCTAATTACTTTAAACATTAAAGCTACAAAACTTCTTATCCACTTTAGTGTATTTTAAGTGGAAACTGTCATTCCTGTGTAAAAAAACAACCAACCAAACTCAGATTGGAGAGATTTGAACATGTGTGACAGTTGGTTTCATCGTGTTCTCAGCTTGAACACAGCAGCTCAGGCAGGATGGTGCGAACAGAATGGCTCCTCCATGGTGTGTTGGGACTTATGGGGGTCATCACACTCCTCAGCCTCCATGGGAAAACTCTGTCTAGTGTTAAAAGGAACTCCAGCTGATTGTCAAAGCTCTAAACGGCCTGGAGGTGTGAATGTGTTACAGTAGCTCTACCCAAGACTGTGACCTGCACAGTTTACACAGTATTTTTGTGTCTTCGATGGATAATTCTGTCTCGTTTTAAGGCTACCTTTATACGGTGACGATGAAAACACAAGACACAAAAGTGGCGTCTCAATTCAATTTTTCATCTGTGTTTAGACAAACGTTTTCAGGAGGAAATGTTTGTTTATATGAAGATGCAACAATGGGCGAAATTCGATTGGATATGCATGCTAGGCCCATGTAGGTAATTATAAACCTATCTCTGTTGGGCTGTAGTATGAGTATGAATTTTACAATAAATGAAACAATTCCTGTCATATTGAACCTAAATAATTTTCACATTTATTTTTTTTTTCTCATTATTATTATTTTTGCTTTATTCAAGTAAAAAATAAAAAATAAAAAATTGACAATGGAACAAGTGAACATTATTTTTGGTAACATTTTGATTTTTGGAGTGAGGGTGTGATTTGTCAAAAAAAAAAAAATAGAACAGGGGATTTTTTTAAATGTATTATTTCATAAAATTTATTGAAACAAGATTTCCCAGATCTATTGTTTAGAAATCAGTTTTTATATCTCTATATAAAAGTCACTGAGGATTAGATGTTATTTTAACTATGATGAGATATTTGTGAATAGAAATGAGAAGAACACATTTGGTAAGATTGTAGTTCATTGTAGTTTTTGTTCGTTAAAGACAACTGCACATAAAACAAAACAAAAAAATAGGTTCTGGTTGGATGTTGCATATACAGCTGCACAATATATTGTCTGAGCATCAACATCATGTACATGTTCGCAATAGTCACATGACAGGTCCTGTTAATGTAGGGGACGAATAAGCTCAACATTTTATTATTTAATTTCAATAGAACCTGACACACACTGAGCATGTTACAATTATTCTGAACTAGTTTGGAGTGAGTCACTGGTAACATGACTGAAAAATGAGTGACCAACAAGAGAAAATCACATGAAACCAACAAAAGAAAATCACCCAAAACCAACAAGAGAAGATCACCCAAAACCAACAAGAGAAACTCATCCAAAACCAACAAGAGAAAATCACCCAAAACCAACAAGAGAAAGTAATCTAAAACCAACAAGAGAAGTGCAATAATTTGAATTTTAAAATTTATTTATTTATTTTACATTTTTTTAAATCTGTAATTTTTAATTATAAATTTTACTTTTTAAATTTAATTTTATCTTCACTATGCACTTGTACTGTATATGTGTATGGCGCTTCGTGTCTCTGTGAGGTCTCCCTGAAACTTTTTGTGCGGAATTGAAATGCATGATTGGATGGACTGCTGAACTGAATTGCCCCTAGAGGGACTAATAAAGTTGTTTGAATTGAATTGAATTGAATTGAATTGAATTGAAAATCACCCAAAACCAAGGCTTAGTGCCAGAAAGAAAAACAAGTTATGTGGAATTATTTCTTTTTTCTATTTATTTATTTCTTTATTTTATTTTATTGTTTTTTTCATTTGTACTTTTAATTATTTATTTATTTATTTTTATTTAATTACTTTTTAAAATTTCATGTATTAATTATTTTATTTACTTTTTTTATTCTTAATGATTCATTTTATTTACACTGAAACCTATGTTCTGTGTCCGTATATATCTGTTTGACCGTTAACGTTGGCATCGTACAGCTGTTACATACTACTGAGTATTTTTTTATATCACAATATATTTTTAAAAAAATCACCATGTCAGTTTTTTCTTATATCATACAGCACTAGTTTCATATTTAACCTAAAATTTACTTTTTAGAGGACCCTGTCTTATTTTAAGCGCAATGGTGACCCCCCCCCCCCCCCCCCCCCCCAACCCTAACCGTAAACCCCACCCCCCAGTCCTATAGTGTTTTTAAGACACTGTGATGTCTTACTCTTGTCTTGGTTATAAGTAGAACGTTCCTTAAGCTTCGTGATTGCTTCCGTTTCAGACCATGTAACAGATAAACAGATAAAGAAATTGTTTCCATCCCATCGTACCACGCCGCCCATCTGTGAGTCATGACCTCCTACTGTTTGCTTTCAGAACTACATAAGCTCTGAGTCCACACGTCCTGTGGAAATGTGTCTTCTCGTCAGTGGATTCCCTTTTTATAACCAAGCCAAAAAGACTTCCCTCGGCGCAGGTTTCTCAAATTGCCAACATCACGCACCAATAAGCTTCAATCTCCTCCGCTCTCCTCATCCTCTGCTCAGAGTAAACACAGTCTACTCAGGTTTCATGACCACTCAGGGGAAGCAGGAAAAAAGAAATTAAGTGGAAGCTGAAGGTCCCTCGAAATAGTTTTGGTCTGATCTAACTCATGCTAATATTTAATCATCGGCGTTCGTCACAAGGTACAGATGAAAACAACAAATTAAAAATCCAAATAAGGTTTACATCAGTCCGTCTCCTCTCGTTAACCCTAGAAACTTGCTTCAGCTCTCATCAAAATTCTTGTCTTTTTGTGTAGTCATTTATTTTAAGCTTCAATTATTACATCCCATATCCGGTATTTGCAGAGTTACAGGTCAAGTCTGAGAAAAATAGATTCAAAGATGTCCCGTTTTAGTTTTAATGTTGCTGTATTTCTGTAAAATAACCATCTCTATCAACAGTAAAACTCACATTTTATTGAAGTATTACTGAATAAAACTTTATTTAAAAAGGCTGTCCTGTGGCGTGGATTTGACACCAGTGAATTCAAACTCTGGCAAAAACATGACCCCCTTGGCGGACCACTCTTCATTTGGAGAGGGGAGGTCTGCCTTGGCGGAGGTTTGTGCTCTCAGAGTGCTTTTCTAGTTCTTGCTTCTATTGTTCTTATTTAGTTTTTTTAATATAGTTGGCATTATTTTTATTGTTACAGTTTTTGTAGTTGATTTCATTATCATTGTGATTATTCTTGTTGCTGTCAGTTATCATTGTTGTCATTATTTTTAGTGTTACTGTTTCTGTTGTCATATATATATATATATATATATATATATATATATATATATATATATATATATATATATATATATATATATATAAACCGATTCTTCCTCATACATGTGCTTGATGTGGTAATGAGGCGTCTCTGATTGGCTCAGAATGCATGAAGGAACACTCCCCCCTCCCCTCTGGCTCTGTGTGTGTTTACCATGGAGAGTAGCATCCAGCTAGATTTTGTGCCGTCGCTTGTTTTGAAAACATGCAGGAAAAAAAAAACTATGCTTTATTTCCACAGAGAGCTCCGCCATTTTTTTTTCAAGTTTGTGCAGCAACTTTGACACTGTCTTCTCTTGTAGATGCTAATGCTACTTCAGATTCGCTGCAATGGGGAGTTTAAGTCTCCGCCCCTTCTGGGACGTTCATAGGGCCTTAGATTGGAAAATTAATTAATGGTATTCAATGGGAAATAAAATGCTAAAATGGTATCTGGTTTGTCATGTGCCCTGAATCACACACATGTTGTACCTCATAATAAATGATAATTATTGATGTGTATCAACTGCTTCTGTTAACCAACGGCTGATTCATTTGCGAGTAAAACATGTTAATAATTTGTATGGCACGCCTGGCGCGTACGTGACTTCACCACAGACTCCACACCACAGCTGAGCGGAGTGTGACGTCACATACTGTACACATTGTAGTCTCTTACTAAGCCCACATAAAACATAACTTCATGTTTGCTTCACATCAAAAACAGGTGTTCTGCCTATGACACATCAAATATTTATTATTAACCGCTATCACATGTGAATTTCAGAGAACTTGTCAAACAGAATCAGAGTTCAGCTTGACTCGCTCCATTCACTCCCATTCAATTTTTTTGCGAACTAAGCACCCATGGACCGGAAGTAGAAGGGTGTGACTTAGCCTCCCCACGGGGGACGGGCTTGGGTGACGCCAATGTCCTCATGACGTATAGTGGACAGGATTTTTCTGAGTCGTTTCTCTGTTGTTTTCTATGAATGGTGAATCCAGCCAGTGGAGGGGACACACCACGCAGCAAACGCAGCATGTGTTGGTCACTCGGTGTGACTCATCAGATTCCAAAAAGAGCGTAGAAAAGTGGTTTTCAGTGGAATGACACCTTTAATGTCATTATCATTTATGATATTATTATTGTTCTTGTTTTTATTCTTGTTGTTGTTGTATCATTTCAGACTTTCCAAAACTTTTATTTCATCACTAATAATTGGTTTTGAAAACAACAACATTCTCGTCCAGACTCATATTGTAAATGTACCTGGATGACACAACAGCAGGAAGAGTGGAAAGTGTCTGACTGGTGATACCGTGTCACTGTTGACTATGAACAATAAGAATAATGAACTCTACTACAGCAGAGAATACATTAACCTACAAGAGTCAAGGCCAGAGGATATGATTAGAAGCCGTGGGTGGTGATGGCTGAGCTCCAGGCCAGGCACCCCAGGAGGCACCAGGTTATCCTGTGACACCAACCGGTGACGTCACTGGTGACACAGATGTAAAGAGACCTGTGTGGACTTCCTGCGTGTGTGTGTGGAGGGGCGGGGGGTGCATCTCTGTGAGCATTGTATGGGTTTGGCCTGGAGTCTTAAGAGTTTGGACATAGATTCAAGATCTCACCCCCCTGTCGGTGAACACACACACACACACACACACACACACACACACACACTGGTTTCTGTGTCTCATGAGGACCAAGTTTATAATCATCACTCGTAGGTAAAATAGCCATTGGGTAGTGAGTGTAAAAACACTTAAAGGAAATAAAAATAAAAAATGTAATTAATAAAAAACATTTTTAAAAATATATTTAAAAAATGTAAATGGAAAAAATAAACATTTAAAATAATAAAGAAACAAAAATGTTTCAATTGAAAAATATTGCAAAAAAAAATGAAATAATAAAATTTAATTGAATTAAAAAAAATAATAATGAAAAAATAAAACATTTTAAAAAAGTAAACACATCTTCAAACCTGAAAAAACCTGTTTCCTGTTTGCACTTGTTTCCTTCATACTTTATGGGGACTTCCACCAAAACCAAGTTAATGTGTTATTACTCAACATCATTTCCATACATTTGCATACTTCACCCACCCAGATTTCCTCTACATTTACATTTAACCCTCATGGGAACCTAAATTTTGGTCCCCATGGTGTGACTGTGTAAACAGATCAATGTCTCCATAAAGATAGGAATACACACACACACACACACACACACACACACACACACGCCACTATTTGCAACCTGAGTCCAGGAATCAGATTCCCGTCTCACACACTCACATACCCAATCTCTTCATCACACACACAAGGGCCTCGGCCTCACAATGGACCTGAGAGGCATTGACAGAGCGCCATATAATTTATATGACACCAGAACCACATGGGAGAAGCCTAGAAGCAACCTACGTCATAGCGCTTCCACAAATGACAAAGGGAGGCCAGTGTGTTGGTTAGCATCAGCGCAGTAGAGAACAGGCCACTTTCTCTTCTTTCAGCCCCTCCCCTTCACCTCCTCATTTCATTCTCATACTCCATCCACTCTTCTATGTGTCACTCAATCATCTACTACTCCTTCTCACCTTACCCTCCAGGATTTCTCCTGCTCCATTATTTAATAGGGAAGAGTGCTCCTTGTTTTGCATCTCTTCAGTGACTGTGGAATACAGCGAGGATGACTTAACGTCCCCCTGAAGAACAGCAGCAGGAGCTGAAGCTTCACAATCAACCTCTAGTCTGATGAAAAACCTGATCTGGGATTTTAGCTTTAGATAATTTTTTAGTTTTGTTTTATTTATCTTGTAACGTCGCTTTCATCGTCATTCATCCTGGTGCAAAGTTTAGATACGACTAAGAAACAGAGAAAATGTACCTCATGTCTGGCACATGTTTACATTGTTTACTACCCCGTTACATTGTTTACTCCCCTGTGACACTGTTTACTACTTTGTTATGCTGTTTACCACCCCATTACATTGTTTACTACCCCGTTACGCTGTTTACCACCCCTTTACACTGTTTACCACCCCGTTACACTGTTTACCACCCCGTTACACTGTTTACCACCCCGTTACACTGTTTACCACCCCTTTACACTGTTTACCACCCCTTTACACTGTTTACCACCCCTTTACACTGTTTACTACCCTGTTACACTGTTTAATGTTTGTCTACATAGGTGACACTGTTACATTTTAACATTTTTATATGTTCAAATTCAGCCTTTTTACAGTATATCTGTCATTTGCATGTATTTCTACTGCACACTACTTTATATCTTATACTTCTGTTACATATCTGTATGTTATTGTGTTGTTACTTAAATTTAAGTGTAGTACTCCTGAGATAGACCACCTGCAATTTTGTCGCACAACTGGTATAATGATAATAAGCCTATTGTATTGTATTGTATTCTATTCATTTCCATTGTATTGTATTGTATTGTATTCTGTTCTATTCCATGTACAGTTTATTTTAACCGTGTTTATCGTCACTTCTTTACACTAATGTTTCTGTTTTGACAGGTAGTACATTAATAAATAAGTAAGTTGTTGCTTTGAACCTTTTCTTAATTGAATTATCTAACGTGATATATACCATTACCGTGATATAAAATTACATACCCAAGCCTCTGATAGCAAACTGCAGGCATATCACTTACCCTCACTATCCTGAAACACTAAAACTCTGGTTTCCTGCCTACGTTAGCAGCCTGATCACACATGCTCAGTGTGGCACGCTGCAGGTGTCCCATCCATACGGCACATTCACATTCCCACCTGTTACATCCTGGTTACAGCAAAGGCCGACAAAGACGACCGATGAGCCCAGAGATGGAGCTACTGCGCTGGTGTTGGACGACTGTTTTGAACTAATGATGCTAGTAATAATGCTGTGTATGTAATGCAACAACATCCTTTCAGATCTGCAGGACAAAACACAAACTATGTTAGTCTAAGATATGACAGGATGAAGGGGACGAAAAAACTGACAGAAGTGAAGGAGAGAAAATTGGAAGGAGATGAAGATGTTCCAGACGGTGCTAAAAGAACACAATGGTACTAATAATGGATTAGATTCATATAGTGCTTTTTTATGTACACACATACTCAAAGCACATAGTGGATCCATTATTTATTCACTCTCACATTCTCACTCTGGTGGTGGTAAACTACATATGTAGCCACAGTTGCCCTGGGGCAGACTGACACAAGTGTGGCTGACATTTTACACCTGCGACCCCTCTGACCACTACCAAACATCCATACATCAGTGTGAGCCCTGGGGGCAACGAGGGTCAAGTGTCTTTGCCCAAGGACGCAACCTCTCCCCACTACCAACCTACCACTACCAACCTACCCTGAACATTTCATCAAAATCCATCCATAAGTTTTTGAGTTATCTTGTACACAAACAAACAAACCAACCAACAAACAAACACACCACTGAACACCGGCAAACACATAACCTCCTTGGTAGAGGTAATAAAATAATATAATGAAAACATGAACAATAATGAACAACCATGTATAACATGAATATTCTTCAGAAAAATTAATGATAAAATAATAAGAGGTAGAATATTGTCTCTGACTACCTTACTAATATTGTAGTGTGAAAGAATAGTTTATATATGTAATTATTTTCATAATGTTAATTGATTTTTTTCATAATACACTGAGAAGAAAATGTGGAGTGGTCATTATTTACATGTTATTATTATTATTATTATTATTATTATTTTAAAGGCTTTTATTTCTAGTATATATTTTTTTATTTCTAGTTTATATTTTATTATTTACTTGTGTGTGTGTGTGTCCGGGGATTCACAGAAAATATAGAAAGAGTATGCAGTTTGGCATACTTGTGTATTTTTGGTCAAGGAAAAGACTGGTGAAATAGGTAAGTTAATAGGAGCAATATTTTTTGTGAGAAATTAGTAATTTTAGAATTCCAATAAATGTATAGCCTGACAATCAAGTTGCTATGACCAGAACACTTTGGCGGTGACTGCTGGACAAATGTAGTATAGCATGCACGAACACACAACAGAAGAAAAAAAAATAACACATCTACAACTTGTGAGTGTTTGTGGGTCAAAAACACAAGTGATTGTTTATTTATTTATTTATTTATATTCTAACAGAGGTAGAGTCCAAAGCTCAGCAGCGTCTTCTCTGGTCCAGCTGAGTCATTTACTGCAGAGCGACTGCAGAGCTGAACCACCTCTGGTCTACCATGCATTCATTTTCACAGCACAGGCTCTGATAAATGATCAAACAAGCACAGTCACTACAGCAGCTGTGAGCCTGGCACCCACACCCACACCCACACCCACACCCACACCCACACCCACCAGGCCAAAACACACACAGATGCAAATACAACACACACTGCAACAGCATCCAACAGAACTGAAGTGGACACAACAATAATCTGCATTTTAATGTTTGGACAAATGTGTTTAGGACAATAACAGGTGTGTATAAAGTAGGAGTGTCAAAATTCATGTATTAATGTGGATTACTCCATCATCATGTAGAATCCAATTAAAAATGTTCACACAGTTAAATAGAACAGTTGTTTTGATGAAACTGTTGAAGGTGTCGACTAAACATGTTAATTGCATCTATATATATATATATATATATATATATATATATATATATATATATATATATATTCCTATTTTTGCATATATTTTGGGTTTTATAACATTTTATAACATTTTATCCAGTATTTTAGAGGACTTTTTGAATATATTTTGGATTTACCATAGCTTTTGTCCGTTTATTTATTTTTTTTTGGGGGGGGGGGGGGGGGGTTAGTACATTTTAGCATGTTTTGTAAATTTTTTTCTCCACATTTTTTTGTGTTTCTTAGTGTATTTTTGTGTATTTTGTTGGAAATTTGACAGTCGGTTGACTATTCTGTCTCAGGTGGGGAGGGGACAGAACATAAAGTGTTTTAATCATTACTAATCAACATGAATCCAAAGGAACTGTTTGATTAATGTGAATAACAAGCCCTAGTATAAAACAGATTGAGTCAATCTAAGATAATGGAGTGACGTAAAACTCCAAACTTTAGACAATATACAAAAATAACTGTCCTTGAATGAATACTCTAAATCTTAAAATATCTTAAAATACCATATTAGCATAAATATCTGGGGGGGGGGGGGTGTTTGACTTCATATCAAAAACACATGGATGACAGTAGAAGAAAAAAAGAGCCTATTTTAGGTGGTTCATGATGCCACAGACTCTACTAAATTAATTTGTCAATTAGGATCTGACCACCTCACACCTTTCCACAAAACGTCAAGGAAATTGGTCCAGTTTTTGTGTCAAGTTGCTGACAAACAGACAAAAAAAAACACCACCCCCTGAAGAGGAGAGGGGTATTAAGTTTGAGCCTGTCTATTTGTTTGTTTGTTTGTTTGTAAGTAGATTTATACAAAAACTACTGGACCAATTTCCATTAAATTTTCAGTAAAAATGTGAGGTGGACCACAATAGATCCCATACAATTTTAGTAAATGTAGGTCAAAGGTCACAGTCTCAACAAATGTTTATGTAATGATAAGAGATCAGGTAACATGTGTGTAAGGGGGCGGGGTTTGTTATGCCAGACACCACTGTGAGTCATTACCTCCTACCACACCACAATATCATCTTACAAATATCAGCAGCCTGTACAGACCATCAGCTAAAAAAACAAAAAAAAAAACAAAACAGGTGGTGCCAGGCAAAACAAGCCCCGCCCCCTTACACACATTTAACCAGAGTTTCCCAATCTCTTATCACCGCGAAGACAAATTTTTTGGTGACTGTGACCTTTGAAGTAGATTCACAAACATTTTATGGGATCTATTCTGGTCCACCTCACACCTTTCTTGAAAATGTCATGGAAATTAGTCCAGTAGTTTTTACGTAAAGCTGCTGACAGACCCAAAAACAATACAAATGGGTATTGGTATCAGCCCCCAAAAATCCATATCAGTCAATCATGACTCAGCTGTTTATAATTCACAGATATTTGCAGCGTAGTTTCATTTGACTGTGTTTCCGAAAGTTTCCTCAACAAACTTTTAAAGACAATATATATATAAAAAAATAAAATAAATAGTCTTCCTTTGCTTCTTGATCAAATGCTCCAAGTAATGCGTCTTAAAATATCAAATTAGCATAAATATCTGTGGGTGGAGTGTGTCTGACACTGTATGAAAAACACACGACAGGACGACAGAAGAAGATTAAAAGACCACTTCCACCTAAAATCTATTTATACTGAATATCCACACGCTAATACATACAAAGCTTTGAGGCACAAATAACTTGTGACTTTCCTTCTTCATCTAATGATGCCATGAGCTCTGACGAAATATTAGTCACAGAATCAGTCGGCACCTTTAGCTGCACTTAGTTAAACACAAAACAAGGCTGGATTTATGGACCCGTCCTTGTCTCAAATTCACAGCCCTGTGGAGACATTTCCATGAAACTATCAATCACAGGAAAAGCATTTAAATGTGTTGTGGTTGTTCTGCTGTTTGTGGCGTGTGAGCTTTAATTAGCCACAACGATAAAGTAGCACCTGATTAACAACCCAAACACATTATGAGAAGAGGAACGTCACCAGCTCTACCGACCATCCATAAACTCCACAAACGGAGCAGAATTTTCTTTCACTTTTGCATAAGTTAGACTCAGTAAGAGAGTGTTTTGTTATTCTACAGCAAGGGGGAGTGGGGAGGTGGGGGGTCAAACACAGGGCAAGAGTCTGGGGATACGATACAAATCACAATACTAGTCTGTCTGTTCTATCCCTATTCATTACATGTATGGGTCTAGGAACGCTTCATAGTCAGGGGAGGCGGGGCTAAAATCTTGTCTTTCAAATCCCTCTGTATACAATAGGACGCTACTACTGTACAACCAACCAGTGTAATCTTTAGGATGATGTAGTTGGATGGAGAAAAGTTCATAGAGGAGTCCAGAGAAAGTTTGGAATGACTAAACAAAATGGTGGATTATGGAGCTGAACGACTGTTGTTAGAGATCGCTGACATTCTTCACTCATCTTCAAGATTCCTTTATTGTCATTCAACATATACCAGACAGGTACCCAGTGGAACGAAATTTTGTTTATGTCTGGCCCGACTTAAAAACAACAACAGTCTTAAATTAAAATATGTACATATGAGATTTTGTACATGTTGTCATAAACTCTACAATTAAAATAAATAAATAAGTAAATAAAAACAATGCATTTAAAACCCCTCAAAACCCAAAGTCTCTTAAAAATTACAATGTGTTAGTGTAATGAATTCACTAGTCTCATTGCAGTGGGGAAGAAGCTTTTTACGATAATAGGAAATCGCCACCTGTTGTTCTTCTACTTATATGGTTGTTTCTGGTTGTTTCTCTCTTAATTATCGCAGCATCACTTTGTTAGGCCCGCCCTCTGCCTCTATACTTCACCGTGATTCGTCGGTTAGTTTCAGGGAAATCTAACCTAAAATTACGCCGAGCGTAACTAGACTACAACGGTAGCACGTAAGATTTTCTGCCGCTAGGGGGCTCTAGCGCCGCTAGCCTATAACAATACGATATATCGCAATAAAGTAAAATTTAAAGGACAATGGAACCTGGAACCCTGAATAAGTCATGTGACACACCTGCACATCTAGCTCCTCCTTCCATTCTGACTTTGTGCCACTTTTACAGGATCCTGGAGGTAGAGTTACATTTTAATGTGCATTTGTGAGTCTGTACATAATCAAACCTGAGGTGCATTATTATACAGGAGCTGGACATTATATTGTTTGAGCATTGACATCGCAATAGTCACATCGCAGGTCCTATAATTTGTATGTTTTTATTATTATTCTTTTTTAAAATGTATGTGTATATATTTTTGTTATTTAATTATTACATTTTATTTATTATACCAAATTTGTTTGTATTCCTAAATGTTTCATTCATTTACTTCTATTTATTTGTTTTGTTTTTTTTGTTTTGTTTTTTTTTACTTATTTTTATCTTATATCAGATTTGTAATTTTATTAATTTATTTATTTGACTAAATTTTTTTTTCATTTTAAAATTGTAAATTGTCTTTATTTTTAATTATTAATTTTACTTAATTATTTCGGCTACAAGAAGGATGGCACTGAAACATATGTTCCGTGTTGATCACTAATCACCACACAGCTGTTATATACTCCTGAGTATTTTTTCATATCGCAAAATATATTGTAGAGTTAAATGTCAGTTTTTTCTAATATTGTGCAGTCCTAATAAATACCTTATGCTTTCAATGGTTATATTTCACATATTCTTCTTTGATAATCCTTTACTGCTCACTCAATACGACTTTATTCTCATATTTTTCTCTGGCAGAACACACACATCATAATATCACAGATGCTAGCTATTTAATTTGCTTTATTTTGTGCTGGATAATGTTTTCTAACACGGTCACAGTGCAGCTTTTCAAACCTTCAACCTAATATCACGGCCATTATTTCATTTGTTGTTGTTAAAGCCAATGGAGCGCTGCTGGACATTTCCTTTTTGGTCTGGTTAAAGCCAGCCTTTCAGAGCTCCACACATAATCAAATCAAACACCCCCTCAGCAGATGAAGCAATGAAGCCATTTTCAACCTAGGGTCCTTATTCCCTTTCCTCCTAATGTCATGGAGACAGATGCTCAGAGGCAGAGGGAGTGTCACTGCCAGACTGAAAAATAGCGTTCAGCCCAGTTCCATCTTTCTTTGATAAATTCACTTTTGTCACATCCTCCTCTATATTTAAACGTTTAAAGATAGACACCAAGAGCAGTACATCATATAACAATAGTTGTGGGAAACATGTAAGATGTTCTAGAGCAGTGGTGGGCAATTCATTACCTAATGGGGCCACATGAAACATTTTGACAGTTTTTAAGGTCTGGACCAATAAATACACCTGCAATACGGATATACATATATATATATATATATATATATATATATATATATATATATATATATATATATATATATATATATATATATATATATATACTGTGTATATATATACAAATATATATATCAGTGATGCGCGTGACGATGTATAAACCTGCAACCTGCTTCTCGACCTGCATTTTAAAAATGTAATCAATGGTATTTTACATATTTTACTATATTTATTTTTATCTTATTCTATCTTTTGTGCATGCTTAGCATTTTTTTTTAATTGATATACTATAGGTTTAATGTTGCAGCACTACACCGAGACAAATTCCTAGTTTGTATATTACATGTGTACAATATGAACAATGGCAATAAAGCTCTTTCTGATTCTGATTCTTTATTAACATCTAATGACCTTCCTCACATTCCTGCTTTTATTTCCGTGTTAAAATCTGATGTCATTGGGTTCGGCAACCTGCAACATCCAAAGAGACATTTGAACCCGGTTTCCACGGAAAAGAAAACACTGGGAGCTGCTCATCATCTTTAAAAATCTTAGTAAATGTGTCCCAATCCTTACTTTTTTTGTTTGTATTTTTCCGGAGCTTCCACTCTCCTAACTTGACTTTCTCTGTTGCTCCCTCCATACTGTAGGAAACTGACGACGTTGAGTAGTCGACATGTCGACTCCCGTAGCACAAGTCAACTTCAATTTGGAGGAGTCTCCATACCCTTTTGACCCTCTAAGAACCTTGCGATGACATCATCATATCGTGTCAGTTGCTATGGTAACGTCACTAACAAAGAGTGCTAAAACTAAGCAGCAGCAGAGGGGGCGAGACTAGACATGGACACAGACGAAGTTGGGATGTTTGTTGTGTTTGTGCTGTTGCTTAAATGTTCACAGTTATGGTATCACAGATGGAAATAAATAAGAGTTGCTCTGAAAGAAGAATTCCACAGAGATGAACGAAACAAATTTGGAAAACCCATAAATTATTCTGCTTCATCGTGTGGTAAACTTGAGTTGTTTGTCACGATCTGATGCCGTCGTTTGCAACAACCAATCTGCATGATTACTCAACTGGGCCGCTCTCGAGTACCTTCCCTTGAGCAGGTACTCCGTTGGTTCCTGGAAAAATTCCGGAAGGCAGCACTATTGGAACGGCCCCATCAGTGGAAACACACACAATACTGTGAAGTTCCTGTAAAATAGCACGGAAGTTCAGATAGTGAAAACATGCCTATAGCTGTTATATACTGCCGAGGATTTTTTTTTTTTACTATCGTAATATATGTCACAGAGTTAAAAAAAAAATTGCAATGTCAGTTTTTTTCTAATATCGTACAGCTCTAGACCACAGTGATGTGTAACACATCCTCAACTAAAGGAGCAGACTCTTGCTTTATAGAGCACAGATTTACCTCACACACACACACACACACACACACACACACACACACACTTAGCGTTCAGACTCACAGACAGAGACTTTAGGAAACTGATTGCCACTCAAACACATTACTTCCTGGTACTTTACAGCTAAGAGGATATTTCATGTAATCTCACTCCATTTCCAGCTTTCTTCACCACAATGACTTCCCTTCACTCGTCACTCTTCTCTCCCCACTCCATCACTGCGCTACGTTTTCACCAGCAGTTCATCGACTTCATGTCTTGCGTGCGGCCTAATAACCGTTATCTTAATTGAAATCAATAGAGTAATATGGCCAGGAGGGACTGGGCACTGGCAGCCTATGTATTTTCCCTTCGTCTGTACATGCTCATCAGTCTCACAGTTAATATTTTACTCCACAGAGAGAAAAAAATATAAAACATTAGTAATTGGGCCTGTTTACATGAGACTTTTTATTCCTGTTTAATTCACAATAAAGGTTAATACCCCTTTAAGATGACCGTCTAAACCAGAGCCCAACCAATACTGTATATTTGGGGCCGATGCCAATACCGATATTTGAGGGTAAAATTCGATATATTGGCCGATATATCAAATAAGAATATTAATCTACATAAGATATACTGTAATAACCTTGTATTAGGCAATTATGGACATGTGGATTAACAGTTGTATGAATCTTTGTTTATGTCACAAAGATAATTAGTCATTTTCAAACCCAGTATAATATTCTGATATCAGACTAATATTTGATCCACAGGTTATATATGTGGTAGGTTTTTATTCTGCACAGAGTAATTCCACACCGTCAGCATTGGTATGATGATTCATTCGAGCTGCTGCTTTGCAATTATAACAAAAATAAATGCAAAAATCACATATAGTATCTGGTCTTCCATGTTGATAGTTGAAATTAAAGTAAAACAGGAAGTAAATGTGATTGTTTCCTTCCACTTGGCATCTGAACCCTCTGTAGAATTAACTTTTTTTTATATATATAAACACGAAGGAAATATAGCTTTAATTCAGAATAATTTTATCCACATAAATAACTGTAAATACATACATTGTGAAGTAAATAAATAATTCAGAATTTAAAAACACCATGTAAATGTAGCAACTGTGATGAAGATTGATGAAGAATGTTGTTTATTGCATGTGCTGTAACAGTTGTGTGGTGCTTGGCACTTGTTTTTCTGTCAGAGTTTCTTTGACAGTAGAGACAGGCAGGAAAGATGGCAGCGAGGCGTGATGGCATATAACAAAGGTTGCATGCCAGATTGGTGGGTGCACAGTATGTGGCTTAGTCATCTGACGCACCATGACACCATCAAACCCCACGGTTTAGAGCGCAGCTTTGTTCCACAACTAGTTGATGCTACAAAGATATTACATGTTATTTATGAGGTTTTATTTGGGTGTTTGTATTCATATTTTAAAGCTGTGTTTTGTATGAGCATCACTATAAACTCACATATTGTGTAGCAGAAGGAAGGAACTCCAAACCTATATTTTCCATGCATGCATCATTGCGCAGGGGGAAAAAACCCCCAAACACAAATCAAATAAATAAATAAATAATACAAAATGAGATTTTTGTTTTTTTTTGTGCTTGAATTAAGCACAAAAAAAAATATCTGCAAATTGGATAAATGAAAATGTGTGGAAGTGGTGGAAGGATTTTTTTATGACATTTTCAGTAAATGTTTAAACTGGCACAAGAAACAGATGATTAAATTTAGGTGGTGAATGAGGGAGGGCGGGGAGGGGGTTAGGGGGGCAAATTTTGATGGAATTTTCAGGAAATGCTGATAGTGAGTGACACAAGGAACAGATGATTAAATTGAAGTCGTGATCACAGGGGGGAGGTGGGGGGGTTGGTAACAACTTCCGGAAATATTGATACTGGAAATTAAATTTAGGTGGTGATTGGGGGAGGGGGGTAGGGTGATTACATTTATATGTTGATGGGGGGGGGGCTGAAATATCTATACGAGCACAAGGAACAGATTATTAAATTTAGGTGATGATCGGGGGAGGGGGGGGGGGGGGGGGCAGAATTGGATGGAATTTTCAGGAAATGTTGATAGTGAGTGACACAAGTAAAATATGATTACATTTAGGTAGTGATGGGGGTGTGTGTTAAATGTTCTGGAAATATTTATACTGGCACAAGAAACAGATAATTAAATTAAATATATCTGATGGTGTGTGTGTGTGTGTGTGTGTGTGTCCAGGTGTATTTCTAGTTTTAAGTGTGATAAGATATTTTGATTCTAAATAATAAAACTACATTATCAATCTTCAGATTTCCTTCCAGTGTTCAGTAAAAGTATTCAGTAAAACCTACACATGAACTGAAACAGGCTGTGTAGACAGTGAACTGGTGATTCCAACTGTTCCTATTCAAACTCTATGTGTGACAGAAACCGTATATTAAATACTATTTTGTAACTTGACTGTGCTGTAATCTATGGTATTTATTTCATTCTGCTGATTGTACTAATTGTGCACGGTTGGCTCGCTCCCAGAATGTGTACATGCACATAATGTACAACTTGTGAATGCAGTAATCATTTTCCTTTTATTGTTTTTTGGCACCATTTGCTCTGAAAATTGAGAATTTGCTTAGACGCCACTGATGAATCATTGTATTTGACATCATACAAATTTGTCTTTTGTTGTCTGTCCTTGACTTTTGGTTCCATTCTTTAGCAAAAACAAAAGTTTTTTGTTCTTCTTCATAGACTTCTCTCTGTAATATCAAACATAGCGCTTTGAATGCTAACATTTTGTTGCTTATTCCTAGTTTTTTTTTTCTGCTTGTACAGTATGGTGCACTATAACCTGGTGGGATTTATATTGACATAAATTCAGAAATAAATGGATCAGTTTGAACTCAAATCTCTCAAAATAACCCAGAATGTAGAAATAAATGTATCAGTTATACAAAAATGACATGCAAGGCTGAGGCACAGTCATTTAGATTTAGTGTCTGGCTGTAGAGGTTGTTAATGACTGTACGGTGACATTGGCCTGGAAGCATCTGGAAGCACAGGAGAGATAACAGGCTGGAATAGTTAACTAAGTAAGAACAGAATAAAAACAAAAATGTCTCTTAGGCCAACTTTAAGGGATCCAGTTCTTACTTTGACAAGTGTAGAGAGTGTGTAGCTGTGTTTCCATTATAGTTTTCGCAAAACAATATCGATATTCCTAAAATGCCGACAAAGTATATTTGCGCTTTGAACATGTTTCCATTGACGGTTGTTCTACGCAGGACCATCGTAACTTTTGTGAAATATCATCCCAAAAGATGTCACTGCTGTTACCTTCGGAGCTTCAGACTGACCATCACCCTGATAGTGTTAGAGTGAATGAATCGGCTAATTCTCTCGTCAGTAAAAGTCCCCGCCTAACTCTTTAAAGGCACCAACATGTCAAACAAACCAGTTGGTTAAGGTTATAAGGGTCTTTACATGTGGTCCCTACATTGTCAGGTCAAAATATTAAGTGTAAATATGCTTTAGATGAGTTTGAATGACAATCGCGAATTAGCATGTAATAGCATTAGCATGAATTAATCGGCTAATTCGCTCGTCAGTAAAAGTCTCTGGCGAACTCTTTAAAGGCACTAACATGTCAAACAAACCAGTTGGTTAAGGTTATAAGGGTCTTTACATGTGGTCCCTACATTGTCAGGTCAAAATATTAAGTGTAAATATGCTTTAGATGAGTTTGAATGACAATCGCGAATTAGCATGTAATAGCATTAGCATGAATTAATAGGCTAATTTGCTCGTCAGTAAAAGTCTCTGGCGAACTCTTTAAAGGCACTAACATGTCAAACAAACCAGTTGGTTAAGGTTATAAGGGTCTTTACATGTGGTCCCTACATTGTCAGGTCAAAATATTAAGTGTAAATATGCTTTAGATGAGTTTGAATGACAATCGCGAATTAGCATGTAATAGCATTAGCATGAATTAATCGGCTAATTCGCTCGTCAGTAAAAGTCTCTGGCGAACTCTTTAAAGGCACTAACATGTCAAACAAACCAGTTGGTTAAGGTTATAAGGGTCTTTACATGTGGTCCCTACATTGTCAGGTCGAAATATTAAGTGTAAATATGCTCAGCACTTAACAACAAATTATAATGTAGTGCTTTTTACACAGAGAAGATATTTATCTGTTAAAAAACCAACCAAACAAAACAATTTAAATATTCAAAAACTAACAGATAATAAAACGACACCTTCACTGTGTCTAGTGTAGGAATCGCCCTGATCACCACTCCAAGAGAGTGATCAAGACTGCTTTCGTCCTCGCATCCCAGCAGCAAATGGTTGTCATGGTTACAGTGACTGCGCCTGCCATTTTCGCTCCGAGAGAAGTGATCATGTGACCATGTACGTCACATCCTGTGACATTTAATTGTGGAAAAGGTGTTTTCATTGCACTTTTGTGATAAATTAAAATAACGAAACATATGAAAAACCACCTCATGAAAGCGTGAAAACTTTTGATTTGATCGATATTTGAGTGTTTTTTTTTTTTTGTTTTTTTTTTTTTAGAAATTCAGGTTTTCTTACAGCGATATTTAGATTTTGATAATTTCCAAGGGTAATGGAAATGCAGCTTGTGTGTGTGTGTGTGTGTCTGTCTGTATTCCTATCTTTATGGGGACATTGATATCTTTACACAGTCACACCATGGGGACCTCTGACACTATGGGGACCAAAATTCAGGTCCCCACGAGGGTTATATATAAAAATAAAGGTTCCCACTATAAAAATAGAAATGATGTGGCCCTATATATACATTAATTAGATTTTTCCAGAAGTCCCCATAAAACAGTGTCTTTGAGTGCCTTGAAAAGCGCTATACAAATGAAATGCATTGTTATTATTATTATTGATATATCTGCCGGCTATCTATCGTTAGTCTGTATAATATACATACACGACAAATGACTCCATACTCCTCTTGTTCCATTACTCATTCATTCCATCAGTCTTTATATTCAGGAACTGTCAGAGTTAATCTTAATGATCAGTTTGGTTAGTTGAGAAGCTCTGCTGTTTCACGCTCATTATGAAAATGAGTCGTACAGACGTGACCAGACCCATGGCTCTGTTTACATAATGAACTGAAATCATACAAGCGGGTCACAGATCCACCAGTACAGGGGTGTGTTTCATGACGCTTCACATCATGTACCCTGCATTCATTTGTTTTTGATGATCAGTGACAGCGATTACATTAACACTTCATCTGTGATAATACCCCCCCCCCCCCCCCCACACACACACACACACACTCACCCCACCCCTCTGGAATGCCTGTTCTTTTTCAGCTCCCTGGTGAGACTCTGGTAATTTGAGTTTAGAGCTGCACAATATATTGTTTGAGCATTGACATTGCAATGTATGCGTTCACAATAGTCACATGACACGTTCTGCAATGAAGGAGACGAATGAGCTCAACATGTTCTCATCTAATGTCAATAGAACCTGACACACACTGAGCAAATCGCAATCATTCTGAAGCAGTTTAGACCGAGTCACTGGTAACAAGACTGAAAAAGGAGCAACCAACAAGAGAACATCACCCAAAGCCAACAAGAGAAAGTCACCCAAAACCAACAAGAGAAAATCACATAAAACCAACAAGAGAAAATCACCCAGAGCCAACAAGAGAAAAATCACATAAAAACCAAGAAGAGAAAATCACCCAGAGCCAACAAGAGAAAAATCACATAAAAACCAACAAGAGAACATCACCCAGAGCCAACAAGAGAAAATCACATAAAAACCAACGAGAGAACATCATGAAAAACCAACAAGAGAAAATCACCCAAAACCAACAAGAGAAAATCACCCAAAACAACAAGAGAAAGTCACCCAAAACCAACAAGAGAACATCACCCAACAGTAACAACAAAAAGTCACTCAAAACTTTTTGTTTTATTTTGTGTTTTCCATCTATACTGCATGTTCTCTGTTTCTCCTAGTCCTGTGTTATGTTATCGTTGTTAAGTTTTGTGCGTCCATTAATTCTCGTTTGTGATTCTTTGTTGTTTATTTTTCTAACATACAAATTAGCCTTTTGGCTACAATTGGGTGCATTTACAGAAATGTCCATGACTGTACATTGTCCCTCTATACAAAATAAAATAAAATGAAATGAATAAATTAAATAAAACATAAAATCCAGACTTGAGACCAAGTGCCCAACGGTGGGCAATTTGACACTCCTCCAAAAACACACCTGTAACTCTGTGAGTTTTTGTCATGTATAGCTGGTTCTTTTTAAAGAGAGTGAAAGGAAGTCTTTGGATTTTCTATACTTTCTGACATCTGCAGCTGTCGATGCCACACCTATTCACATATAAAGTACCCGGTGCTTGAGTGGCTACTCAGAGGTTAGAGTACGCCCAACCCACAACCTACAACAATGTACCACTAACAGTCATATACAGTGCAATTAATCAATCAATCCCATGTGCAATAGTGTAAATAGTGTATATATTGTGCATAGAATTTGATAGTTTTTTTTATTCAATTTTTGTTGCTGTTCTGCTCTTGTGTGCAGCTCTATTCTGTGCTGCTGCAAACCTGGAATTGCCTCTTGTGGGACTAATAAAGGAATATCTTATTTTATCTTATCTTAATTCAGCCAGAATAGCTAGCCAAAGCACATGGAGACTGACGGGGGGGGGGGGGGGCATCAGAGGTGCGTCATGCCCATCTATGTTATTAGTAATCGACTAACAGAGCCTATTGGCTGTACATACAATCACTAATTTACATTTTCCATAGAAACAACCAAACATTTCTAAATGCTCTTTTTACTTTTCTGCAGCCAACACTTGAGTTTACAAGTTCCAAACTTCAAAAGCCTTGGCTAGATATATTTGTTGTGTGTTTTCTTGCACTATTTGAAGACCCCTAAAACTAGTTTTTTTTATACGGTTGTGTTTACACTCAATTTAAATAAAGCATGTTTGTATTACATTCACTTTGCTTTCATATTCAGTTTTTTTTATCTTTTCAGAATACAACCATATGTGCCACTGTTGCATACATATTTATAGTTAGTTGAACATGTCAGGGTATTGCAAACAGCCTGGTTACCAACAGTTATAGGGTTTTTTACGGTCATGTAAATGAGCTGAAAATGTTGGGTGATCAATGTCCATGGATAGACGTCAACCATATTAGAAAATAAAGACTCTTTTCTTCATATGTGGAGCATGACTTAGTTCAATAAGTGACACGATAGTGATGTTATAAATATGAGACAAGATGTGATGTGGATGGATGGATGGATGGATGGATGGATGGATGGATGGATGGATGGATGGATGGATGGATGGATGGATGGATGGATGGATGGATGGATGGATGGATGGATGGATGGATGGATGGATGGATGGATGGATGGATGGATGGATGGATGGATGGATGGCTACCAGACCAGGAGCATTTGCAGACCGACAGGAATAATTCAGAATAAACCAGTGACTTTATTCTGAATTCAGTTTAATTGTAAATTATAATTTTCAATTAGAATAAGATATTTACATGGATCATCTGAAAGAGGAGTGGACCTTTATTCTGGATTAAATGGGAATAAAAACTGTCATGAAAACAGGACAATTCTGTTTCTTTGTTGCAATTTTAGGAAGATACAGAGGTAGTCAAAGTACTCACATTCTGTACTGCAGTAGAAGTACAACTACTGGTGTGAAAAACACTCTGGTGAAAGGAGAAGTACTGATGCAACTCCTCTGGTGAAGTAAAAGTAAAAAAGAAAAAAAAAGTATAACTTCTCAAATGAGAGTAAAGAGTAAAAATTTGTATTTTTTTTTTTTTTTTTTGCCATGGATGAAATAATACTTATTTAAGTAGAACAAAATCAGAAAAAGTTTCAAAAGTATAAAAAAATGAGTCAGTGTGTAGAAAATATGTTTGATCAGGTCATAGTTACTCAGTTTAGTGGATATGGTCAGAAACTTTTGGAAAAATTTGATTAAAAAAGTAATTATTTAAAAATATATAATAATAAATATGAGATTAAAAAATGTATAATCATGAGATAAATGTGTGTGTGTGTGTGTGTGTGTGTGTGTGTGTCCACAGAGATCATGTACATGTGAACATTAAGTTAATTTACATCCTCTGTCAGTAGTGACGCCGGATGTTTGTAGCCGTAGCGACAACACCAGCAGGAGAGTTGTGTTTGCTGCTCCTGTTTACAAACCCACACGCAGAAGCACACATCTTTCATAAGCCTCAGTTCTGTTTAATAGGATTAGCAAGTTGTGTTTGTCATAAGGCAGAAGCTTGGATAAATAAGCCGTCTTTTTATCAATGATATGCTGTAATTTCATCTGTAGGAGTGCAACGTATATTTATGTGTTTGTCAAAATCATCTCCTTATGTGCCATATCTCTCTTTGCTAACGGTAAAACCATTAAAACTGGAGGTTTATTTTGTTTTTAAGGCACTGAAAATGAAGTTGCTATTTCCAGAGCATCAGTACTTTATTGTTGGTCGATGTATCCGGCGGTAGAGCTGCACAGTGGGTGGAATTTACCAGCAAGTGCTTCACTACTGACTATATGAAAGCATTAGTTATTAATGTGTGATAGTGCTGCTGGCTATGTTAATTGATTTCTTTAATAGCCTCCAGAAGTAATATAACATAATGAAATGTATTATATAACATACTATAGCGCTATACTTTTCTAACGATTAATGTTTAAATCAATTTTTCCATTTGTCGACTGATCTAAATGACTAAAATGACTAAAATGACTAAAATTGAGTCAAGCTTTGGTTGTTTTGTTGTGTCCATTTCATTTTGAATACAACTCAAGGAACAAAACAGAAAATTCACACCAAGTTTATTTTTCTCATTTCTTGTCAAAATATGTCACATAGCTGTTATACACAAGTGGAAGTAACTAAGTAGAAGTATTTCCTTTATTGTATTTAAGTAGAGTTTTTTTTAGATATCTGTACTTTACTTGAGTATTTATTTTTCTGATAACTTTTTACTTTTACTCCCTGCATTTTTTGTATGTGTAGATTTTTGGACTTTATAGTCTTTACATTCTCAGAATAGAATCATTACTTTTTCCAAACTAGACAAATGTGACAGTATGAAAAATAAGTCCAAAATCAATAAATCAGAAATTGTGACTTTTCAATCTCATAATTTTGACTTTTTTCTCATAATTTTGACTTTTTTTCTCATAGTTGTGACTCTTTATCTTGTGATTTTTAATTTTTTTTTTTATCTCATAATTCTTTAAATTTCCTATTTATGACTTTTGAATTTTTCCTAAATGTCCTGTCCATACCCACTAAACTAAAAGTATAATGACCCAATAAAACACATCATCTCCACATTAACTCTCCTTTAAAGGTTTTGTTTTTGGACATTTTTGGAAGATTTTCATTTTTTTCCTGCTTAAATAGGTATTATTTCATCCATAGCAAAAAAATAAATAAAATTCAGTTTTAGGTAACACTTTATAATACCTACACACAATTGATTATGTATTAACCATTTATTATCCATTTATAAATGGTATTTGTTAATGTCTTGTAAAGGTTGATACTAGTGTCTTCCAAAGATAAATGTAAAATTAGATTATTTTTACCACACAGGTGCAGTGTTTGTATATCTGCTTTACAGATAAACAAACAAACAAACAGTTGTAAACACTGCACCTGTTGGTTAAAAATAATCTAATTTTACATTTATCTTTGGAAGACACTAGTATCAACCTTTACAAGACATTAACAAATAGGTAACAAATGGTTAATACATAATGAACAACCCATTTATTAATGGGTAATAAATGGTTAGTACATAGTAAATTGTGTGTAGGTTTTATAAAGTGTTACCCAGTTGTACTTTTTACTTTATTACAATTGAGAAGTTGTAGTTTAAGTAAAGGAGTTGAATCAGTACTTCTACTTTTACCAGAGTATGTTTTCACACCAGTAACTGTACTTCTACTTAATTACAGAATGTGAGTACTTTGACAACCTCTGCTGTTATATATTATATATTCCTGAATATTGTTTTTTCATGTCGCAGGCTTGAAAAACAATCGCAATGTCAGTTTTTTCTAATATTATGCAGCCCTAAAATACTAATACTCTGATCATTTAAGACTGTGAACCGTTAATAAAATAAGAGAAAACTGGACATTTTTCTGTAGTTGATGTTACATAGTGACATTTAAACAAAGTAAATAACAAGGAAAAGAAACCTAAGGGGACAAACAATATTAAGGATATATATATATATATATATATATATAAAAAAGGGACAAAACACACTGGTATATTGACATTACTTTGTGCAGACTGTCTAAAAACTGTCAGGCGTGTGTTCCCTAGCTGCATGTTCCTGTCTGTTTGCAGTGTATCTGAGAACATATTGTTAGCGCTGCGCATGTGTGTATTTGTGTGTAAAAGGGTAATGAGGCATGAAATGGAACACGGCTGGTTCTGAGTGGTCTTGTATGGAGGCTTGGTTGTGACACACAGGGCCTATAGATGAGTGTAGCCTGTCCAAACACCACTGTAACACCCCCCCTGCCCCAC
Source organism: Siphamia tubifer (assembly GCA_020466265.1). NCBI lineage: Eukaryota > Metazoa > Chordata > Actinopteri > Kurtiformes > Apogonidae > Siphamia > Siphamia tubifer. The sequence continues at coordinate 10,417,846 of CM035786.1, forward strand.
CCCCCACCCCCCCACCCCCCCCACCCCTCAGGGTGCAGGCGGGACACCGTGACGCAAAATAAAAAGTCTTCTGAGAACAAAAATAGGGCTGTCTGAAAATAAAAAATAAATAAATAAAAAAAATACTCACTCACTATTCACACAGTTTGATGAAATTAGTCATAAGTGATCGAATGATATGGATTTTTTTCAGGCTGATACTGATTTATTTAATTTATTCATTTATTTTACATCAGCTTCAATCAATGGTCGATACAGGCCGATGATAATTCTAAACAGATATTTGGAGCCGATAGTGACTTTTTTTCCCCTCTGTCAAATGATAACAAATAAAACGGTAACACTTTTTTAATACCTACTGCAGCTGCACCATGTATTATTTTAGCATCGACAGCACAATGTACATGTGTAAAATAGTCAAAATACAGATCCTGCAATTATTACCTCTGCCAAGGAGGGTATGTTTTTGCCAGAGTTTGTCTGTCTGTCTGTCTGTTAGTTAGTAAGATAACTCAAAAAGCTATGGGCGGTAGGTTGGTAATGGGGAGATTTAGAAATTACTACCAAGATTGTTTTTCTTGTTATTTTTCAAAATTTGTTTTATTAATTCACATATATTTTTTCTTTTGTTCTTTATTTAATCAGATTTTTTTTAAATTTATTCATTTATTTTATTTTTATTGTTCATTTTTTTGGTCTTTTTCATTTTTATTTATTAATTTTATTCAATTATTTCAGGATGATACTGAAACGTATGGTCTGTGTCGACCACTAATCTGACTGTCTGACCGTTCGGCACCACACAACTGTTATTTACTCATGAGTAGTTTTTCATATCACAAAATATATCATCAGGTTAAAAAAAAATTGCAATGTCAGTTTTTTTTTTTAATATTGTGTGTCATATCATTCTTCATAATTTCCCTCATGCTTTAAGGGGACAAATTAATGTATTGATAGGGTCACCTCATTTGCATAAATCTGCATGCTTCATACAGATTTATATTTTACACATTTATATATAACCCTCGTGGGGACCTGAATTTTGGTCCCCATGGTGTGACTGTGTAAACGGGTGAATGTCCCCATAAAGTTAGAAATAGAAACACACACACACACACACACACACTCTGTCCATCAGTCTGTCAGGTGACATTCAAGTGACCCAGTAGAGATGTGTGATCACTGAGGAGGCGCTGGTGAGGAGGTGAAGGCGTGGGGACTCATTTTCTGTCTTTTCTGAGCTGCCCACAGTGATACTTCTAACCTTCTGACCTTTGACCTCCTGTGGGAATAATCACTTCCCAGCGTCACTGTGTTTATGTTACTGAGTGTTTTGTGTTTGACTGAGCTGTGGAAGTGGGTGAATGTGTCTGTGTCTGGGTCTGTCTGGTGGTAAATGCCAAGGGTGGGGCTGGCTTTTTTATTTTTTGTTTTATGCTGTCCACGGAGAGGGCTGCGGCTCAGTCTCCATGGTAACCTAAGGAGTAAAAACCATGGGGTTTGGCTGCATGTGTGAGAAGATGGGGCGAGCAGGTGATGTGTCATGATAACAGCCTTCAGGTACAGTGATGTTCTTTAGCCCTGTTCAGCACCAGAGCTGTTGAAATTAACACATTAACTTCATTAATTTATCATCTATCAATTAGTCTATTATCATGATTCATTTGATTAAAATATTTTAACGCAACTAAATGGAAGAGTTGTTGACAGTGGTTTTCAATTGAAGTTGTTTTGTTGAAACTGTTGAATAAACATGTTAATTGTATATATATATATATATATATATATATATATATATATATATATATATATATATATATATATATATATATATATATATATTGATTGATTGATTGATTTCTTTTATTTTATTTTTTTCCTCTGCATTTTTTTGTTTCTTAGTATATTTTGTGGGGAAATTTCAGCAAAAAAACTCAAAACAAGCAAACAAACAAAAAAACAAGATTCGAACACTTGGCCGACATAAAATGTTTTGATTATAATAAATTGAAATGAATAAAAGCAACCCTGTGATTAATCTGGTTATGCATTTTAATAATTTGACAGCCGTACTTAAGATGTAATGTTGAAACGGATGCATTTTTAAAATGTTATTTGTAATTTTTTAAAAATCTCACCCCCCCCCCCCCCCCCCCCCCACACACCCCCCCGCTGTTTTTCCTAAATTTCCTGGCCATACAAACAAACCTGAGGACAGTGACCCTGTCAAACACATGATCTTCACAGTAACTCACTTTTAAATGCTTTATTTTAGATAATTTTCAAACTTTTCAGATTTTTCCTGGTTAAATAAGTATTATTGCGTTCATGGCAAAATAAATGCAGTTTTACTTTTTACTTTTGTACTTTATTATAATTGTGAAATTGTACTTTTTTACTTTTACTTAAGTAAAGGAGTTGAATCAGTACTTCTACTTTTACCAGAGTATTTTTTCACACCAGTAGCTGTATTTCTACTTAAGTACAGAATGTGAATACTTTGAAACCTCTGGAAAAGTCTGATCCAAATTAAATAAAATTCCCTAATTCCAGTGTCATTTCACACTATTTTCATGATGAACTGCTATAATTGTAATTATATTATTGTAGTTGTAATTGTTATTACCATTGTTAAGCTAATTCTTTTGCAGCTTTCTGTGGTGTCTTTTTGTTCTGAAGATATATTATTAACAGATACAAAAACCTGTTGAAGAATTATTACCAACATGCAACCAGTTCAACTTTCACAGATGCTAAAGAGTTATGCTACAATGTAAAAAAAATAAAAAATAAATATTCTTGGTGCTTTATAAATCTCCAGCCAGACAACTTAGGCCACAGTTGGGAGTAAATAATGGGAAACACAGCAGTTGTCTGGGATGTGTGAACAGGTAGAAACATGTGGACCACAGTTGACTTCACTGACTGTTAAAATAGTGCAATTATATGGTCCAAATTTATACAAACTACATCATTATTGAAGCCTCCAAGAACTACAGATGACACTCTGTAGTCTGGGTGTAAGAAGAAAAACTATTATAGCTTAAGAATTTTAATCTGATTAATCACAGCGTTGCTTTGGATTTGATTAATAATGATCAAAATGCTTACTTGTATTTGTTTTTTTTAGTTTTTTTGGGGTGGGGGGGTTGTCCTCAAATTTCCCATAAAACAAAAAAAAATACACTAAGAAATGGAAAAATATGCAAAACATGCTAAAAAACAATCCAATTTTAAAAAATTAAACAAAAAAGCAATTAAAAATACAGACGCTGAGCCAGTTTGGAGTGAGTCACTGGTAACAACATCGAAAAATAAGCAACCAACAAGAGAAAATCACCCGAAACCAACAAGAGAAAATCACCCGAAACCAACAAGAGAAAATCACCCAACACTCGGGCTCGCTGCCAGAAATAAAAGTAACATCAGTTATGTGTTAATGTTGTGTGTTTCTGTCTTTCTTCATTCTTCTTTCTGTTTATTTTCGGTCTGTTTTTATTTCTTTCTATTTTTATAGTTTTATTTGTATTTATTTTTTAATGTGTTTTTTTATTAAGCTATATTTATTTATTTAATTTTTAGGATTTAAAAAATTTTTTATTTATCTATTTATTTTTATTATTATTGATTTTATTTAACTATTTTGGCTACAATAATGGCACCGATATGTATGTTTCTTTCTTTCTTGTTTCTTTCTTCCTTTCTTTCTAGTTTTTTTTTAATTTGTGTATACTTTAAATGTATTTTAAAATTTTTAAATGTATTATGTTTTTGAACTTGTATTTATTTATTATTTTATTTGTTTTAAATTTAATTTTATTTATTTATGTATGTATTTTTTTTTATTATTAATTAATTTCAGGTACAAGAAGGATGACACTAAAACATATGTTCTCTATCAACCACTAATCTGTTTGACAATTTACCCCTCGGTAGTTTTTCAATATTGCAATATATGTCCGCAGGGTTAAAAAAATATATATATATTCTGCAGCCTTCGCGGATAACAAAAATAATGAAAGTTAAATGTGGCATAAAGTCACATTCATACGAGCATTAGATGGAAGCTTTGTTGAACTGCTGTCAGTGCGAGGTTGACTGTGACATGTTCTATTATATTCAGTGTTACAGAACATTGCAGGGTTCTCATACACTGTGGACCTGCTTTAAAACAACTCTTGACTCTCAGGTCTGAGGTCAAAATGGCTTTGATTGAACAATTTTCTTCAAGGTACACTCTCTATAAGAGCCACTCATGGAATTACATTGATGATAATAGTCCTGTTTTTTTCCCCGTCTGTCATTATATCAACTCAGTGAACCTTCTAGAATCACTGCATTTAATCTTCTCTCATTTTTCTTCTTCCTAACTGCAGGTTTGGTTAAATTTCTAAGTTTTTTTTTTTTTTGTGTTTTTTTTTTACTGTATTTTTGCTTTTTCTTTTCCATTTTTTAACGTTCAAACAAATCAAATCTAATCAAATTCAATCAAAATCACAATTAAAAATAATAAATAAATGAATAAATAATATAGCTCTAACCGCCAGCAGATCTGAACCTTTATGTCTCATAATTATCCACAGAGGAACAATATTCCAACAAATGCAGCCATACTCCAACAAAAACAAACAAACAAAAATGTCCAAATATAGTCCAAAACACATCAAAACATCAATAAATATCCACAAATAGCTATTGCATTATTTAACAGGACCTGCCTCTAATATCATTATTTCATCTTAATATTTACATTTATAATATAATCAAACACCAACTGCATGTTATTAAAATGGTTCAAGAACAACATTCAATTTTATTAAGAAATGTTGGAAAAATTTAGTAAAGTTTAAAGGTGTCATTCCATGGTTATTTCATTAATATTTCTGTTCTCCATTGATATTGAATCCATTGTGTCTTGGTTCCAGATTTTTTAGTTTTAGTTTTTTCACAGTAGAAAAATGACTTGAGGTCGAACAACAGTGTCTCTGATTAACTCAGAATCCGTGAAGGAACACTCCTACCTCCCCTCTCTCTATATGTGTTTACCTTTACCAGAGTAACACACAGCTCGGTTTCGTGCTGTCGCTTGTTCTGAAAACGTGCAGGGAAAAAACTATGTTTTATTTAAACAAAGAGCACATGAACCAGTTCGATCCGCCATTTTTTCCAGTTTGTGCAGCAGCTACTGTGGCACCATCTTCTCTTGTAAATGGACTGTACTTATATAGTGCATTTTTTACATCACTTGGTGCCCAAAGCACTTTACAATTCCTCACATTCACCCATTCACACACACTCATACACCAGTAGACGGCTGCTGCCAATACATTAGGTAAGGACATTTGGACATGTGGACAGCCAGAGCCGGGATGTGAACCACCAACCCTTCGATCATTGAACAACCCGCTCTACCAACTGAGCTACACCCGCCCAGATGCTATTGTAGATGCTAATGCTACTTCAGATTCGCTGCAATGGGGGACAGGTTTAACCCCATGTGGGTAACGCTAAAGTCCATCTGACATCAGACGGACCGTCTTTTTCTGGGTCCCTCATTCGTGTTGTTGTTTTGTATGAATGTATGCAGCCAGTGGAGGTGACAAACCACTGTCAACAGCAGCATGTGTCGCTAACTCCGGGTGACCCATCAGATTCCAAAAGGAGCGTGGAAAAGTGGTTTTCAGCGGAATTAAAGGGTTAAAAGGAACCAAATGAATTAGGTGTGAGTCGAGTCTAAAGGGTAAATTTGCACTAATCTTTTGGTGCCTGTGAACTCCACTGCACAAAGAAACGGTCAGAGACTAAAGTGAGGATGCTTCAGAGTTTAAGCAACACATCTGACAAATTTCAACAGTGGAGCCTTTCTTCCCCAGACAAACACTCGACTGTTAAAGCCAGAGTGTTTTTTTCTCTGAGGCTAAATCCACTCCATCATCTGAATGATCTTGGAGTTTCCTGTTCTGTAAATGGTTTTGGAGCGTAAGAGGTGAGTCTTTTTCATCTTAATGACTCAGCGCTCACTTTGTATGAACTCATCCTTCATCAGCATGTGTTACTAGAGTTTGTCAGGATTTTTTTTTTTTTTTTTTAGTTATGGAAGATGTGTTTGTCTCACGCATTGTCAGTCACTCCACACCAGAACACGACTGTCCACAGCACTGTCACTCAACAGGAAAATGCATTTACCAACTTGCTGATATAAATCCACGAGGATAATTGAAAATTAATTGGACGTAATCCAAACACAGACTCGTGTCCTGCCAAGGTATTAATTTTCCTGACAAAGCTGTGTGCAGGCACATGTACACACTACAGACACACACTACACACACATATATACAACACAATTTCCTGCCTCCCCTCAGTAGCAATTTTCTGACTCTTTGATCATTGAAGGGAATTGAATTGGCTCTTGGTAGTTTGGCCTGCGGTCCTCATGTCGAAACAAAGGGTGGGGGGTTGGGGGGTCCAAAGCAATAAACAGATGAAGTGGACTCTCACTTTTAATCAAGTCTGAAACAAATCTGAGTAAATTACTTCTGGAAGTGTTCACCTTTTTTTGTCTCTGTATACCAAATAAAATTGGACAAACTACTATATTAATGATTTTACTGTTTGCAAGTGTAGCTGGAAGTGGATTTATGGGTGATTCTCTGAAGTGAGTGCACATTGGAGGCTACCTTAACAACAGTTCAACTCATTTAAATACAACAGTTTTTATTTTTACCTCTGCCAAGGAGGTGTTAAATTCGGTCTGTCTGTTTGTCTGTCAGCAGGATTACGCAAAACGTCCTGAACGGATTTTGAATAAACTTTCAAGAATGATAGATAATAAAAGAACCCATTAGATTTTGAGCAATGAAGGTCAAAGGTCAAGGTCACACTAAAGGCCAACAGCTAAAACACATCAGTGGTAATATCTCAAGATTTATACAAGATAGAATCTGGCGTTTTTTTTTAATTTTTTTTTATTCACATCGTGTCACCTTTGGACATCAGATGGGTCAACACCTATGGCTTGATCATGTCATGTTTACATATCAAGCCTTGGCGGGGGTCTGCTGTCTGTGACTGCCTTATTTTTTTATATATATAATGGTATGTTATTTTATATACTGTCTAGGTAAGTTTTTGCTGCCTCTTGACCAGGACTCCCTTGAAAAAGTTTTTTTACTCTCAATATGACTTTCCTGATTAAATAAAAGTTAAATAAAAATAAACAAAACAGTCAGTGACAGCAGACCTCCGCCAAGGCTTGATTTTTCAATCACCACGTGACGTGATCAAGCCATAGGTGATGACCCATCTGATGCGAAGGTGAGACGATGTGAATGAAAACAATCCTATGGATGTAGTTTCTTTGTCTTTAATAAACCTTGAATGAATTAATATATTTTTTTTATCTATGTTATTTTATTAATTCTAGTTTTTATCTTTTTGTGTGCTATGTACAATAGAATATTACTTTGTCAAAGGTCTGTGCTGTTTGACTGTCTTTCTATTACATTAAAAATTAACTCACAGACAGACAGTTGAGTAACTTATTTTGTATTAGCACCCCTCCTTCTCCATGCACCCTAGGGAATCCCTCACTCCACTTTTGTAACTGCTGCCCTAGAACAGTCTAAAATGAATTATAGTGCTGCCAGTCTAAGCCAGCTCATGATCTGGGCTACCGGTGTCTGTGTGCGTATTAATCACTGCACGTCTTCATGCATGTACAACTTCCCTGCAGTGTGTTTAAGGGTGACCTGTCTGCCAGCACCTTTCTCAGTGGGTGTGTGGCCTAAAAAGCCTCCCTGCGGTGGCGTGCTTTCAGCCTGCTGGCAGCCGGGGTATTAACATCGGGGACCGTTGCCCTGCCAATACTCGCCATCTGCCAACGTCCTTTCAGGGCTCCTTGTGAGGAGTGTGAGTGGAGTGTGTTCAGCAAAAACAACAGACCCCACTGGATCACAGCAACGCACTGACACATGCCGATCCCCGCTAACACCATCATCTCACACCTCTTACTCATCAACATGCAGCGCCTGTTGAAGATGAAGAACTGGCCAAGATGCACACGATAAATGCCAGTGACTCTCAGCACAATTAACATAATAATAGTGGTTAATGGTCGTCATTATTTTATGGATTTAAGGTGGTGGAGATGGTGATGGCTGTTTCTACTCAAGCTGCACAATATATTGTTTGAGCATTGACATCACAATGTATGTGTGCACAATAATCACATCATAGGTCCTGCAAATGTTTTATTACTTTTTTTTTTTGTAAATATTTTTATTTTATTTTAAAGATTTATTTTTAAAATGCATTTATTTAATTTAATATATATATTTTTTTATTTAGAATTCATTGATTTAAATGTTCATTATTTATTTATTATTATTAGTTTTATTTAATTAGGATAATACTAAAGCGTATTTTCTGTGTCGAATACTTTGATTTATGTCTTGCCGTTTCTTTGCCCACAATGTCTCGTTAACTATCACTAATAAAAAAAAAAGAAAAAGAAAAAAAAGAAAGACAAAAGCAATGTTTTGACCAGGGCTCTGAAACTCTTTTTCTTTTAGGGGCCACATTCAGCCTGATTTTAACTTGGCTAAACTAATAATATAATAACCTATAAATAATGGCAATTCTTAGTGCAAAACAATTCCCATTCAATTATGAAAATACATTTATAAATGATAAATTATCCAAATGCAAAAAAAGTTACACTTCATAAGGAAAATAAGGGCAATTTTAACAAAATTCTGCTTCAATTAATAATTTGTCCATGTGTTTTATTAATGATCAGTTCTACAAAAACACTAAACTCTTAGTAACAGAAGCAGAAAATGCTTCGAATTTTGTTGTAAATGTAAATATGTTCATAATTTAATATTATTTTCTGCAGTTAAACAATGGCAAAATCAGTTGAAGTTGTCATCATTTATTGGCAAAAAAAACTGAGAAGAAAATATAGAGTCATTCAATAGATTATTATCATCTGATGGGCCGCATTGGAACCATTGGTGGGCCACATTTGGTCCCCGAGCCGCATGTTTGAGACCCCTGGTTTAAACAATAAAAGATCACTTGTCAAGAGGAAAAAAAAACCCAGCTCTTTGCATCTGGAACTAAAATTGTAAAAAATGATCAGAGAAGCAGCAGACACATTTAGCACAGTGGATGTTGTAATAACTAACAAAGACTTATTCTCACTGGTTTTGCTATGAATAGATTGAAATGTTAGCCGCTTCAGAACACTTTGGGTCAATCATTTTGACTCGTAGAGAAAGCAGTCCTCTTCCTGCCACCAGCCAGATGCAAAGAGATGAGCTTTTAATTACAGACTTGTTTACTGTTGTCATTTCTATCACCTAAATATGTCCCACAGGGGTTATTTGCCTCACTCTGTGGCTCCCTTTGACTTCATCTGTCATTACCAACCACTCAACCAGACTGGGTGGGTGCAGCATTTACGGCAGCAGCAGACACTATATCCACTTGCCTGCAGGCTCGTGTTTTTCGGTCTGGTCTGGTGCAGAAAAATACTAAGAATGACAAATATGCAAGCAGATCTGTGTAGCTGTGGAGATGACAGACAGTGAGACCCTCTGTGCTGGTGCCCATGTTCCAGACTGCCAACCACCTGCAGTGGCAATGACTCATGGGATATATTCATGTCTTGATATGACAAGCGTGTCACATCAAATGCTGTGTGTGAATCTGTTGGTGTACAGAAGAAGGATGGAGACTGTCCGAAATGTCTTTAGGATAGATTATTCAACATTATTCATGTTTTTCTTCTGCAAATAATGTTTAGTAATTTAAATAAGTCATATTTTGTTTGTTTTTAACCTTTTGATGCATGAATTATTAGTCAATTTTTTTCCCCCTCTAAGTAACAGAGAAGCGTCAGTGTATAAATAAATGATTGCCCCTAAAAATAAGATGTACAGATGTAGTTTACCACCACTAGAGGGAGAATGTGAGAGTGAATGACTAATGGGTCAATAGGGGATTCCCACCCACGTGACCCCATCTGGTGTGTCCGCCATCGTGACGGTCTACACGCCCTCTCGCCACATGTAGTCAGCCACGAATATTCCTAATTTAGTTCTAAATTATTCTTAGATCAGTTCTGACGTAACTGTGTTTAGTCAAGTTTGGCTTAGTTTAGTTTATTTATTTATTACAAATTTAGCCCTAGTTTAGCCTGGATTGTCACAGTAATAAACTTTAAAGACATCTATGCTAAATAGGTTTTCCATTTCAACAATGAAGTACTATTTAAAATATACATTTTCGTACTTTTTAGCTACAATCCTAATAAGGTCCACATGTCAGTAGTAGTTTGTCCACTCAGTGTGCTGCAGTTTTCACAGCAGTTCCAGGGTTCCTTTCACTACTGACTAGACTGGATCAGGCTAATGCTAATGTTAATGCTAGTGCACACAAACCTGCTGGATTTCTTTGATAACAGAAAATGTATACATTTTACTCCAATGTCAAACTATATTTGAAGAGATTTAATTACTTTCAGGAGTGGAATTTACCTGATCCAAAATGAAGACTGCAACGCCACATGTGGTGTTGGAACACTGTTTTGCCATTTAATTACAAACAACCACTTGTCTCTCTGTGTTGTTTCTTTCGGGATACGATATGAGGCTATTCCATTAGCAGGATTTATTCCATTCGACTGTACAACAACGCTCAGGCATTGTTGGTTTCTTGCCATTTCTGGAGGAGACTAATGTTACTGGTGGTTCAGTAGTTAGCATTAGCACCGTCAAAATGGAGGCGCTCAATGACATGATGACAAGTGGGAATCCGCTATAAAGTAAAGTACTTTGGGTAACTTGCAGAGCACCATATAAATCTAATCCATTATTATTAAAAATGGTTTGAGCTAAATATAACCCATTAAAAGCTCAACCATCATCTGGTTCCTTTTTTTTTTCTTTGGTTTTTCTTTATGTGATACAGTACCAGTTTTGCAAGACCACTCTCTTCACTGTCATGCAGGTCCTGCTTTTAGTTTAGATTCATCTCTGAGCACTTGGGCTCATTTTTTTTCAACAGCCTCTATAAATAGTCTGTCTGCAAAGAGAGGTTGAAGATCTACAGGGACACAGAGGGAGGGCAACTTTAAACTTCTTTGTTCTTAAATGTCTACTTGTAAAACCAAACTCCTCAGAGGTCCAGTTGGACAGTGTGTTGATGGAGGGTACAGCATTAGTGTGGATGATGTTCTGCCCTTCCATGTTACCCTGAAATGACCTATTGTTACTCCATGTAAAATACATATAATAAGCACCAGGCACAACAAGCCCCGCCCCTCACTGATATTTGACCTGAGTTTCCCTATCTGTTATCCCTGTGCAAATACATTTTTGCTGACCCTGACCTTTGACCTACTCTCAGCAGAATTTAATGGGATCTATTTTGGACCACCTCACATCTTTCCTGAAAATGTCATGAAAATTGGTCCAGTAGTTTTTGCATAAATTTGCTGACAAACAAACAAATAAACAAGCAAATTCACCAAAAACAACACTCTCGCCTTCCCTTCGGGGTGTAGGGTAACAATAACTATAAAAGCATTCAGAGAACACAGACCCCCATCATGATTAATTTAACAATATGAACTCCTGAACCTTAAAAATCTACACATAAGCACTGGATTCATATTAATATTATCTTTATTATAGAGTTGTATTTGCATATGTGGAAATTAGCAATGATAAAGAATGGATCCAGACAGTGATCTACATCAGTACCAACATTTTTATTATTTCTTCCTTGTGCTAGTATCAACTTCTCCTGAAACATTCATCAAAATTCTTCCACAGTCAAAGAAACAAATAAACAGAAAAAACCCAGATGAAAGTATAACCTCACAAATGGAGGTAATAATAATAATAATAATAATAATAATAATAATAATAATAATAATAATAATAATAATAATAATAATAATAATAATAATAATAATAAGAGTATGAGTATGAATATGAATTATCATGATAATAATAACGGTGCAAATAATAGTAATACTATAATGATGATGAAATTCATCTACATACCACTTTCTGCAGAAAGGATACATGAATTACAATAAAATCTGAAGTAAATTACACACAGATATACAGTTTACAGTTTCAAAAATGGGAACCACCATAAAAACATGAAAGAAAATGGTGATAAACTCTAAATAATCTCAAAATAAAACTACAAATTCAGTTGTAGTCAGTACCCACCTGCTTTTTGCAACTGTATTTATTTTAGATAAACTAAAACAACACAAAATTTTTAACTGAGCTATAAATTAAATATGACTTAAATGTGATAAAATGCACAAGTACTGGTGTTAATTTACATAAATCTGCATATTTGTGTGTATTTTATACCATACTTCCACTCAACATATGCTTCTTGACAAGGCCTCCCACCTTGATGTTCATGTCAAGGGAACCCATTGGAATCACTGTACTTAATATTTAACACTTTTTTTTTTTAATTTACTTATTTTTTTTTCTTCTGACTGCAAATTGCATTAACACCCTTTATACGAGGCGTTCGCAGCCCACCTGCTCAACAGGGACAGTTTGCCAGACCTCATTTATTATCCGAATGGGAACTGAAGTCATTATTTAACTGCATCTGGAACCAGCAGACATTTTTATAAGCTCTACCGTCGCTTCAGGTGGTTAGTCTGGTAAATATGAACAACATTTTAAAGCACAAAGTCATACAGTATAACAATGGGTGATAGAGGTGGATGCAGAATTACTGTAACAGTCGATAAGTGAGAGAACAAAAATATCGATTTATGTCTGAGCCAAAACACAGTATTTAAATGTCATTGAGTCGCTAAATGAACCACAGTTTTGCTTTAGTTGGACCATAAGGGACGATCGAAAACAAGGAGATACTTGATATTTAAAAAAATAATGGAATGACAATCAAATAAAGTTCTGTGTTAGAATAGAGTAGAGTAGAGTAGAGTAGAGTAGAGTAGAGTAGAGTAAGGACAGAACAGGATAGAAGAGAATAGAGCAGGTCAGAACAGACCAAAATAGAATAGAACACAATAGAATAGAATAGAGTAGAACAGAATAGAATATAACATAACATAAAGCCGGGCTTTATGTGTGGCTCAGTTGGTAGAGAGGGTCGCCCAATGACCAAGAGGTCCCAGCTCTGGCTGTCCACATGTCGAACTGTCCTTGGGCAAGACACTGAACCCTGACTTAGGCCCCCAGTAGGACTGACCTTAGAACATAGAAACCTACTGGTGTGTGAATGGGTGAATGTGAAGCTAATGTAAAGCACCATGAAGGTGGAAAAGCGCTATATAACGCAACAGAATAGAACAGAACAATAGGAATAGAATAGAGCAGGACACAATAGAAGTAGAAAAGCACTCTGAGAGCACAGACCTCCGCCAAGGTAGACCCCCTTCCCACAAACACACACCCTGGTCACCCCCAAAAGGAAATCAGTTCTTCCTGTTCACATTTCCAACATATCCTGAAAATTTCGTCAATATCTGTCCAAACAGATAAACGGCGGCAAAAACATAACCTCCTTGGCGAAGGTAATAAAACACAATAGAATAGAATAGAACATAACAGAATTAATTTATTGTCACTGAATGTTGTTATAACAAAATTGTGGTCTAGCTTAAATAAAAATATTAAAGTCTAAATACAGTTTAAAACATACGACTCTTAAATAAAACACCATCCAGTGTCGATGGTCAGATCAGTGTCAGATCAGCATATGTGTCAGTGGTGTCTGTTTCTGAGTTCAGTGAAAACAGAGCAAATGGCCTCAGTAGTGCAGATGTCAGAATGGCACACATGTAGCATCAGGGGGTAAGTGGCTATTTCCTTGAGTTCAGTGCAGTGATGGCTTGGGGGGAAGAATGAGTTTCTGAGTGTGTTTGTTTTGGTTGTGATGGAGCGGTCGCACTTGCCAGAGGGCAGCAGGTCAAACAGGCAGTAGCAGCATGGGGAAAATGCCAGATTTTTATTTTAGAAGTGAAAAATATAGAGGAGAATATTTTAATAAATGTTGATAAAGGTTAAATCTATCTATCTAAGGTTCAATCCTCTATTTTTGAGGGTTTGAGGCCACAGTCTGCCAGTCTTTTCTGTTTTAAAGCTGCACAATATATTGTTTGAGCGTCGACATCCCAATGTTTTATTTGTAGTTGTCTTTTTCATTTATTTAATCATTAATTTTTTATTCATTTTATTTTATTATTTTGGCTACAAGAAGGATGAAACTGAAACGTTAATCTGTTTGCATCAGCACCACACAGCTGTTATATACTCCTGAGTATTTTTTCATATTGCAATATAGTATATTACAGAGTAAAAAAAATTACAATGTCAGTTCTTAATATCGTGCAGTCCTAACAGAGACTATGAATATTGGAGCACAGCTTCTCTTGAACTTTTCTGTCTGCAGCCCTTGTTTACAGACGACAGTATATGGCCCAAATAAACAAAGGTTCTTTTTTTTAAATGGTTCAGAAAAGTCTGTCTTTAACATTTACTGGCCTCAGCACTTCTTGATTGGTGATCTATCTGTACACTTGATGTTGAGTGTTCTTCTATAGCACTACGTGTCAAAAGCACAGAGACCATCCTTTGTGATCTTGGATGTTGTCCATGTCTCTGCACCGTTTGATAACATTCACTGTTATATTCTGAGTCTTGTTTTTAGGTTGTATGGACAGAGACAGAGACAGAGACAGAGACATAGAGAGAGACATAGAGAGAGAGAGAGAGAGAGAGAGAGAGAGAGAGAGAGAGAGAGAGAGAGAGAGAGAGAGAGAGAGACAGAGACAGAGACATAGAGAGAGAGAGACATAGAGAGAGAGAGACATATATATATATATATATATATATATATATATATATATATAGAGAGAGAGAGAGAGAGAGAGAGAGAGAGAGAGAGAGAGAGACATAGACAGAGAGACATAGATAGATAGATAGATAGATAGATAGATAGATAGATAGATAGATAGATAGATAGATAGATAGATAGATAGATAGATAGATAGATAGATAGATAGATAGATAGATAGATAGATAGATAGATAGATAGATAGATAGATAGATAGATAGATAGATAGATAGATAGATAGATAGATAGATAGACAGACATCCACCCACAGCAGGAACATCCACAGTTTACAATCACAACTAATAGGAGGACATCACAGAGCTACAGCAGAATATTAATACAAATGGACAGCTTTTGACATTAGCATCTTTGAATTACGGGTACAGCACATACATATCAGACACCCACGCATCAATCCAGACATGCCACCACATCCTTGTGACTGTCACTTTTTTTGTGCAAATGAGTTCGGAGGAGAAACTTCAGGATGATTTGAGGAGCTGGAGGATATGAGCGAAAAAAAGTGACATTCCTGTACTTTAGTCTTATCTACCTGTAGGACTTCTGCTCCCTCTAATCCATTGATCTGTTGTTTCTCACCTTGAGAGGACACCGAATGACAGATTTTTGGGAGTGTTGTGCTTTGTGTCTCGCAGCAGAATGAACAATAGGTAAAGTCATTAGCCTGGCTATTGTGTACAGTTAGAATAGACTGAAACACAAAAAGGAGGAGGATAAAGAGAAAGTTGTGTGGCTGCGTGAACACGACTTTTTCTATGCTTCAGTTTACTTTGTCTTTTATTTGAAAAGAGTGTAAACCATTTTTTTTGTTTGTTTTTGACACTTTCACTAAGGCCATATTCATCTCCTAAACACATTTTCATGTCTCCATTTAGCCGC
This sequence comes from Siphamia tubifer, assembly GCA_020466265.1. Taxonomy (NCBI): domain Eukaryota; kingdom Metazoa; phylum Chordata; class Actinopteri; order Kurtiformes; family Apogonidae; genus Siphamia; species Siphamia tubifer. Next base: position 10,433,662 of record CM035786.1, read on the forward strand.
TTTTCCAGAGGATGACAGTAACTGGCGACAGTATCTGGGTTGAAAGCTACATAAAGTTTAAGTAGGCTAATGGCACCGCTAGCATACCATCATCCTGACAACCATCAACACGCTAACCACAAAATGGAAAATATAATCTTGGAATAGCATATAGAATGTAGTGTTATGTAATTACACATTCATATTTTCTTATTTCATCATGACATTAGGTTGATTAGATGGCTGTTAGCACCATTTGTCATTGTCAAGCTAAGCTTAATATGTTAGCTAATGTATTTCAGTGGACATAATCATGCTTATCTTACTGTGAAATATGGATCAGGATCCCTCTTTATGTTTTCGATTAATTCACACCGAAGTAAAAACGATAGAGGGTCTGTCAATGGTACAATCTTTTGCTCTTTGAGGAGGTACATTTTGGGATGCAGCAGTGAGAACATTGCCATTAGGAAAGTGTTGTGTGTAGCAACAAGTGTACCCCTCAATGTATTTCGAATGTTCCAGGTGAATAAGGCCCATTGGTTTCCAAACAACAATTTTTAAATCTTCAGCATGTCCTTCTGAACCTGGAAGTAACCATATATGGGCAAAAGGAGCAGACCTAGAGAGGTTGAGCACCTTTACACTATATTACTAAAAGTATTGAAGTTATTTGCCATTTGTACAGGACACACAGGAACTTTTGTGCAGTCACTCCCAGAATCAAGAACACAAGACAAACGTAGAAATATATAAAAGTGTATAAAAACTTATATTTGGTTTTCTCTTGTTGGATTTGGGTGATTTTATTAATAATAATAATAATGGATTAGATTTCTATAGTGTTTTTCAAGGCACCTAAAGCGCTTTACATAACTGATCCAAGATTCATTCACTCTCACACGCTCCCTCTGGTGGTGGTAAACTACATATGTAGTCACAGTTGTCCTGGGACAGACTGACAGAAGCATGGCTGACATTTCGCACCTCTGACCACCACCAAACATGTCATGTGACTACTGCTAACACGTACATTGTGATGTCGATGTTCAAACAATATATTGTGCCTCTCTAATGTGATTTGATTTACATATTGAACTTTAACAGGAATATTAGAAGTGTTACCCTCGCTGTCCGCAGATGTTATTGCAGTGCTTTAATCTTTATCACGTGTCATTGTGTGTTTGTCAGAGTGTTAATTTGTCTCGCCCTCTGCTCTGTAGTCTGATGAGCGTTACGTGGCCCTACAGTGTTTCTGCCAGACTGACCTTCAAATGCCAGGCTCATTGGCTCAGAGCCGGGTGCCTTGTGGAATAATCTGAAAGGTTACATATGAGAGAAGAAACAAAAGAGTGGGAGGACTCCTGGAGGACTCGCAGTCAATGAGCGAGTGAGTCTGAAAATAAAGATGAAATGACAGGAGTAAAGAAGAGAATACAAAACAGCTGGCTTTGCTCCCGACGACAGGACAATTAATCCATTATCAGAATTTAGGCGCCGTTTACATGATAACGATTGTGAGTGAAAATGACAAAATATTTTACTCCAAGTGTTTAGTTTATTTCACACTTTAAAAGATGACAAATACATAAGTATAAATACAAAAATACAACAGTGCAAAGGAGGCCAAAAGCTGAATATGCTTATATAAAGGCCTCATCAACTTAATTAACATATTAAATGATCAAATAAACAAAAAATTACATAAACTAGAAAAGCACTCAGAGTGGAAATGACCTACATCAGCCTGACCTGCATATCTGATCAAGTTTCACCCATTATTGCGTCTTCATAGAAACAAATTTCCTCTTGAATACGCTCGTCTAAATGCAGATGAAAAATTGAAGATGAGACGCCACTTTTGCGTCTTCTGTTTTCATCATCACTGTATAAACGTACACACTAGAATGTATTCCTTTCACTATCGAACATGTTAATGACTCAACATTTATGGAAGTGATTCACATGAAACTAAAACAATTAATGGTCCTGAGGTTTTTGTGGTTAAATATGAAATAAATCCTACATATACCTTTATTTTACTGTAGAGGAAAATGTATTTTCTTTTTTTCACACTAGGTCATTTTAAAATATTTTATTTTTATTCTCCAATTTTTATACATTTTCTGGGCAAATTGTCATAACTGAAATGTGACCAAACCACAATTTCTGGTCTATGAATTAGGGGAAAATAAATACATAAATAAATGAATGCGACTACAATTACATTGTTATATCTCAAAGGTTTCATTAAGTGTTTTGTTTTTTGGTTATTTTAAAAATTAATATTAATAATATTTCAAGAAAAGATCATGCCCATGAGTTGTTATTGTCATTACCACAATATGTTTCAGAACTGCGTTGAAAAGTTGTAGCAATTTGAATATGAGCTCAAACTACCCACAATGCACCTGAATTAACAGAAGATCCAAGATGGCTACGAGGTGAGGCACCTTTATTTTATGCTCCTGTGAAATGTTATGATTTGTCTCATAACTGCTTGAACATGACAAAACTGATTCTGATTACTGAAATGAGTCAGCATTTCATAATGACAATGTTTTTTTAAATTATTATTTTAAATTTGTTTGGTCATAGGGTCAAAATGTGACAAATGTCATTATTTAGCTATGTCATAATAGCTAATGCTAGAGTTAGCATTATTGTGCCGAGTCACCGCATCACTATAATACACCGTCTCATTACTGCAATAGTTTCATGTTTGCTGAGAATCATCCAAGTAGAGTGCACTTAACTGTAACATAGCATTCTTTTTTATGCTCCTGATAATATATTGTTCAAGGTATAATGGTTGATGTCAGTGTCTGATTGACATATAGACAGCTCTCTCTCCACCAACGCTTTAGTAATTATGTTGTCATTTAAGCTGCAATTATATGACTAATGTAAAACCACTGGGAATGTTACTGTGTATGATATTAAGGCTTCAGTTCAACTACTGCAGCACACGACACTGATGAAGGTGATGAGGTGCCTAGAAATACTTTACAGTCTGAAAAAACTGGAAAGCTTCAACAAGTCATGAGTAAATACAATAGATAGATTTATTTATTTAATAAGATCACCATTAGCTCCCATTATAATGGTTGCTAGTCTTCCTGTACTGTAAAATCCAAATCTTACTCAGTGTATTTTTATTATTTCTAGTCAAAATATATGTCTCATCACACTTAAATTAAGAAATAATCACCTAAAGAGTGGGCTTTTCAGGAAGAACAGATTTTTAGACAATAGATCTGGAAAGCCTTATTTCAAAAAATCTCTCCAAGATAATTTTCATTCGTTCCATTGGCAGATTTTTAATTTAATTTAATTTAATTTAGCTTAATTCAAGCCACAAACTGACTGAACATTTCCATCCTTGTAGGTTTGTGGGAACAGTTTGGGGATGGCCCCTTCTTGTTCCAACATGACTGTGCACAAAGTAAGGTCTTGGATGAGAGAGTTTGATGTAGATGAACTGGACTGACCTCAAACACATGACCTTTAACCCCATATAATGCTTTTGTGAGTTAAGTACAACTAAATCTTGAATTAAGCAAAAATAAATAAATAAATCCACCAATGGAACAAGTGAACATTATCTTGGGTAGATTTCTTGAATCAGATTAGTTCCAGATCTATTGTCTATAAATCAGTTCTTTAGATCTCTATGAAAAGTTCCTCTTTAGGTGATTTTGTCTTATTTTAAATGTGATGAGATATTTGAACTAAAAATGAGAAAAATAAATTTGGAACAAAAATTCAGTGTGGGGTCCAAAAAGTATTCAAATATACTACATATACAATGCAAAAAAAAAACAATCATACAAAAACTTTACATAAGGAATATCCTACTGAAACCCAGGAAAGCACATGTTTTGGCTTTTTTTTTGTAGATTAAATAATTGTCTTGATGGGAAAAAACATCATGCAACAGTTTTTAGATAGAATTTTTATTTTTACATTTAAATTTTTATTTATTTTTTTGTCCTCCTACAGACCCCTACAAACTGCATTGCTAGGTCTCAGGAGGATATACTGTACGTCTGCAAAACATTAAGTTACATTAAAACAGGATTTCATAACTTTAAAAAAAAATTGCATGAATTTGATGTCTTTCCAAATATTAATAAGTTTTTCTGCATTTTAACATCAATTAAAGGCTATAATTAAGTCAGATGTGTTTTTTCTGCAGCTTGAGTCAGTCCAATACTGTTTGTACATTTCATTCATTGTTTTGTCAATAAATGGACGACGGTAAACAAATGCATCAATAAACTTGTGTGAGTATGATACCAGTTCAGAACTGAATGAATTCGGGCTCAGATCCTCCTATTTTGCCTCGTTTTATTTTACTTGTGTTTTCCACATTTTCACACCAGTGTGGCTGGGAAACTCCAAATATTTCTGCTAATATTAATATAGTCTGTTTATTTTAAAGTGTGGCTGGTAACACCTCAGAATTAGTTGTAAATTTACCGTTTCTTTTTCTATCTTGGGCTGATTGTGCCTGGCAACCACTGCTGCTCTGAGAGTTTGCCGTTGCTGTGTAACTTCCCCAAATATTTTAGCACAGTCACGTTTGGACCCATTTTATTAATATACATGCAACAACTACTGGAGCAAATTCCATTACATTTTCAGGAAAGGTATCAGGTGGTCCAGAATAGTTGCCATTACAGTTTGGTGAGTGTAGGTCAAAGGTCACAGTCACCAAAAATGTGTTTTCACAATGGCTCAAATCAGGTAAAATGTGTGACTGGCACCATTTGTTTTTCCGTTTGTTTGTATTTTTCACTCGATGAGATTTAAAATTTATCTTTCTCGAGTGTCCTGGACAAGACAGACAGACAGACAGACAGACAGACAGACAGACAGACAGACAGACGTGCATTCAATAGTTACAGACACAAACTTTCATGACATCAAGGTACAAAAAAATCAAGTCAAACCTTTAAAAGTTAACTGTGATTAAAGTGCCCACAAACTGAGGATAATTCGATTATATAAAACAGCCACATGTCTCTTACTCTCAGTCACAATTTTTTTTTCTTTAAAATGTCCAGTGAAACCAGTTCTTTACGTTTTAATTTAGTATGTAGTTCATTCCAGGTGAATGGAGCTGCAACACTGAAGGATTTTTATAATGTTCAGTGAAAAACTTTGAGAACCGGTTGATGTAGAGCAGAAGACAGGATGGGTGAATGGTCAATCAGTGTGCCCCCCCCCCCCCATAATAAGGGGGCACTACGTCATAATTATTTTTAAGGGGGCAGCAGGAGGGTCATGATAAGAAAAGGTGTGACCGAATAAATGTAGTACATATGTTTGACCACTAGGGGACAACAGTGATGACACCCATTGTCACCTGATGTGTGACGCTGCTTCCTGTTCCTTCCTCCTGGCAACTGTTTAGCAACGTGAATTAAGATTTAATGTCGAGATGAAACTATTCCTCAACTGTAAGTACAAAACTGATGTTTTAAAAATGTCTCAATTTCTCTGAACGACACACACACACACACACACACTCGTTTCCGTGTCTCATGAGGACCAAGTTTGTGATTGTTAACATCTTTTTAAAAAATAAAATAAACCATAATAAAAAATTTGAAAATTACGTTAAGTAAAAAAAAAAAAAAAAAATCTGATAATTTAAAATAAATAAGTGAACATATTTTCCAAAATAATTATAAAATGAAAAATCAAATAAAATCAATAATTAAGAAAAAAAATATATATATAGATAGATATTTATTTATTTTATTCTTCTTCTTCTTCTTCTTCTTATTATTATTATTATTTTTAAGTAAACATGCTTTAAACACATTCATGCATTTATTGGAACCACATGATTTCTATTTTACTAGTGGGGACCTTTATTTATATGTAACCTTCATGGGGACCTGAAATTTGGTCCCCATAGTGTCCGAGGTCCCCATGGTGTGACTGTGTGTATACAGATAAGAAAAAAGCATGCACACACACACACACACACACACACACACACACGCTTTGACACTCCCTGTATTTTAATATAGATTTTGTATAATGATTACATAAACTCTCCAATTACAATTTGAAATATAACTGTAATATAAGCTGATGATGTATAATTCAATATAGTTTCATCATCATTCATCTTGGTTTTTTCATGGCCTATAAGGTAAGTACTGGTTTCCATTTCATTTAGGGAAAGACTCTGGAAACTCGTCACAAACTAAACTAGGAAAAAATGAGGGAAAACAAATTATACACATGAAAGGTGTTGAATTTTCTGGGCCATATGACATGAAACATTATTCCAACCAGCAGCCATTTGTCAAGGTAATTAAAATGAAGGTGTGTGAATGGGTGTTTGCAAAAGATACTTCACTGCTCCTCTGGTATGTTTCCCTCATTAACGTCTCTATGAAGTTCTAAATATACTTCCCTAATCTCTATATTTTCCTTCTTCACATCAATCTGTGGTGTGTATTTGTGGACGACAGCTCTATATGACTCTGTTTATGCGCTTGTGTTGCTGTGTGTATGTTTCCACAGACTTCACCTTTCTCCTGAAATGTTTTCCTATATGACACCTCTCCCACATGCCACAGAGTTATGATGTTTCCATGGGGCGGACCCACGGCGGACAGAAAGACTCCCTTCACAGCATCTACACGTCCAGTCCAAGTGATACAAGGACATTTATTTCATTATCAGCAGCAGTTTAGTGTTGGAAAACCACCGCTAACACCACTGAAACCACAGAAAATACAGCTGCATGATATCAGAAAAAACTGACTGTGATATATATTACAATATGAAAAAATCATCAGGAGCATGGGCGTCACACCTGTGGGGGATGGGGGTGTTGTGACACCCCCACTTCTCCAACCAGATGATTTCATAGCCTCCACTTTTTCCGCTGTTTATATATTGTATCGTCACTGGATCCAGGAAACGGACGGAGAGTTGGTCTCTCCTACTTATAATTTCAGGATAAACAGTTACAATCACACCAAACAAACATCAATAACATTTCAGGGCTGTTACAATATCTATGGTTTAAACTGTTTACCCGCCCGGGCGACACAACGGCATATTTAAATGAAGCGCACCTCAGTTCACCGGTAATGTAAACAGCTCTTCTTCGTGGTGTTAAACAGTCATCAACCAGTAAGTAATGACAAATGTTTCCGTTGTTAAACTAAGGGCGACTAAGGGCGACAGTCTTCATTCACACTGTATTGAATCAAGTGGACCAACGGACTTTAGAACGTCATGTCGTCAAGTAAATATATTAATTAATGAAATGAAAATGAATTAAATGAAAAATAATCATAATTTAAAAATAAAATATAAATACTTGCAGGACCTACCATGTGACCATTGCACACACGTACATTGTTAACAGAATTAAAAATCATCATATAACATAGTGTATATGACGTCAACTGTCCAATAAAAACAACACTTGAATTTTCAGTATTAATGATGTATTGTTTTCTGCCACTTACAAATATGTATTTCAATAAAAAAAAACCTCCAATCATCTACGACATTAATAATTACTGTAATATAAAAAATAATAAGCATAGTTTGGGTTATTTTGTCATTTTAACTCCATAAGTACTATGTTATCCAATGTTTGCTTCCTGTTAAACTGTGTTTTAAACTGTGCGTTATTCTTCACATGAGTATTGCTTTTCCTTTTGAGCCAGAGAAAGTTGATTTATTTATTTTTTTTCCCCATAAGAATTAAATAGTGCTAACAGTAATGAATAAGGACGGTTCAGACAGAGCACAACATTCATCTTTGTGTCCTTCCTGGATGCATTTCTGATTAACCAGTCTTATGAATGTGTGAAATGCTGCCAACTATCCTGCCGCTATTATCAGTTACTCAGATTTCATCTGCCAGATTTCCTTTTAGGAACCTAGACTCCAAGCTGATGAGTGATAAATATTGGAAAATTGGCTCGGGGAAGTCTGAATGCAATCATTGTACTGACAAGAAATTATTTGCAAACTGCCGACACTGCAATTATATTCTCCAAAATGTCAATAATGCATGTTGTATTGGCTAACCTTACAGACATAGTTAGTGTAATTGGTAGGAGCTGATAACCGATAATAGAACAACTGTAAATGTTCTAAGTGTGAATGGAGTGAATAGAAGTGTGAGCTTCCACTGCTCTGTGGAGAAAGTTTGTCTTTGTGGCTGTAAGATGTAAAATGACAGTCATCTGACCAACATAAATGTCATTTCCATCAAAGCATTTCAACAATATACACTACACACTCTTTGCAGGGAAGGTAAGTGAAAGCGAGGTTAAAAATACCATAATTATTCACATGGTCTTAGTGGAATATCGGCTCAGCTGCGACATAACGTGCAAACAGGAGTGTTTCATTAGTAGTTAATGCATGGAGGTAAACATTTTGTCAAAGAAAATACACACACAAAAAAATATTTCATGTTGAATACAAAGACTTCTTTTCTATATTAATAATAATAACAATAATAACAACAATAATAATAATAACAATAATAATAACAATAATAATACCTCAACTTTATATAGCAGTTTTTAGTACAGTCAAAGATGCTTTATATTCCTATATTAATCAATCAACTTTATTTATAGACCACATTTAAAAGATCCACAGGGGAAACCAAAGTGCTGTTCACAAAAATGGAAAAAAATAAGTTAAAAAGACATGAAAACAAACAAAACAAAACAAAAAACTATATAGGCACAAGTCTCAAATATGCGGTCCGGGGGCCAAAACCGGTCCACTAAGGAGTCCCAATCTGACTCTTGGAATGAATTTATGAATTGCTAATAATATATAAATATATATAGTGATGCACCGATCAGCATTTATGGCCCAATCACCAAAAAACTTGATCTGCTGATTATTGCTGAGGGTGCATCGTTTATAGAAATACAACTATCCATTAATCAACTAGATTTTAAAAAGTACAGAAACAGTCAAGATTAGATGCACCTGTTCTGTAGCAGGTTTACAAGTTTGAAAAATATGTCGATCAAAAAGCTGATCACGTGACATAAATTACTAGCGGCCTTTTTCAGAGTGCTGATCTGGCTAATCTTGGGCAATATCGGATGATGATTGGCAGCCGATCAATTGGTGCAACATTAATATTATTACTCCATATAGTGAGTATTTTATTTTCCTTTGTCAGGATATGTACAGTCAGTCCAGCTTGTATTTACAGGCTTATTATTATTATCATCATCATCATCATTATTATTATTATTAGTATCATTATCATTATCATTATTATTATTGTATTATTATCATCATTATTATTATTATTATTATTATTATTATTATTATTATTATTATTATTATTATTATTATTATTATTATTATTATTATTATTATTATTATTATTATTATTATTATTATTATTATTATTATTATCATTATCATTATTATCATTATCATTATCATCATCATTATTATTATTATTATTAGTATTATTATTAGTATTATTTTACTGTGTTTCACTCCCCTATTAAATTAAAACCAACCTAAATGTTTGTGTCTGAATGGAAGTAAGGCTGAATAGACCATCAGGTTGATGTTACAGAAGTCAAACCTCTATATGAAAAGACCTCTCATAGTTGGGGTGTGTATAAATCAATGTGACACTAACTAAACAAGCCCTGCTGGAGAGCGGAGCTAATGAACGGGAATAGACTGAAGCCAAGCTGAGCTTTAATCATGAGATCAAGGTGATGGAGGGAGGAAGAAAAGACATGGCAGGTGGAGAAATAAACACAAGAAAATGTTAGAAAGCTTTTTGATTCTCCTCATGTACTTTTCTTGTGTCAAGAGAGTTTTAAACAATGAGGGTTTTTTTTTGTTTATTTTATTTTATTTTTTTACTTTTGCCAACTTCTCCCAGGAGTTAAATCTTAATAAACTGGTTCTCTTACTCTCTGAGGAGTCTTTGACCTCTTAGAAACTGATGGGATTAAGTGTGTGTTTGATTGAATATTATTCATTTATACAAACACTGAGGCAGAGGTTTATAATTTATCCTTTTAAGGAAAAACAAAACAAAAACACGCTTTTATAACACAAATGTTTTGGTTTATATTTCAGGTCATTTGTGAACTGGTAAAGAAGCCACTAAGGAGTTCCTTCAGTGATAGGATGAAACACAGGACCTTCCTGCTCCCATTAAACTGTCCAATAATTTCACCAATAATATAATAAGAAAATATCCTGACTGATGGTGGAAAAACATTTGTACCAAAACTGAGATACCTTATTATCATAATTTTTTTCTCTCAAAACTGACAATGTAAAACTTGACAGACATTTTTAACGATTTGAAAAAACAGAATGACTACTGGATTAAAGGGGGCGTGGCTTAAGAGGTGCACTGAAAATGAACATATATATGATATTATCTGTCAGTTTAGGAGGGGGGGCTAAAATGTAATAAATTCACAATAATGTAATAAGGTATTACATTATTGGTAAAAAAAAAAAAAACATGTATTACAGTATTACAAGATATGTTATTAAATTATTGTTGTGCAATTTTATTACATTTTCAGAAAATTACGACATTATAGGGTGGTACAATGAGCAAACAGATTGAAGAAAAATGGGAATATAGAGTATATGCACTTAATATATTTATTAAACATCTTTAACAAGTGAAAAAAACAACCCTCTGTGTTTTTTTTTTCTGGTACTCATATTTCCATCTAGAGCCAACATACTGTTTATCCTCTTCTATCATTATGGGATGGTTCTGCTGTCTGTCACGACCAGATCAAATGACCATTTGTTCACTAACTGAAATGCTTTGCCAGAGTCATTCAGTGCTACAGACCAGTTAATTGCATTAAAATTTATAATCAGATTGATGATGATGGTGGATTAATCAGTGTTAACATATTAACGTTGACAGAAAAACAAAGAAAATCATCAGCTGGTTGAAGCCTTCCACATCATAATAGCAGCTAAAGGTAAAGCCACTGCAATTGTTAAAACTATAAAATACATTTATAAGGCAGAACATGGATGGAACTGAAATTTAGTATCAGAAGATACTACACAATATAAGTAGGGGTGTCCAAATTAATGCTCGAACACAGATTAATCCATTGTAATGATTAATCTTAGACTACAGGTTTTAATGCAGTTAAATTGAACAATTGTTTGCAATTGTTTTGCTTCAAGTTCTTGTGTTAAAACCATTGAAGTTGTTGAATAAACATGTTCATTGCATGTATATTCATGTTTTTGCATGTTTTGGATATTTTATAAAATTTTTCTGTGTTTTTTTTATGTACTTTAGAGGAGTTTTTGAATATGTTTTGGATTTTTTCATAACCGTTTTGTGTTAGTTTTTTTAAATATGTGTTTACATTTTATGTGTCAGTGTATTTTGTAGGAAATTAAATACAAAAAACCCAGAGAAAGAACAGTGGAGTGACAAAGTGTTTTGACAGAGTTTTCTTTACTGAAGTACTTCCATCTTAAAATACCATAACAATGCAAAGTAGTTATATGTTAGTCGGGAATTCTGCTAGCACTAGGCTAATGCTGGTACTAGGTTAATGCTAGCACTAGGCTAATCCTGGCACTAGGCTAATGCTGGTACTAGGTTAATGCTAGCACTAGGCTAATCCTGGCACTAGGCTAATGCTAGCACTGGGCTCATGCTGGCACTAGGCTAATGCTAGCACTAGGCTAATGTATCACCCAGCTTGGACAAATACTTTCAGTGCACATATATTTCTTTCTTTTTTAAGTTTGTTTCCTCATGGGGGATGAAAAGCAATAAATATAAATACATTTTTCTTTATTTTTATTTTGTATTCATTTCAGACAGTTCCATTCAATGGTCAATTCACCATCAATTCAATATGAAAAACAAACAAACAAACAAACACGCATATACATACATGCAGCCAGAATACCAAAACAAATGGGGGAAAAAAAGAAAGGTGCCTGAAAAGGAGTGGGACGAAGAAAACTTATTAAATCCCACCCCTGGACTTATTCACAATAAGAATACCACATTTCTTGATACCTTTGTTCTTATGAGCTTAAAACAAAAAATGTACACAACTCAGTAGTCAGCTCGTAAACAAGACAAATAAGCTAAATACATATGATCATATACACCAGTGTAAACATAGGTTACATAAAAAACAATGTAGTGCAGTTTCAACTTAATCATGATTAATCAAAATGAATCCAAAACAACCCTCAGTTGAATCCATTCAATAGGCCAGATTAGACCCTTTGGCGGGTTGGTTTTAGCCCCCAGACCACATGTTTGACACCCGTCTTTTAGATTTATTCATACATGGCTTCAAGGTTTTGGTTATTTAACACACACACACACACACACACACACACAGATATAGGACTTAAGCCATTCGAAACAAACACAGGTGGGCAATAGATCCACCTTCTGAAACAGAAACAGATTAAGAATGCAGAGGCTGCTGAGCACTGAATGTCAAAGCTTCCCCCTCCGTCGATCGCTCCACATGTACAATCAAAGCCCCCGATCATAGATTTTTAGCATGAAGTACTAGGTGTTAGAATTACCATCTTATTGAGGATCACCAGTGACACAACAGCACATACATGACTAACACCATGTGAGTCCAACAGTAACAGCTGCACTTCTACTGTTCATCCACAGTCAGTGACTCATTCATCCTGCACTGCATACTGTAGGTAAACCTCTGCATCATCCTGGAATTGACCTCATACATGATTTCAACCACGCATTCTGACACAGAAACAGTTGAACGTTGTCCTAAGCACACGGTGTCTCTTTACGAACAATCACCTGGAGTTGAAAACATGTTTCATTATTGTGCTGAAACATCCAGTTTAGACTCTGACAGAATAGAAGTGGTGCAGAAGGGAGGATGTGGGTTTGGAAAAAGGAAAAATAAGTGGCAGAGTTTAGTGACTTAAGTGAATCTTATTGTAATCTATCACAAAGGCAGTGGGTTTCTAAAATACATACAGTATTGTTTGAGCATCAACATCATGATGTACGTGTGAGCATCACAGGTCCTGCAGTTATTATTATTTTTATTTATTTGTAGATTCAGTCATACCTCGACTTATGAAATACACAGCTAATGAATAATCCAAGTAACAAAAAACCTTTATGTCAGGGGTGTCAAATATGCGGCCCGGGGGCCAAATGCGGCCCGCCAACAGTTCCAATCCGGCCCGAGGGATGAAGAGCAAAATAACTTATTAAATATTAAATGATTCCATGTTTTCTTCTCAGTTTTTTCTTTGCCTATAAATGATGACAACCTCCAATTTGTCTCATTGTTTGACTGCAAAAAAATATTAAATTATGAAAATATTTACATTTACAAAGTATCCTGTAACAATAAAATGTGAATACGCTGAAATATCTAAAGAAAATTAGATACAATTTGAACCATTACTAAAGGTTTAGTGTCTTTGTAGAACTGATCTATAATAAAACACATGGACTAATGATAAGTTGAGGGAAAATATTGATTTTCCTTATGAAATTGAACTTTTTAAAATATTTGGATAATTTATAAAAATATATTCTTAATCTAAAACCATAACAAAAATGTGGATTATTTATAAGTTATTATATTTTCTTTTTCCCGGTCCGGTCCAAATCAGGCCGAATGTTGCCGCTGAAGAAAATGAGTTTGAGACCCCTGCTTTATGTCATTTTTTGTCTCTGAATACGAAAGAAAATTCAATTTTGGAAATTAAACCCCGAGAAATAAATATGTACAATACTGTACATACTGTACGTAGCATCCCATTGGCTATGAAGGAGCTACCCATGATGCTTTTGGTGACCCTTTGACCCTCATTCATCACAGAGTTACTGTTGTTTTGTGAGTTTTTCTGACTTTATTACAGTACGTATTCATTATTCATCATGAACCCACAGACAGTGATTCCTGGTGAGAATGAAAAGAAGAAGTTTCACATCAATAGAAGTGAAACAGCAGATCATAAAATAATATGAATGTGGCACAAGGTTGAGTGATATCGCAATGGAATATGGCCGGAACCTGTCTACCATCTGCACAATATTGAAGCAGAAGGATGCATTAAAGGCAGCGACTCCTTCCAAAGGCATCTGTGTGATATAAAAAAAAAGAGTTAATCACTGAACGACCAGATGGAGAAACTGTTACTCATTTGGATAAAGGAGAAAGACATTACAGGAGATACAGAGACTGAGGAGATTGTTTTAGAAAAAGCATCCACTATATTCAGTGATCTGATGATGGAGGGTGGGGGTGAGGGTTCTGTGGAACAGCAATAAGACCCAGACTTTAAAGCATCATATGGGTGGTTCAAGAAATGTAAGAAAAGGACTGGGATCTTTATAATTTTGAAAGGGTTCAGTATTATAGTAGTATTGGGACGAATCAGTCCTTTTAAATGTAAAATGTGACTCTATTCATGATACGAAACCACTTCTTGAATCTATTTCGTAAGTTGAGGTACCATTGTATTTTTATTTATTTAATTTAATTTTCTTCATGTCTTCCATTATACTTTAACCCTTTAACCCCTGATGTGTCACCGATGACACGTTCTGAAAGGATGGTTTAGTTTCAATATTCAGAAAAAAAATACAGTTGTTTTTACTGTGATTTTACTGAGTTTTGTTCATGGATCTGATACATGGAGATAAACAAGTGTCAAAAAGCAACTGATTTAGAAAAAAAGAAAAGAAAAAGCCAAAAGTAATGGAACCAAATAGCAATATTATATATGTATTTTATTTATTTATTATTTTGTAAATATTTATACATTTTGGTTAATTTTCTTCCTTATTCAGTTTTATATTTCAACATTTAATATATATATTTTTTTATTTTTCTTCACTTTTGTGCCATTTGTGTCTTATTTTGTTCATGTTCCTTATTATTTTGTTGGTTTGTTATACAGTTTTGGCTGTCATTGTCCATTTTTGTTGCTTATTCTATTAATTTTTGACTGGAACTGTTAAAGTCTCAGGAATTTAAAGGGTTAAGGAAATAATGATGTGTATATTTCAAGTCAGCATGAACAGGCCATTTTATGAGCGAGCTATAGACACAACTTGTCCTAATATTTTTGTCTATATATAATTCATCTGTACCCAATAAACACACACACACACACACACACACACACACACACACACGCACACACACACACACACACACACACACACACACACAATGAACGCAGCGGTGGGTGGTACCAGCCATCAGATCTACTCTACTGACCTTGTCAAAAACAAAACTGAAAACTAATTACAACTTTGAGCGACTGTGTCATCAGTCAATTTCATTTTGATGTGTAGTGACAGAAGGCCGTGGGGGTTCTGCACAGTACCAGGGTACCAGCACCAGGGCCTGGTGTCAGCCCAAAGTGGAAGCACAGCCTTTGGCAGGATGTGAGCAAGAGCTCCACCATGATGGAAAAAGTGAAATGAGATTCTTTTAAAACACTAATTAATCATTTAATCAAAGATAGAAAAAGTGTTGCATCTATTATTTATAGAGATATTTAGATCAGTTTCAACTCCTGCTGCTTCTGATTTGTTGAGTTTGCTTAAAAATAGACTTAAAGGCTCATGCTGTTAAAAAAATAAAAATAAAAAACTTTACTAAGGGGTGGCGATCGCTGACAGATCAACAAATAGACAGATCGTTCAATGATCTTTCAATGAGCATCCAATAATCACTAAGATCTCTGAATTATCTTTCAATGATCTTCCTTTGATCTCCTCAAATGGAAGTGATCTGGGAATGATCTCAACCACATGTTTCACCCCGAAGGTAGAGATGGTTAAGAGATTGAAGAGGGAATGGGCACAGCTATTAAATACAAATCTAAATAAATAAATAAAAATTTAATAAAATGTAAAAATAAATAAATAAATAAATAGTAAATTAAATAGTGAAATAAATAATTAAATAGAATAAATGAATAAAGACAAAATAATGTAAAAAATACTTTAAAATTAATTAAAAAATAAAAATAACTAAAATAAAAAAAATAAAAAATTAATAAATGTAATATAATAAACTAAAAAATAAATAGACAAATTAATAAAAAACGTAATATTAAAATAATTTTGCAGGGCATGCGATGTGACTATTGCACACACGTACACTATGTCGATGCTCAAACAATATATTGTGCAGCTCTTGTGGTAATGATCCTAAAATTGTCCAGTTCAGAGTGTGTGTGTGTGTGTGTGTGTGTGTGTGTGTGTGTGTGTGTGTGTGTGTGTGTGTGTGTGTGTGTGTGTGTGTGTAAGACTCATTCATTTAACAGCCTAATGTTCTGTGGAGAAATTGGGCCAATTTTCGGTCGTTCAATGGTCATTCATGGAGGTCTAAGATGCATGTGGTGGAGGCTGATTGTTTTTTCACAACAGTGTGTTGAACAGTTCTGTAAATGTAGAAAAGCAGAAGAAATAATAATAATATACAGTAATACAATAAGAACCCAGGAGCAATGATTAGGATCTAGGATCCATGACACAAAACAATATATTCCAAACGTTATCATAGAAGTGAGCGTTGCTATAGCGATCAATAATCAGCTCAGATACAAAAGTCACAAACTGTCCAAATATTCAGGAATGTTCTGTATTGAAACTGTAAAGAAGCAGCTTCCTCTTTAGAATAAGACTTATTCAAGTATTCATGAGTAAAAAATGAAAGTAAACTGTGTTAAACCTCTGGTCAAAGTATTTATGCCCCTGAGCTACAGTTTTAAACCTGATTAACCCACAAAGACATATTTTGGTGGTGACACAACTTATGTTTTACAATATTTTCCTCTGCATTTGTGAAAAAGGAGGTGCAGTACGTTCCTCTATTTAACATAAAGATCATATTTTCACCAAAGTTCAGAAACTGTAAAGGCAAAGTTATAGGTTATTATATAAATACAGAGAAAACTAAAGACAAACTGAACTATGAACATAAAAACAACAACTACAGGAGTTTTAAAAACATGTTTGATGACAAAAGCTTAAAAATTTAATTATTTTGATACATCGACATGAATGTGAGTGAATGATGCTAAAGTTTTATGTTCACAGTAAAGATAGAATTCATTAGTAAATCAACACACAACAGTTAAATCAGTGACAGATACTTATACTAGATCACAGATGTCAAACATGTGGCCCGGGGGCCAAATTCCGGCCCTTTGGATGAATTTATGAAATGCAAAAATTACACTAAAATATAAATCATTTTAGTTCATGGTTCACATTCAGACCAATTCAGTCTCATAATAAAACTACAAATATCTAGCCTAGCCATGCTAGACTTTTCTAGTTACGCTCGATTCAACGTTTGGCTAAATTTCCCTCAAACTGATTAATGAATCACGGTGAAGTACAGAGTCAGAGGGCGGGTGTAACAAAGTGATGCTGCAACGATTCAGAGACAATTTCCTTTTTTCAAAGATGAGTGAAGAATGTGAGAAAACATCAGCAATCTTTAAATTATTTAATTTTTTTTTTTACAGAAGAACAACAGTCGTTAAGCTCCATAATCCACCATTTTGTTTAGTCATTCCTAACTTTCTCTGGACTCCTCCTGTGACCTTTAAAGCTTCTAACTACGTCATCCTAAAGATTACTCTCATTGGTTGTAGTACCGTCCTATTGCATACAAAGGATTTGAAAGACAACGTTTTAGCCCCGCCTCCTCTGACTATGAAGCACCACTAGACCTGTACATGTAATGAATAGGGATAGCGCGGCTAGGCTAACAAATATTCATAAGTTCAAAAAAATTCTATGTGTAAATATATTTATTTTTCATTTAGTTGCAGTAGATGCAAGTACAATTAATATAATATTACTAAATATTTTGTTTATCTGTAAGTTATATATATATATGTGTGTGTGTGTGTGTGTGTGTGTGTGTGTAAATGATAAACTAAAGCCAAATATTGTTTGTTCACATAGTATAATTTTCCTTTTTTTTGGCTCTAAAACAGAGAGAAAAGTTTGGAGTTGACATTATTTTTATTTTACTGGTTCAGCCGACTTCAGATCAAATGTATCTGCACGTGACCCCTGAACTAAATGACTTTGACACCCCTGTACTAGAACAGAATGCAATAGAAGTACTTTATTGATCCCAATAATCCCAATTGGGATCAATAAATTATCTAAATAACTGTTTTAGGGATGCACGATATTAGAAAAAACTGACACTGACTTTTTTTAACCTTGCGATATGAAAAAATATTCAGGAGTAAATAACAGCTTTGCGGTGCCGACGCAAACGGTCAAATATATTAGTGGTCGACACAGAACATACGTTACAGTGTCATCTTCTTGTAACCGAAATAATTAAACAAAATTAATAATTAAAAATAAATACAAATTGAAAATGTTTGTTTAAAAATAAAATAATAAATAAATGAATCAGTAATTAAGTAGACAAACAATGAAATAATAAATAAATACAAATAAATGAATAAAAATAAATACATAAATAAAAAAATAAATAAAATGAAAAATATAATTTTCTTTGGGATTAATAAAGTATTTATCTAAAAAAAAAAAAAAAACCCTGACAAATAAATTAAAATAAATGAATAAAAAAAGACAAATTAAAAAATTATAAAGAAATAAAACACACAAAAAATAAATCAATGAAAAATAAATAAACAAATAAATTTTAAAAGGAAATTATACAAATAAATGAAAAAATAACAATAATTGAAAAACCTGTGATGTGACTTTTGCGTACACGTACATTGCGATGTCAAGGCTCCAATAATATTTAGTGCAACTTAAAACTATTTGCCAAACATTTCTAACTAAATTTCACTAAAAACAACCAGATAAAAATATGAAAACTTTCCCCCATATAACCTCCCTGTGTTACCGTGTCTGACACAAATACACGCAAACAATGCCCATAAATCCTTTTATCCCTGAGCACAAACTAACACTAAACCATTCAGCCGCTCTACAAGTCCAATTTTATTCACATCAACTCCCGTGTACACACACACACACACATACACACACACACACAGACTTTGTATTTAACGCTGCATATCAGAGTGTGTGTGTGTGGGTGCTGGTTTCCCCATAGGCCCACGGTGACAGTAAGTCAAGGAGACAAGGGATGAGAGCACACAAGCACAGATGGACATATTGTACATGCATCAGGTCCCACACTCTGCTGTGGAAATGTACACACTTTCTAAAACTACTGAAGCAGAACGATAAATGAGGATAACAACAAGAGAGGCAGAAGGGTGACAGAAAGTTGACAACAGTAATCAGGAGGACAAAAAAAGGGGGACAGTGTATTGATTTGTATGTGTTGTGTTGTTTATCAGAAAGCTCCACAGAAGAACTTATTATGCCATAAGACTGTGATTCAGGCTGAGCTTTGTATCCACACAGTCAACACCAACCACACTGGATGAATGTGGATGATTCATCTTCCAATCCTGAGCAGCTGTTAACTGAGAGGCATTGTTTAAACAAGTGTCTTCCATCAATAGGGTTTGATAGAATCACAAAAGGGTCAATGACATTAAAATAATTTGACTTAAATATGTAAGGCAGGGGTCTCAAACTACGGTCCTCGAGGGCCAGTGTCCTGCATGTTTTAATCCTTTAACTCCTGAGAAATTGAAAAAACAAAAAAAGGAATTATTCGATAATTCCTTCTTCCATTACACCTCAAAGTCATTACATCATTAACAGGTTCTGTAGAGAATGATGAGCTGATTATTAACTCTTAAGTGTCAGAACGGATGTATTCTGAATGAATGGTTTAGTTTAAATATTCCTAAAAATTCATTTGTTTTCCTTTTTTTTTTTTTACTGTGTTTTTACTGAGTCAAAAATGCAACTAATTTTTTTAAAAAAGTTAAAATTAAAACTGCTGGGACTCAATTTCAATAATAGTTCTCATTTTAATTTTGCTCTATTTTTGTCTTACTTTGTTCATGTTACAAATTATTTTGTTGGTTTATTCTTCATTTTTGTTCATTTTATTGATGACTTTGGCTGTTTTTTTTTGTTAATTTTGTTGCTTAGTGTAATTGTTTTTTTGTTTTTTTTATGTGGAACCTGAACTACAATTATTTATGTTTTCAGTGTCATTTTTGCATTTCACAAACTCATCCCAGGGGCCAGAGTGGACCCTTTGGAGGGCCGGATTTGGCCCCCTGGCCACATGTTTGACACCTCTGATGTAAATCACCCATAGTTGTGAATGTGACAGTGTTTGTTTGTCTATATATGTTCAGCCCTGAGATGAACTGGAGACTCATACAGGGTGTACCCCGCCTTCACCCATTGGAGCTGGATTAGGCCCCCAGTGACCCACATGACCCTTGTGAGGATAAAGCGGGTTCAGATGATGAGATGAGACGAGACTGAAAGTCACTATAGGGCAACTATTAACGGTAGAGCGAAATCTAACGTGAATTTCGTTACCACATATATTTCATTTTATTTGGTATAAAGTCTGTAAATGAACCCAATTGCAGCCAAAAGACTCATTTGTATTGACAGTCCCCCTGTCATAAAAATAAACAACAACGAATCACAAACAATTAATGGATGCACAACACTTAACGACGTTAACATAACATCTGTTCCAACACAGACAACACATTCGCGTTCACATATAAGCAGCTGTTTTTTTAATTACGCCCTCTGTCCACTGTTAACAGAAGCGCACATGCAGCAGTGCAGACGACATTGACATGCCAAAGGCGAAAAGGTCGAACATGCGGTTACAGTTCACAAGAAGATCCAGATTCTTCCGTATGGAACTGGTGTTAAAGACATTTACATGTAAAGGCTGGAATATGTCTAAACCCTTTGATTCATACTGGTCACTACAGTGGACAGTTCTTCTACACTTGTTCATATCATTACTGTAACTGGTCTGTTCTTAATACCTGACCTGAACTAACATGTTTAACTGTAAAACTATTACTTGTTGTTATTTGACTGTAATTAACAGCCTCTTCTCAGATAAAAATTGTGTTAAAATTGTTTTATTTCATAGTGTTCTGATATTGTGTTTTAAAAACGACTTTCTTTGCTTCAAACCTTAACCATGTCCAGCTGAGTGGACATTTTTTAACTCCATAAAAAATAGGTTAATTAAAATGATTTTAATCACATTACTATTTTCAGTCCTAAAGAGGAATAAAAACACTTAGGGAAAAGATATTGACTAAGTGACTTGATGACACACAGTGTTTACCTTAAAGCAGAAGCGTGCACAGTCTAAAGCAGCGGTGCTCAATCCTGGTCCTCAGTAGCTACTATCCTGGATGTTGTCGATGAATCCTTCTGAACACACCTGATTCAAATGATAAACCTCTCATCAACGTCTGCAGAAGACTGATAATGACTGTCGGGTGAGTTGGAAGAGGGATGCATCGAAAACATGCAGGATAGTGGCTCTCGAAGACCAGGATTGAGCACCCCTGATAGGCTAATGTAGCCTAGCATTGAGCTAATAGCACATCAGAAATGAAAATACCCAGTGTGGAAATGACAAACCCAAGTGTCGAGATACTGGACCATGACAGTGAGAGTGAACAAAAATTAATAAGTATGTATGTAGTGACATGATATGTAGTTCTAGAATAGGAACAGGAATAGGAATAATTTGTTAATAACTTGTAATATGTTTGTCAGACTGGCTCAGTAAGTCATCAGTTAAATTTTGATGTTACGCTTCAATTGTGTATGTCTCTAGTGGTAATTTTTTTTATTTTTAAAGTACC
The DNA here is from genome assembly GCA_020466265.1 of Siphamia tubifer. Lineage (NCBI taxonomy): Eukaryota > Metazoa > Chordata > Actinopteri > Kurtiformes > Apogonidae > Siphamia > Siphamia tubifer. The sequence goes on from CM035786.1 coordinate 10,455,466, forward strand.
AATTTAAATACCGTTTAGGAACTGATACTGTTTTGAAAGTACTGATTTTGTATGAAATTAAACCCTTTTGGTACCCAACCCTATCCATCAGTCTAATCATGGTTAATTTTCAGAAGAACACACATTTATAGTTGATGATTTAAAGGAACTGTTTGTAATATATGCAATAGTGGGGGGAAAAAAAAAAGTTTTCAGACAGCCTTCAATTTCTATTTACTGAAAAGTAATTTTTTGCATTTCACAAACGTGGCTGCATCAGACAAACAAACAAATACAAATGCTTTTTTTGTTTATTGGTAAAAAGTAGGAAAGTCAAAATGGAACGCATTAACACAGATTAATCTCATTAAAGATTTTAACCCAATTAACTCATTCCAGTGCAGAATGACTAGGAACGTCTCTGCCAACATATTTGGGGCAGTTTGTCCAAGGAGAGTTAGCGTCACGCGGGGTTTATTTGCTCATGGACAATGAAAATGTAATTAATATAAATAAAAATGAAAATTTTTAAATTATGATTAATCAAATTTAAACCACAGCATAACACTAGTAAAAAAAAAACTAAACTAGAAAAGCACTCAGAAAGTGCAGAATTTTGATCCTGTCTCTATTTCTATGTTTTATTGTGTAAAGTAGTTATAATATATAATGTCAGTCACTTTTCTATGCTATAGTTTTGAGCCTTTGCCTATTTCTGTCTTTTATTATCCATTATAGTTGTAAGACTGAATGTATTCTGACCTAGGTAAAAACAATTATCATACAATACTCTATTATGATTTGGTTATAATCATACTGTAAATACTATAAATGCATTAAGCCTATTATGATGCACTGAATATTGTACCAGTGTATATAGTATTTGTACTAACAATCATGTACATTTTTGCAATGCATGATTGTTAATACATTTCATTCTCCTATCACTGCTCCTAATGCATGCTATGTGCTAATGCTAATTGCTTACGTTTATGCTAGGTGATTATATGTTAGTATAAGGAAAAATGTAGGACAAATTTGGGGGAAAGTAAAGCAAGTTAACCTTTCAGCATTGGCAGATTATTTTCTAAACTGACAGTAGCGTGTGTTGCAGCTGTAGAGGATGAGTCATAAGACAGATAATGGGCCATTTAGGACCATAATTAGGATTCTTTGGTCTGAGTCCTTTACACAGAAATCAGATAACCTGTGACCAAGTTATTACCAAGTCAGGAATGATGCTAATTATTAAAATGATGTTACAATGGCTTCCATAATTAGAAATAAAATGCAGTTCACATATCTGTGACCTAAGCAAAGCAATTAATCACTGCACAGAACATTTTATTAGAATTAAAATAAGATAATGGGAATTCAATTGACCTCAGCATTTCCGTTTTTCAGCAAAGTAAGCTTTTACTGCAGCTCGAAACTTCAAAATACACAGGTTTTAGTGATGAACAGCAAACAAACACTGGCCACGTTTTTGGACACATCACTTGAACTTCACTCAGTAATAACAAGGCATATTTTGGAACATACACATGATTTAGATGATCTACTGATGGTCAAGCTAAGCACAAGAGATGGAACCGTGCCCCTCGCACATACACCCCCTCGCTCCAACCAAGAACCATGCAACATTCAGACACTGCTGATCAACAGGCAATTTCACACACAAATGTCTACAGACAGTGAACAGTGCAGTAATTCTGGAGGTCAAAGGTCAGAGGAGAATGTCAAAACTGGTTCAAGCTAATAGAAAGGCAAGATTGACTTAAATAACCATGGGTTACAACACACGTATGCAGATGAACACCTCTGAATGATTAACAAGCCGAACCCTGAGGACGCAATATTTACTAAATGATAGAAAACAGAAGTGCGTAGTGTCGGTTTTTCTGAGAACGTGCCTGGTATGTTAACGTAACATATTAATGGTTAATCAGATAACTATAGCATAAAGAACATGCTCATGAACAACAGCACCCTCTTGTGGTTGTCGGAAAATAACATGTAAAATTATGTAATAATGTGTTAATAATTTCACATATAAGTCGCATTAAACTATAAGTTGCACCCCCGGCCAAATTATGAAAAAAACCTGCGACTTACAGTCCAAAAAATACGGTATTTAAAAAATAAGGGTGTTGTGTCACCCTCCTGGACCATCTCAGAGTTCGACAGATGGGGATGCTTTTGAAAACTTTTACTGTTTGATTTTAAGTGTTGATTTTATTCTTTTGATTTCATCTTTTACTTTGCCCTTTGAGACTGTAAAGCGCTTTGGATAAACATGCTATATAAGTGCAGCCATTTATCATTTGATTTAAAATGTAAAGCGTTTTACAAATAAAATGTATTATTTTCGAAATTGTCGTTCATCCATTAGGCACATTTTTATGTTATTTTATTATTTCTTTTTTTTTTTTTAGCTATATTTACGCAGTTTGAGGGTCAATGTAAATGCGACTACCATCGGATGGAGGAAATGGTGATGGATCGGACACATTCTAAGGAAACTGACGAACAACATCACATAACAGTCACAAAGTGTTAATGGAAGAGAAGACAACTTAAGAAGACTTGGAAAGGGACTGTCACGGAGGAACATCAGGAGGTAAATATGTGGTGGGAACAGCTAAAACACTGGAGAGACATGGTGGCGCCCACATGGTCCAGTAGAAGTGACAAGGATTAATGTGTACTGTAGTGGCCATGTGAGTAGGTATAATCAGTGTTTATAGTGCGTACCTAATAAAGTGGCCATGAGTGTATGTCACAATGAACATGGAAGATGCCGTTACGTCTTCCAAGAACTTGATGTATTACGTAAATGTTATTACATAGGGCTGATGCAAGGCCACTCACACATGCTTGCCTGAGCTTGCATCATTTTTCAGCAGTTCTTGGGGTAACTGAGTCAATGTCATGACAAATGCTCTGTCTCTGTTAATTCATGCTCACCTCGAACGACTTTAGATTAACCGCAGATACGTATGTTGACTGGTGATGTGGCAAGTCTGCGCTCACTTCATGAACTAAAGCACAGCGGGCCTTCGCCTCCCTTCTGCGTCACTGCACATGGCGGCTTGAAAAATGATTGCTGCAACAATTACTTTCAGTCAGCATGACAGACAGCAATGAAGTAAAGAATAATTGCCATTTCTTTCTCAGAGCAGACGTAGGGAGAGGAGAAAGAGAGGAAATGTAGCGTTGTGTTCAGTTTAGCTTAGCAAATGGTGCTTTACAGCTCTTGTTATTAATGAACACTTATGCTTTTCTAAATGTGCTGAGAAGAATATACAGCTGGTACTTCAGTCACACACACACACACACACACACACACACACACACACACACACATGCGTAATAGGTTAATGGCACAGCTGTATTCTCACTGGCTACGTTTACATTCTGAATAAAATAATTCTGAATTAAAGCTATTTCCTTCATGTTTACAAGGAAATTTTAATTCCGAATAAAGCTTTCTATGGGAAATACTGGGTGTATTCTGCTATAAATAATTTAGCTTCAAGAGCTGGACCTACAGATGGTTCTGATTGGACAGAACAGCCACTTCCTGTCTGGATGTCTACCAGATGAAAATGATGGCATCCACTTCCTGTTTTGCTTTTGTTTCAAGTCACATGTTAGACCAGATACTACATGTGATTTTTGCATTAATTTCTGTAATAATTACGAAACAGCAGCTGGACCGAATCAACATACTAATGTCGGCAGCACGGAATATGTGCGTCATCAACATGTAACATGTGCGTCATGGCGACAAGACCAGGAGCATGTGCAGAACTGTTTCCATGTCAGAGGAATGATCACATTCAGAATTAAGAGTGGAATAAACCAGTAAATTTAATCCTGAATTAAGTTTAATTAAGAATAGTAATTTTTAACTGGAATTTGGTTGAATTTACATGGTTCATCTTAAAGAGGAATTAACCTTTATTCTGAATTAAACAGGAATAAAAACTCTCATATAAACAGACCCACTGTGAATGATCAAAGTCTGCATCCAGACAGAAGTATGTACATGTTGGTTTCAAACTAACGCTGGCCTTGTTTCATGAGAGTTCGTATTCTAATTCAGAATAACAGATAATTCCACTTTAAAATGACCATATAAAAACATTATTCTAGTTGAAAACTACTATTCTGAATTCAACTCAATTCTGGTTTATTGCACTTTTTTTTTATCATTTGGAGATTTTTTTAAGCAGATTTAATTAACATTGGACATTTGAAAATATAATTTCATAGGCATTGTACTCCAGTCTTCCCATTCCCGTCAGCCCCCCCCCCAACATACGTAATGACAGTAACAGTAATAAAATAAATAAGGTACTCATAGGAAATAAAAGGAAATATAACATTATATAAAAAATAAAACAATGTTCTGTGCTCCACATTTTCATTGCATCATTGTATAGTTTCATTTCATGTTTTTATACAGTTACATATTGAGCAGAACTGCAGATGAATTGATCTAGCACCTCTGGACTAAAGGTATAGTCCTTCCAAACTCCCATAACCCCCTCCTTTAACAAACTCAAATAGCATCTGCGTTCATTCTTGGTGGTTTCATTTTCTCCTGCTGCTGCTTTTTCCTTCAGGATACTAAGCAGGGAATGTCATGCATCTCTGAAAGGAAAATCGATTCCAGTTCAAATGAACGCTCTAACAAAAGATAAATTAAATGAGGTTGTCAACAATTAAAGAGACAGAAAGCTGGATTAAAAACAGCCTTATTTTAACAGCTTCCAATGGATCAGCATTGAAATAATAGCAGACATCGTGCAAAATGGGTGAGGATTTTCCCTTGTAATGACGTGTTTAAATGATGCCGAAAAATACAGACACGACTCCTGCAGCATTCTAAAATTTCATTACAAATGCCACACTATAATCGGAGGCAAGATTGCAAGAGAGCTGGGGGAGGGGCTGTGGAATGAGGAGGAGGAAAGGGGGATGAGGGTAGAATGTAATGAAGACAAATGGGTTTTCCAATGTTTCCTGAACGCTGGTGCTAAAGGCCACATGTTTAGCAAAGACCCGAGGACAAACGGCTGCAGCTCAGAAATGAAAGAAAACGCTGATTCATGAGGCTAAACCATTCCAATACACACTGCAGAAATCAATGGGCAATATTGATTTACAATGTAGATGAAAGTATTAGAGCAGAGATGACAAAACGATGTTGTGCTTGTACACATTTATGTTTCTGTCATGACACATTCATACGTCAATTATTAAAGAAGTAATTTTTATTGAATCTGTCAAACCAGACTAAGTAGGGGTGTGTAGCAAGAATCTGATAATACGATATAAATCATGATACGATATGCTGCAATATATCACGATATTGTTAACAAGGTGATATATATCCTAGAAAATTTTAATTACACTACAAATATTAAATTAATTTATATAAGTTTTATCACAAAACTTCTTTAACTTCTTTTTTCATTTATTTTTTGTTTGTCTTTTTTTTTTTTTTTTTTTAGTTATTTATTTATTACCTCTGCCAAGGAGGTATTCAATTTGGGTCTGTTTGTCTGTCTGTCAGCAGGATTACACAAAAAGTTCTGAACAGATTTTGATTAAACTTTCAGGAGTGATAGATAAGGGGTCAAGGAAGAACCCATTAGATTTTGAGCAATGAAGGTCAAAGGTCAAGGTCACAGTAAAGGTCAACAGCTAAAACAGCATTCAGATAAGATAAAATCTGGGTTTTTTTCATTCACATCGTCTCACCTTTGAACATCAGATGGGTCAACATCTCACATGACGCCATATCAAGCCTTGGCCGAGTTCTGCTATCTCTGACTGCCTTGTTTAATTTTAATTATTTATTTTTATTTTATTTCTATTCATTTATGTTTAATTATTCATTTTATTTAATTATTTCAGCTACAAGAGGGATGACACCGAAATGTAAGTTCTGTGTCGACCGCTAATCTGTTTGACCATTTGTGTCGGACCACTGTTTGTATATATACATATATATATACATATATATATATATATATATATATATATATATATATATATACATATATATAGTACTGAGTATTTTTTCATATCGAAATATATATCGCAGTGTTAAAGAAAAAATCTTAATGCCAGTTTTTTCTAATACCATGCAGCCCTAATGCTTGGTGCATAACTTCATTAACTCCATCCGTCTTGGCCTTAAACATGGATGTGAGGCTAAAGGGCTCAGAGCAAAATAAGCCCTGGGTCTCCTGGGAAATCCTGGCGGTTGCTTAAAGCTACTGTAAGGAACATACTGCACTATGTACTTAGACTGCTGTCAGTTTCAATTTAACCACTGAGGTGTATTGCTTGTCATGGCCTCCTTGAACTACGCTGTAGGTATAAAAGCAGCAGCACATTTCAATGCTTTCCTCCCAGCAGTGGGAATAATAAAATGTAAATTCTAAATTCCATTCCCACTTGTTTCTCCATAAGTTCGACTGCTCTTTCTCATTTTGTTGCTATACTGAAAAATGGGGAGTTGTTTCTCAACTCTATTGTGATGCATTTCTGCTTTTTAACTTTCAGGTGTTTGGTGATGATGCCTGTAGCATCTTATAATCTAATAATTTCCTCAAAATGTAATAAAAATTTACACTTAATTTGATTTAAAAAAAATTATGTAATAAATTATTCTATTATAATAATATTTATTTATTTATTCATAAATTTGGACTAAATAGACTTGCTTTATTGTCATTTGATAAAAGCACCAACCAAATTGATGGCTCTTACAGTGTCAATCCATGAATAAAATATGAAAAAATATCCTAAAAATGATATCAGACATTATATCTACAGGGGAAAGTGAATTATCAAGCTCTCTGAAGAATAAAATAAAAAAAATCCATTCAAACAAAAAAAAAAACTGCTGCACAATTAAATGCAAGGAATAGAAAGGACAGTGATTTAATAAAATACAAGAATATGTCAAAAAACTATGATAAAAACAACTGTGCAAATAAAACACATACAAGTATCAAGTAAAATCATTAAAAATAGGATACAAAGAAATAACCTGAATGTGCTAGGACGATTTATTTTTGCCAAATGATGTAATCCCTGATTACATTTTTGAGAATTTATTAAATCATTAGTTGGATCTTTTTTTTTTCTTCAAAACTGATAATGTAAAACCTGACAGATAATATCATATATATATATATTTTATTTTATTTTTTCCCCTACATCATGGCTCTACCTCTTAAGCCACACCCCCTTTAACCTTGTAGTCCTTCTGTTTTAAGTTCAGAACATAAAACATTCTCAGATTCTTAAAACACAAATTGTCAAACTCTATATTCTATTATCTGTCAAGTTTTACACTATCACACTTACAGAAAAAAAGTGTAATGATGATATTTTATTATATTATTGGTGAAGTTATTACGTTAATCAGTCTTATTACATTTTCAATCAAGTTAAAGGCATTATTAAATTTTTTGATAAATGATTATATTATAGGGTGCTACAACACTCATCAGAATAGACTGTAGCAACACAGTCATAAACTGCTTTAATTCTCAGGAAGCGTTGCACATTTGCCCTTTAAAAAAAAAGCTTTTAATGATGATGGCACAGTTTTTAGTGATCGTAAGGTTGTCTTTTTTCCCCCGCCATGAAAGAATTCAGGGATTGTTAATGCCAAACTCTAAGCACACTCCACGTAACACAAATAAACTGTCATGTAAACAGGAACATTTCACTTTAAATGCAGCCACACAAAAGCATTCACCACACGATTGCTTGGTTAAACTCATTGCATTACAGCCTGTTTTTACATCTCAGTGGCATCAGCTGAACTGTAGACACATTTTAACATTACAAAACCAGAAAGATGTAATAATTATGTTTCTATGCCTATTGTAAATTTGATACCGTTTGTTCTAGAACTATAGTTTTTCTTCAAAGAAGCGAACACATATGCAATCGCACAAATACATTACACAACAAAACAAGATCTTAAATCTGCATATAACTTTCGTCAACCTTTTTTTTCCATAACCTTAAGGATCACAAATTGAACAGCGACTGAAGCTGGATATTGTGTTTGACTACGTTTATGCTGCTATCATGACAGATAAAGCTGTGTACGACTTTCAACAATTTTTGATCAAATCTGTAAAACCCGAGTCATAACCTCAGTATCATGAATCCGTAAAAGTCTGTAACTGCACACCTGAGTCTTTTCTGTCACAGTGAACTATGTCAAAGTGTACTTGAACATACACAGTCCATTTATTTACAAACAGAACCACTACATTACTTGCACATTTTTGGAAATGTGTTATTTGTGTGAAGTAGAGCTCTATGCTGTTCCATGTTTGTTGCTGCTGTGACCATAACGCAGCTGCATCGAATGCCACGTCGTAACAAATTTCCAAAAATGTCCAAGTGATATATGAGCTTTAAAATGGATTATTTATGATGGAGGACACTTAGAAACGGTCCAACTGTCCAATAATCACAGAAACATTTACAGATTCATGACATTGTATGAATATTAAAAAGTACAGTTTTTATATTTTTACAGATTCATTCAAATGTAGACATGGCAGAGGTTCACCTGTTTTTGGTTTTCTTTTTGTTTTATTAAAGCTCTTGTATTTATAGAGCAGAACCTTGAACTGGAATGTCTGTAAACTCTCATTTCATGTATTTATTTCTGTGCCTGCATGTGTATGCCAGTAAAGCCGAATGTTATTAACTTATAACTATGTTTACAGAATGGTAAATGGACTGCACTTATATCTTGTAGCACTTGTATCCAAAGCACTTTACATTAGCCTCACATTCACCCATTCACACACCAGTAGATGGCTGTATTTAAAAAAATAATAATAATTTTAAAAAAAATTATAATAATTTAAAAAATATTATATATATATATATATATATATATATATATATATATATATATATATATATATATATATATATATATATATATATATATATATATATATATATATATACATATACACAAATAAATAAGAAATACTAAAAAGTAAAATATAAATAATTGCAGGACCTGGATAGTGCAGGACTAACTATTGCGCACACGTAAAGGGCGGCTGTGGCTCAGTTGGTAGAGCAGGTCATCCAATGACTGAGGGGTCGACTGTTTGTGTCCCAGCTCTGTCTGTCCACATGTCGAAGTGTCCTTGGGCAAAGACACTGAACCCTGACTTAGTGTCCCAGTAGGACTGACAGAACCTTAGAAACCTACTGGTGTGTGAATGGGTGAATGTGACGCTAATGTAAAGCGCTTTGAGCACCATGAAGATGGAAAAGTGTTATATAAGAGCAGAACATTAACCATTTATGGTGGATGTGTGTGTGTGTTCAAACAATATATCATGCATCACCATGGAGTTGTTTGTTTTCATATCTCATTGGCTGGTTAATGTTTATAGCTTATGTCTTTTCATTTATTAAGAGATAATTCCCCATTTATTCTTTTCTTTTTGTAGAAAAATCAGTGCAATGATAATTACCAAGAAGTTACTGGATTAATTTGAGCAAGATTTTAATAACCCTTGCAGTCGTCGCTCCGGTGACATGTAAAATGGAGTGAAATATGTCAAGCATGACTTTCCACGGACATTCAGAGCTGGAATCCAATTCCCAGCCAAGATAATCACATAGAGACACGTTAACATGCACAAAGGCTTTCACACATAGACAACAATGAGCCGTCGTAGTCCTTCAGCCATCCGTAATAGTTAGGTTTATGCTCATCTGATTCAGTGCAGGGAGACAGAAGTAGGAGCAGGAGCAGGAGGATGCTCAGCCAAGGCATGGAGACATGGAGAATGGAGGAGGAGGAAGGAGAAAATGAGGAGAGGAGGTAGTCTGGATCTAGCTTCACAGCAAACATGACTGAGTTTTCCTGTGATTTCACAAGGTCTGGTGTTCTTGTTAATAATCGCCTGCCAAATGGAAAAAAATTAATTCTCCAGAATTCTCACAGCGGCTGTCAGAGAGAAACATGCAAGATGATGATGATGATGATGATGATGATGATGATGATGATGATGATGATGTGAGAGAGTGGTGGAAGCACCTTTATATCATTGACTTGGTGCTGCAGAGGGTGTTAAAAACAGCATCAGAAGACGTAAAAGTAGCATCTTATCTTTAATTTTCAGGAGGAAATCTTTGTTTATATGAAGATACAACAGTGGGCGAAATTCGATTGGATATACCTGCCAGGCCCACGTAGATAATTACACACCCGTCTGTTTTTGGATATGGTATGAGTATGAATTCTCTACGTTTACTGGAGCTGTTGGAGCAGCTGGAAGATCTGTGGCGTCCAGGTCGTTTGACATGTTTGTAGTTTTAGCGGCTCGCTGCATTGGGCGTGACGCAAAGGTGTGTGCAGGTGAACATGTTATGAGTTTGTTGCCGTTTAGACGAAGAAACGACTCGTCTTTAAAACTCCCCACTCTGGATGGGGTCTTCAGATTTTTCTGGTTTCAGATGCCGACGGTGCAGTTGCCGTGGTAACAAAAGGCCCTTCTGATAAAATATGTTGTCGTTTTTAGCCACAATTGTCCTCATGTAAACGACGACTAAACCAGTGACTTTATTTGGAATTAAATTTAACTTGGAATTAGGTGTTTATATGGTTCACCTTAATCTTTATTCTGAATTAAACAGGAATAAAAACTGTCATGTAAACAGGCCCAGTGTAATTTATCTTTTTAGGATTTTGGAATTTTCTCCTGTGTCTTATTGGTTTTTGTGAAGCACTTTGATGACTTGTGGTGTCTGTGGAAGGTGCTCTATAATAAACATTGCTTGCTTGCTGTCTGCTGTTTGTCTGGAAGTGTTAATGTTTCTTTGGATCAGAAATTCTCTGACAATAGTGTTTGTATGTTCTCTTTCTAATCCAAGGAGAAACCACTTTATCATCAAATGTGCCTGTGGAGTCAGGCCGCACGATATTCGAAAACTCTTAACTCTTAAATATATATGTATATATATATATATATATATATATATATATATATATATATATATATATATATATATATATATATATATATATATATATATATATATATATATATATATATATATATATGTATATATATATATATATATATATATATATATATATATATATATATATATATATATATATATATATATATATATATATATATATATATATATGTATGTATATATATATATATATATATATATATATATATATATATATATATATATATATATATATATATATATATATATATATATATATATATATATATATATCACAGGTGTCAAACATGTGGCCCGGGGGCCAAAACCGACCCATCAAAGGGTCCAATCTGGCTCCTGGGATGAATTTGTAAAATGCAAATATTACACTGAGGATATTAACAGTTAAGGATTTTAGGTCAATTTAATACAAAGTGGACCAAACTAGTAAAATATAATCAAAATAACCTAGAAAGAATGGAAACCAACCGAAAACAAATGCTCCTTTTTGTATTCGTATAAAATAAAGTACAAATAAAGATTAGTGTTTTTAAACAGAAACAATGGGAATAAGATGAGATGTATGTGGAATTAACCAATATTCAGTCTGTCACTAAATGTTATTATTTTATGTTATATTTGTTGATCTACTGTGATCTATAAGTTGTGATGCACATGTATAAATGATCAACTAAAGCATAATATTGTCAACATTATACTTATTTTTCTTAAGAAATTACAGGTTGTTCACATCTTTTAATTTTGCGTTCCAAGTAATTTGTAGATGTAAACATTTTTATTGCGGAATTTAGCTCTTTTTTTCCCACTCAAAAAACACAAAGAAAACTTTGGCGTTGACATTATTTCATACATTTATATCATTTTACTGGTGCTGCCAACTTTATATCATATTGGACTGAATGACACCCCTAATATAAATAAATACAGAAATAAAAACAATATTACATTGAAGAAATATAAGCCAATTAATTAATACAAATAAATAAATAAAATGAAATCAATAAATAAATAAAAATAAATACATACAAAAATAAAAAAAAAATAAAAAAAAAATAAATAAATTGCGATGCAACTGTTGCGCACACATACATTGCGATGTCGACGCTCAAACAATATATTGTGCAGCTCTAGTGTGGGGAATATATGTCACAGTGGATCATTCCCACAGGACACAGGAGTTGCAGGACATTACATAAGAGCAACACATTCACAAAGTAGAAGTGATAAAAAAATAACAATTAAAAAAAATAAGTGGTGGGTGGTTTGGAAAGACAAAAGCTCTTGAGGACAAAGAAAATGGTATTATTTGTTTTGTTTTTTTTAATTCATGATGTTTAAAGCAGTTTGTAATAATACCATTTTTCTTTTGGCATGTCCGGCTTTCCTTGACGTCCACAAAAACTTGATATTTGTGTGAACGGAGAAAGAAAAAAAAAATCAATAACAAAGAGCTGGATGGAGTCGTGTTTCTAGATGGTTATTTAGGCTGACATTTAAGCTAAGATAAATAACCCTGTGCATGGAGCAGCCTCCATTTGTTTTTGTCATGGTTCATTCCACTGTGGTAAATTGGTTGTGTTTATCTCTCTGCTTCTGTTTTAATACACACACGTTTTTCCTGACCTCCATCTTCTTATCTGTCACTCAACTCTATCCTATATCTGTTCTTCCCCCATCCTACAGTATTTGTGTGTGTGTGCGTGTGTGTGTGTGTGGGGGGGGGGTTGTTTGTTTGTTTTATAATCTACAGTGAGAGTGAGAGCAAAGTTGGATATTGTGGCCAAATAAAAAATAAATGCATCAGTATGTGTTAAAAAAAACAACTTCACAGATAATGTGTGATTATCTTTAATGAAGTAGTTATTTAACTTGGACACATAAGTCACAGGAAAAAAAATGATTAGAGCATCACTAGTCACCAAAAACAATGGTTATGCAATCAAGCCCTCGCTCCTGTGTGTATCGTGTGACTAAAAACAGACCGAAAAGAAAACATATCTTGAATAAAAACACTTTTTGTACAATGAGATAAATATGGATGTAAGAACTAAAGTGTTTTGGGTTATTATCGAGAAAATGGATATATATCAGCTCTGAAATTCTTATTATATTTGTCATATATATGTGTGTGTATACATACATACATACATACATACACATACATACATACATGCATACATATATACATACACACACATACATACATACATACATACATACATACATACATACATACATACATACATACATACATACATACACACACATACATACATACATACATACACATATATACATATATACATACATACACACATACATACATACATACATACATACATACATACATACATACATACATACATACATACATACATACATATATACATACACATACATACATACATACATATATACATACACATACATACATACATACATACATACATGCATACATATATACATACATACACACACATACATACATGCATGCATACACATACAGGGTTTCCTCCAGAAATCTTACTAAGGTTGGTGGTAGTTCTGCTAGGGAGGTCCACCATGTTTTTGTAAAACAAAACAAAAAAGTTATGAAATTATGATCATTATGTGTTATTGTAAAACATTTATTAATAATATTTGTACCAACTACAGAGTCTAACCAAAGTGCAAACTGTGTTTTAATGCAAAAAAGATCATACAATAGTCACATTTAAAAGTACAATAAATGAACAACATTAATGTCCTGGCACTTGAAAACCCTGGGTCTCTCTAGAGCAGGGGTGTCAAAGTGCGGTCCTCGAGGGCCAGTGTCCTGCATGTTTTAGATGTTCCCCTCTTCCATTACACCTGGAGGCCATTGCATCATTATCAGTCTGATGAGGAGCTGATTATTAACTCTTTAAGTGCCAGTGCTGATGCATTCTGAATGGATGATTTAGTTTAAATATTCAGAAAAATTCAACCATTTTCCTTTTAGTTTTGTGCATGGACAAGGTGCCAAAAAGCAAGAGTTTTTATTTTTATTTTATTTAAACATTTTTTAAAGGCAAAATTAAAATTGCTGGGACCATATTTCAATAGTAGTTTTCTTCTTTAGTAATTTTTTTTTTTTTTAATTTTCCACATTATTTGTCATTTTGTAAATATTTATTAGTTTTTGTTGCTCATTTTGTTTATTTTTCTACATGTTTTTTTTTTTAATTGTAGTATTTTTCTTTGATTTTCTGCCATTTGTGTCTAGTTCTCAGGAGTTAAATGGTTAAACTGAATCACATGGAAGAGGGAAATATCTAAAACATGTAGGACACCGGCCCTCGAGGACTGGAGTTTGACACCTGTGCTCTAGAGTCTACAGACCATCCAATGACAGTCTACAGTCTACACTGTCACTGATGTTAAATGTTTGAGACTGTGAATTAAAACTGGAATTGGTTTGTGCAATACATATATAAAGGAATCCAAGATGTCAATAAAATGTAAAGGGTGTGTTTTAACATTATGACTGGATAGATGTACTTACAGCTACAACAGCAATAATTATTTAACCTAAAAACTTTACTTCCCTGGGTCTCAAAAGGTTCAAATATGTGCATGTGCATGTGGCCATGTCAGAGACTAACTTCTGTCAGTATTTGGGACAGACAATAAAATATTCTATTCATAATCCATATGTGTGTACTGTAGCCACGAGAACCTGTGAGCCAATCAGCATACGAGTCTCTTCTGATGGATGGTGGTAATCGTCATTTTCCATCATATCAGTCCTTTTTTTTTACTACGTTTTTCAGTTCATCACATTTACTGGGCTTTTGAAAAAAACAAATAATGAGACTCGTCTGACATTTAGCAGCTTCTAATTTCAGCTAAAGTCAAACAACAAACTTTGATTAATATTAAAGACTGACCATTAACAAAAGGTCTAGTGACGGTACTGGATATGAGACAGTCCTGTACGGTCCACTTTACAAACGTGTATCCATTTACATTAAACCTGTAACGTAACTCGTGTTGTATCGGCCCAGATACTGACTTTTAAGGGCTTTATTTTTCACTAAAACAAACACCGTTAATACTGGTCAGTAATATAAAGGTTCTTCAAAACAAAACAAAACATCTGTTGATCAACCAGAGATCGACAGTTTCAGTCATGAATCTGCTTTTATTTTGGCACTTCCTGTCGCACTACCTGTGCACATTTCCTCTAACTTTACCTGTGATCAAACTCTGAAAAATCAGACCTATGGTTGGAAGCTCAAATAGCGTCTTTGGTGTCACTAGTTTTAAGGTGCATTTAATTTTTTTTTAATAAATAAAACACCCCACTGGGGGAAACCCTGATATATATATATATATATATATATATATATATATATATATATATATATATATATATATATATATATATATATATATATATATATATATATTTTAGGGAAATATTTATTTTAAAGAAGAGAAACAATAAAACTGTCTTGTTAACAGTATGATGATTGTATTGTGATTAGAGTTTTATGATTTGTGCCAAACCCCCCCTATGTTAATTCAAGATGTTAGTTTTTTGTTTTCACTCCTCTCTTCTATATTTTCCGTACTCTCTCTGTTCCCCTGGTGTTTTCCTCCTTTCCCTCACTCTTAATGTGCTTTTTGTGCAAGCGGAAAACAGAGTGGTGGTACACTTGGGTCGGCCATCAAACATTTACATCATGTGGGAGTGAGACAGAAAGGATGGAGATGTAAGAAAAGAGAGGCCAGACAGCGAGGAAGTTACACAAAGACACCAGCAGACAACAAGAGAGGAACCAGGGAAAAGACACACAAAAACCACGCAAAAAGACAAGAGACGGGCAGAAAGAGAGCAGGGCTGCTGAACCACCCCAACAGAAGCTTCATTGTGTGGATGGCAGGAGGTCAGGAGTTCAGCCGCCACCAGCGCAGCAGGGCCAACTAATAATGCCAACACTGACGAAGAGCAGCCATGTCATTTAAAACCGGTAACAGAAAGGTTGGGAAAACCTGTCTAATATCCTGTACGCAGGATAAAGTGAGCGCCCTGCACCACATCAAACATTTATTTCCAACTTCAGACGTGAACAGATGGTAACAATGGGATGAAGGAGAAGGAGGGAAGCGTATTGTGAAGACGTCTGGCGAGACGGCATGTGACGCAAATTATTTTCTCATCCTCTTAAGTGGGAAAAGTTGGAGATGTGTGAGCGGATCCTGAATCAGGCAACTGATGAAAATGAGAATTTATACCCTCCAGATTGGTGAAAGACTTCGACAAAAATATCTACTGATGTAAAATATTTAACGACTTTTAAACCATGGGTTGACTGCTTCACTGCCGGACACTTTTCAGAAAGGAAGCCCCCAGACTGTCTGAGATTTGTATAAAAACAAAACTGATTCAAAGTTTATGGAGTTGTTTGATGTGATATATATATATATATATATATATATATATATATATATATATATATATATATATATATATATATATATATATGAAGAGTTCCGATAACTCCATTTTTCCTTTTTTCCACAAAATGGCATTTTTTACTCTACATTCCAGGTAATACTCATTAATTTGATATTTATTCAATTTAGTGGACCTTACCAAATGAAAATAAATAATATAAAAAAAATCAATGAGTATTACCTGGAATGTAGAATAAAAAATGAAAAATGGAGTTATCTGTTTTTGCCAATGAACCCTTCATATATATACATATATATATATATATATATATATATATATATATATATATATATACACACACACACACACAGGGTGGGCTTAAAAAAGCATTGCTTCTGCCCAACTCTTATTTTGTTAAGTCATTAAAGCTACAGCATTTTTCTTATTATTTTAATGTGAAGAATCAAAATGAAGCTCATTCATTCATATCCAGCAGCAGCGGTCAAACCAAAAATATCATAGTGTACATGTAACCCCCTGTCTGCGTCACGGCCCTGGTGAGGTCTGCATTGTGTTAAGTGATGTGTACGGAGGCGGTGAAATGCAGAAAGAGACAACAGGACTATCATTGGGGGTTGAGGCTGAACAGACAATCCTCATTTACTGTTAATTCAATCCATATTTCAAATTTTAAAAAATGTGTCTTGTTGAGTGTGATTGTTTTGTTTATTAGATATTCAAAATACATTTAAGTGAACTGAACAAATTCCTTGTCTGTGTTCACACACTTGGCCAATAAAGCAGATTGTGAACCTCTTCAGATGTCTACAAATCACTGCATCTGATCATTAGTGGAGTTTATGTCCAGTAAATAACAAATACAATGTTAGAAATTAAGAAACGCCACTCAAACAAGGTTTGTTCCAGAAGTCTTGAAGGAAAACAATGAGGTTTTAAGCATAAACTAAGGTCACTAAAGCATCAGTTACTATAATACAAATGCACCAGAGAACAATAGAATCTTAAAAACAGCATCTGTTTAAAGCCTCCCTTGTTTATTTTTAGAAGCATTTTGTTAATTTGACAGCAGGTAAAACAATATTGCATGCATGGTATTACAAACTATTCTTATGCAAAATGGCTAGGAAAAAAAATGAAATTAAAATGACGTAATATGTTTTCTAATATTAGTAAAAATCCAGACTAACACAATCCCCATGAGTAATTCATCAACATTTATTTATTTTTTATTTGGAGATCTGGCACAGGTGGGGAGACAATTAAGCCTGAAACAATGCAATGTCACTAATACCCTGGATGGTTCCCAGGAAAAGCTGAAAAGATTATTTTGGCACAGTTTCCCAAGCATTTTATTAATGACGACAGATAAAGCAATGATTCATCATGTAACTTGTGATTATTTACAGTACTGTGCAAAGGCAAGTCCTTAGCCAAGACTGTTTGTTATTTTAATAAAGCTCTAATGTCCACACTTATGCATTTTCAGTCACTGAATTTAGATCCAATCTGGAAATATGTAAAGTATCTATAATAATTTTTTCAGCTTCTATAAACCAAAGTGGTCATATTTAGTGTGACATCCCTTTGCTTTTTTGCATGTCTAACATTTTTGTTCAGACAATATAAGATTTATTACATGTATTAAATATATATATATATATATATATATATATATATATATATATATATATATATATATATATATATATATATATATATATATATATATATATATATATATATATATATATATATATATATATATATATATATATATATATATATATATATATATATATATATATATATATATATATACACACACGTTTTGTGAAGTGTATTACTAAATATATGCAATTGTATAGGACAGCTTTTGTCTTCAATGCAATATACAGTACGTTTTATATTTCTCAATATATGGTCAAATCAATCAAATATTGCAGTATATTGGATAATATATGCACTACCTTTCCCTATATGGGAGTATATTTTTAATATAATGCATTATATTTTTCAATATATTACCATATATTTTTGTATTTCATGAGGGTTGTTATGTCTGGCACTATTTCTTTTCCTGAGACTGTATATTTTAACCATAACTTAACCTCCACATAATAAAAAATGAGCTGATAACACCTGGTCTGGTTTAACAGGAGCTATAATTCTGTGTCATTTTCTCCTTCAGTTCTAATTGTCATGCCTCTGCCTCTGGAGACAACTGCATGACTACAGAGTTTCCCTTTAGCTCTTCTCTTCCTCTCTCTTCCTCTCTCTCTCTCCACTGTTTTCCCATTTTTAATGTTTCACCCATCACTCCAAGAGAATTATAACTACCGAGGAGGTTGGCCAGACTCAAAGCTTCATTCAAGGACGTCTTATCATGAGAGCGACTGTAAATGGGTTTGACCCGCGGTTAATGGTTGTTATGGGTGTTGTCATTTTCCTGCTTCAAAAATGTGGACAAACAAGACGTAGGACAACACAGACATCCTAATGATCTCCAACTGACACCGTTCTTTTTGTTTTTCTACTTCTGTCCCCACCCCCTACCCCCACCCCTTCTCACCCAACCCCCCACATCTCCAGTTCCTCAGAAATAGGCTATGTACAATGAGAGGGAAAAGATATAAAGCAAAAGAAGGGCAAAAGAAAAACAGTGAAAGAAAGAGAAGAGAGATTAAACAGCCTTTACATTTGCAAATATTTGCATGTGGAAGCGTGTATGCACCGTATGGATACAAGCAAAGTGTCAAAGATGTGCATGCAAATAGTGTTGACTGCACAATAGGGCTGAACAATATTAGAGAAAACTGACATTGTGATTTTTTTTAACCCTGCGATACATATTTTGATATGAAAAAATACTAATATATAGCATATATAACAGGGGTCGAAAAATTAAATGAATAAAAATAACTAAATAAACAAAAAATAAATAAAAGAATAAATGAAAAAACAAATAAATAAAAATACATTAATAACAACTAAATAAAAACAGTGTTGACTGAACAATTGGGCTGCACAATATTAGAAAAAGCCTGACATTGCAATTTTTTTTAATCCTGCAAGATATATATCTTCCAATATGAAAAAATAATCGTATGTATTATATATAATGACGGTGGTAAAAATACATTAATAAAATGGAATAATTTTTGTTCATAAATAAATAAATCCATACAAAAAGACAAATGCACAGAAAATAAATAAATAAATAAATAAATAAATAAATAAATAGTGTTGACTGCACAATAGGGCTGCATGATATTAGAAAAAAAAACCTGACATTGCAATTTTTTTTGACCCTGTGATATATATTGTGATATGAAAAAATACTAGTCCATAGAATATGTAACAGCAGTGGTCAACAATAAATGAATAAAAATAAATTATTCAATTAAAAAATGTATTTAATTAATTACATGAAATAAATGAATGAAATAGGTGGTGCAGTGGTTAGCACTAATGCCTCACAGACAGAAGGTCCCTGGTTCTATTCCCACATCAGACCTTTCTGTGTGGAGTTTACATGTTTCTCCAGTTTCCTCCCACCATCCAAACACATGCACTGATAGGTTAACTGGTTAATCTAAATTATCCATAGAAGTGAATGTGAGAGTGATTGATTGTCTATATATGTTCAGCCCTGAGATGAACTTGAGACTCATACAGGGTGTACCCCGCCTTCACCCATTGTAGCTGGATTAGGCCCCCAGTGACCCCAGTGACCTCTGACCCTAGTAAGGATAAAGCGGGTTCAGATGACGAGATGAGATTAAATTAATAAAATAATAATAAACCAAAAAATGTATACTTATAAATAAAAATTAATCCATATATTTATTAAAAAAATGTCGATGCTCAGACAATATATTGTGCAACTCTTACTGCACAACCTGACAGAAGATCACAGGAAAACATGAAAATGCATATCTATCTTCTCCATCATACAAACAGTTAGAGCCTGTGGACGCAGCATACAGGAACAGATTCATATCGCACTCATTTCCTTTCCTTCCCAAAACACATTTCACTCACCCATTCCTCACAAGCAGAGTGACGACCCCACTTCATCACGTTAGCATAGACTCCACACATGTAAGGTAGTCTGAAACCTGTGTACGTACTGTATTTGCATCTGTTTACTTCTCATTTTAATTGGTTTTATCGTCTTGAACCTGCTGAACTGCAATCAAAGCGAAGGAACCACAGCTCGTCAATGCCTAATTTCATCAAAATTGGCTGCTGTTTTAATGAGACACAAGAGTCACCTTGAGCTTCTGTAGTCAAATCACAGCAGCTCTTTTTGTCTCTCCACTAATCCATACATTGCATAACAGAGCAAACCCTCCCTTCACATCTACCATAGTGCCTAACTGCTGCAAAACGACGAGGTAGATTCAGGGAAGTCGATGGGGGATGGGGATCAAAATGATGCAAAGTAGCAACAGTAAAGTAGATGAAATATGGGGTCACCAAAAAAAAAAAAAAAAAAAAAAAAAATGCACACAACTTCGTTCACTGCTTTGCTTTTTAAGTCAATGTACCATCAGAAGCCATAGTAATGGGGTTTTGTTGAGCCATGTAAATGATGCAACAAATCTGAATGTTTTATAGAGTCTGTGATTTTGTGACGCTCACATTGCATAACTTGCACTTCTTCTTTCTCTTCTTCACTGGGCTTGTGACGAAAAAGGTTAAAGAAAAAGAACCGCCGGGTTGCGTAACATTTTCCCCCACATCACAACAACCTCCCAAAAATATAAGCTGATGTGTGTAAGTAAAAAAAAAAACACACACAAATACACACTTCACCCAGGTACAGGGCAGACAGAGACACATCAAAATGGAGGACAGGGGAGTGTGGAGGGCACTAAATGTGATTTTATTGTATTATGTAACCTTCTAAACCAGTGACAAATTGCCAGACAGCAGCCTTATCTTGCTCATTTTGACCTCCATCATAAGTCGATGTGTTCATATGGGCGGAACATGGGTTTTTCCCCCCTCCCATCTACCTGTATTTTCTCACCTTTAGTGTGAACTCATTTTTCCACATCTTTCTGCTGTTTTTGTCTTTCTTTGGTTGTCAGTTTAAGCCTTCCATCCCTTTATCTCATGTCTTTTCTGCTCGTCTCTTCACCTCCACCACCCACTCTTCCTTACAATCTCCTTAATCTCCCTCTTGATTCCCCTCCAATTTTACCCCAATTACGTCTGGCTTGTTTTCTCCGTCTCCTCCTACACCTTCCCTCTCCCTCTCCCTCCAGTTTTCTGCCACATCCACATCCACTTCTTCTCCTTCCCCTACACCTCAAGCTATTTTCCCCGTCTTGTTGTTTTCTTTAAATTCCTCTCACCACACCTCACAGATCTTACCAGGTATGCGCTACGGTGAAGCGTCGCCTCTGTCGGATGCTCTTGTTCACCATCAGCTTGCGGAAAAGCCGCGGGGAGCTTCGGGGGGACAGTTTGGGCGATGTGGCGCCCCTCTTCCCTCCCACCACACCTGGGATTTTGGGGGGCTCCAGCTCCAGGTGCATGTGTTCCTTGAAGGTCCGGATGCAGGAGTCCATCTCCACCACGCTCAGCTCGTTCGATGACATCCCTGCGTGTCGGATCGAGCCCCTGTAAGGCTGTCGGACTGTCCTCTCAGAAATATTTAGAATACAGTGCGTCCCTGTGTCCGAGTTCAGCAGGTCCTGTACAGCTTTTGGGAGATTTTGTCCTCGTTGTCGGACGCAGAGAAGTTTTGTTGCTGCAGCAGTTCCAGACAGACTGAGGTTGTCTCACACGTAAAAGGCCAGCTCACACATACCTTTTCGCTGCCTGCGTGGATTTGCCTCTGAGCTTTCGATCCTTCCCCTTCCCCTTTCCTTTTCCTTTTCCTCCCCCCCCGTTCTTCAGGGGTTTAGGGATTAGCCAGAAAACCAGTTGTGCCCTCCACCCCGCTGCTTCCCACTGGTTCGTGCTCAGGGTTTTCCAACAGAAACACTTTCCGGAAAGAGGTCTCTTCTTTTGCTTTAGCTCTGCCTTCCTCCCATGTCTGTCCTGGTCAAAGCTCACATCTATGACCCCCCCCTGTCCTTCTGTCCTTCCTTCCCACCTTGTGTCACTGCTGTAGGTGCCGGGGAAATGCACAACTCAGTCCTAACTCTGCCTCTCAGTCTTCCCAAGCTGCTTGATGCTGGAGGATCCCCCTTATTAAAGATTCAGAAGGGCTGAAACTGCTCTTTGCCTGCCTTGCTCTCTCTCTCCATCAACCCCTGCTTGACTGACCTCCTCTCTCTCTCTCTCTCTCTCTCTGCAAACAACCCCCCCTCCCAAGGCACTCCTGGTGTGGCACAGAACGAGTCCCACTATGCCGAGCCTGAAGTCAGATTCCCTCCTTCCCTCCCACATTCACAGCACAGCGACCAGAGCAGAGCAGAGCAGAGCAGAGCAGCCAAATGCTTCACTTGCTGTTTCATTCAGAATATACACAAGAAGCTCAGAGCAGGCACGCAGCGATGGTAAGCCACGCCTGCTCAATTTACGATTGGCTGACGGCCGGTGTGACGCCGAGCACACAGGCACGGTAACAGGTTGTGGGATTTATTATTTATTTTTTTGTTTAGCCAGGATTTGTGGTAATGTTGCTGATGATGTTGTGACCTTTAGTGAGGCAGGCAACTGGTGAGTGCACGCCAAGAAAAGGCAATTTGGAACAGAGATAAAAGCAAACAGCTTAATGGGCATCAGTGGAGAGAAACATACACACGACTAAAAGGTCAACTGATTCATATAAACATTTCAGGGTAGACATTATGCCACTTGATAAAAGTCAAAATACAGAAAGAGAGCTGACATATTAGGACTTGCACGATATTACCAAAAAAATGACATTGCGATATATATATATATATATATATATATATATATATATATATATATATATATATATATATATATATATATATATATATATATATATATATATATATATATATTAATAAAAAATAAATAAATAAACATGAATAAATAATACATAAAAATACAAATAATTGAATAAAAATAAATAATGTTTAAAATGTTCAATTAAATAAATTAATTAATAATGAATAAAAAAGACAAATACATTTTAAAAACGTAAATAAATAAATAAATAAATAGAAATTTAGATAAATAAATGAATAAATAAATTTTAAAAAGACAAATAAATACAACAATTATAAGTAAAAAAAAACAACAACCATATAAATAAAAAAAATTATTCATTAAAAAAATAAAACAAATATATACAAATTAAAAATGTTAAAAATAAGGACCTACGATATGACAATTGCGCACACATACATCGCAATGCCGAAGCTCAAACAATATATTGTGCAGCTCTACGCCATATCTGCCATGTATAGTGTTTAAAGCTCCACAAATGACATCTTCTGCCATCTGTTTACCAACCCATGTCCATTTGCTACCAAATGGAAATGGTCCAACCATGACATTACGGCAGTATGTGGAGAAAACGAACAAGAGAAAAGATAGACAACTCATTCAAGATACAGATCCAGCCTCACAAAGGGCTACTGTGAATGATGGGGAAAAAAGCAGAGCAAAAGGGGGCAATGCCCTGAAGGTAGAGTTAGAGAAAGAGAGCAAGAGAGAGAGAAGATGAAGAAAAACTCCAAAAGGAACATCAGAAGAGGCAGAATGGCAGCGTGTCGGGTATTAGAAATGCGAGCACTTGCTTGGCTGCTCCGTGGACTGATTTGTTTTGGTTGTGAGTCACTGATGATTCGGAGCCATCAAAGCACGGCGCTCTATCTCGCTAAATGCCTGCCAGTTCAGTCACTGCAAATAGTATTTCTAAGTCTGTACGTAAAGAAGACAACACTTGTAGTAGCATTGTGGGAAAGCAGCAGGAAAGATGTTGGATCATTTCGAGGTTATAAATCAGCTACTGGTGCATGGCATTGCCTTGCTCTTACACTTCGACCATGCATCACATACACTCTATTTATCAGTCAAACGATCCCAAAAATACAGGCTGTAATAGGGTTGTGCAGCGCAAGGGACATTTAGTCACTTAACCAGGCAGTACAGTTACATGCACTTAGAGAAATTCAACTTATTACCTTTTTCCAGCTAATATCAAAGTTGTTAAAGACTTACATACTCACACTGCAGCCGAACTGAACAGGAGTTTTGATGCCACATAATGCAGATCTAAGGTGAACTTTTGCAGCGTATATAAATGCAAATCATGGTTAGCCTGAGTATTGACTGGTCTGGGCACTCTCCCTTCCAGAAGTGAAGAGAATCACAGCAGGACAACAACAGAAGAACCCAGAAACAACACTGCAAAATCTGGCTTTTGGAATCAACTCCCTGTGAGTCAAAAACAACTCACTTTTAGTGTATATGTGTGACCAACGCACATACATCAAAATCACACCAATCGGATGCCCAGTGAGCAAGTTCGATTTTGCCATTTTGAGCCAAACTGTGTTAGCATGGAAGTGATTAGGGCATGTATTTTCACTGACACCAAACAATATTTTTCAACCTCTTCTAAAGTTCTAAATCCTAATCCATTGCAGTACACACAAAAAATACCCATATGCAAAATGAAACCAATGATCACAAATGACAAAAAAACATACATACTTACATACATATATATATATATATATATATATATATATATATATATATATATATATATATGTGTGTGTGTGTGTGTGTGTGTGTGTATGTATGTATTGTATGTATGTATATGTTTTTTAGTCATTTGTGATCATTGGTTTCATTTTGCATATAGGTTTGTATTTTTTGTGTGTACTGCAATGTAAAGACAATTGTGTTCAGTGTTGACTCCAGGCAGGAAAAATGGTCATGGCTTAAAGCAAAGCTAATGGAAATCCAAATAAATAAGAACGATTGTCCCATGTCTGACTGCATCGTGTTGCCACGTCATAAGCTGAACACACATTTAATGACTGTCAGACCGATGTGGAATTTGATTTAGGAATGTCAACTGATTGGGTCCAATCCGGTGTGTGTTTACCATCAACAGATGAAACCATGTAATGTGTTGTGTGAGAAGAGTTTGCCTTAAGTCATCGGCAGCTGTTCTTGTTATCATAACTGACGAAGAAAGAAGCAAAGACTAACAACAGTTTCTTTCTTTTTTTTAATATGAAGTTAATTGTATGGCTTATGTGCTTAAAGCATTAGCTGAATGCATTTGCAAAGAGGGGGTGACCTCAATGAATACGACCCACTGTGTCCTAGGGATGAAATTATACTCTGTTGGCCGTGAGTGTTTTGTGATTACTGACTCTGTGTTGTTAATTAAAACAGATAGACATCAGGTGGCCACTGGGCTTTTGGATGCTGCAGAGTAGAGGACAGATTCAATCACTAGGTTTGTGTTTCAGAGTGAAGGATTAAAATCTAAACTTTAAGGCCCTATCACAACCCCTTACCTCTGCCCTAACCCTGAAGACCAATGTATGCTGAGAAGCCAAGTCGTCTGCGAAGAGTTACAGATACATAACAGAGACATTGCGCGCACCTCCCAAAAAATTTAACCCACCACAGACGGTGTCGCAGAGAAGATAAGAAAAGAGGCCTCTGATTGGTCCATTCTATATCCACTCTACTTCCATGTAAATGACCTCGTACAGAGGGTGTACAGAACATCTTCTACCACACTTCCTTCACCTCTCCACCAGCTCCACTACCAATAGTTTTTCAATTTCTAGATTTATCAGCTGCTTCTCGATCAACGTGGCCACAATTCTAACGAGTTCATGAGAGAGTGGCCCTTGCATTATGGTGGAGAATAACAGCACACACCATGGAGAAATTGGCATAAATTACAAGTATCTCTAAAAAGCTAACTGTGACATTTGCACGCAGAGCTCTTTTGTCCTCGCATTTGGCACTGCGCCTTGAAATGGAGCTGCAAGGGTTGAAACATTCTGCTATTAAATAAGAGAACAATTCCAGACCTTTTATGTCATCGATGCCACTATAAACAAGTCCAACAACTTTGTTTCTGACCTTATTCATTTTGGTTTTAAACAAATCTTTAGTTTATCTATTAACAACACAAAATGTACAGAAAACACAGGTTTTACTGGAGCAGTTTCCTGTCAAGAAACAGGTGTAAGCTAACAGAGCTAAGCTAACAGACCCAAGCTAACAGAGCTATCATCATCTGATGCAGTACGTGAACAGTACTTTCCAGACTATCGACTATAAGCCACACCCACGCTTCACACTGTCGCCTCCAACGTCTCACTGATGTCAAGCTTACGCCGTTTCATTCTTCGATAGCCAGATCGATCTTCAGCCTGTGAAACATAAATTAATCCTCTCATTGTTTGACCAGCAGGTTCACAGCATTGGAAAAAATTAGCGGCGTATACACTGGAAATTACAGTACATAATTGTTATTTTGCAATGAGTTTTAGTTTGAAGAAGAAAACTTGATACCATACTGTGCACTGGTGTAAACAATGAGCTGTAAACTTTATGCAATGAGTGAAATAGTCTGATTGATTTATTGGTAGTGTTGGTAGTAATAACGTTGTCTTCACATGCTATTGAGAAGATGATCCTTTCCACTGTATATTTGAAATTACCAGTGTGATGTGTTCAAGTGCTTTTGTTGTCATTGCGTAAAAAAAAACGGACGGCACACAATTTATTGTAACCTGCTACATAAAAGTTAGACGTGTTAATTCACCTGCTACAGCCTTTTTTTCTTTCATTCATGCATCTTCTAAATTTTATGCTGGAGAAGGTCACAGGGATGTGTATATACACTTGCATATATATATATATATATATATATATATATATATATATATATATATATATATATATATGCATATGAATGAACAACCAATCATCCTCATATTCACACCTACGGGCGATTTAGCTGAATTAATTAACTTATTAATGCATGTCTGTACCTGGAGAGAACCCACACACATGGAGAACATGCAAACTATGACCTTTTTCTTTTTTGTAAAATTGTGTTTTGCAAATTGTGTAAACTATAAATATGCAAAATCATTCACTAATGGCAACAGAATGTTTATAAATGCAGCGTCTATCATTTGCAATGAATCCCTCATTGCTCTCCACCATGTTGAAAAGGTCAGAGGTTATTTTCATCTCTGCAATTCACGTATCAAAATGTTTTCCCAGTTCTCCAGCGTAAAATACAACATGATGGAGCGAAAAGGCAGTTTGCATTGTTTTTTTGGGGGGGGTTTGTCAGCAGTTTACGTAATAACTACTGGATCAATGTCCATGAAATTCTCAGGAAAGGTGTGTCGTGATCCAGAATAGATACCATGAAATTTTGGTGAATGTAGGTTAAAGGTCAAACTCACCAAAAATGTGTTATCGCAATAATCAGAGATAGGGTAAATAAGGAATTTCCTTTTCATTCCTTTATACTCAGTTTAGCATTTGGCTTCTTTTTGCTCTAAGTGTTGATGTGTATTGACATCAGAAACATGAAGGACAAATTTGAAGCCTGTAGGTCAATGGTCACAATGAAGGTCAAAATTAAATTTTGACTACTTTTGAACCATTTAAGTTAGAAATAATGAGCACCAAAATGCTTTGTATAGACTTTGATCTATTGTTTACTCAAGAGGTCAGGGGTCACTAGGTCAATACCTAAAAAAAACTAAACTGGACTATAATGTAAGAATTAGTGGAAGAAAATTTGTTTCTATTGTTGATATATTACAAACTTGGCATGGGCTTCAAAATGATGTCATGACCTTTGACCTTGAGTGACCTTGAAAGGTAAAAATCAAGGTCACATGCATTTGCACAGATTGTACGATTGCTCTACATTTTATTTTGTTTAATTTCTTTATTTTATTAGTATGTTGACATATTCAAATACTGTTTTTCAGTCAATGCAATGAAATGTTCTATATACACTTGTGAATATCTGAATGACAGTAAAAGCCTGCCTATGTCTATGAAGCTAGGATTTTAAATGGTTATAACTCCAAAAAGCGTGGTAATAAGTACTTCGTTACTATTGTTGACAGTTAGGAACCTACATGTAGGCAACAAAATGGCATCATGACCTTTGACCTTGAACCACCTTGAAAGGTAAAACCCATAGTATCATGTTTTGAGTGGCAATGTTTGTAAGGGGGCAGGGTGTATTGTGCCTTGCACTATTTATTAAATACATGCCCAAGTTTAGAAGCAAGAACCGATTTCTCATTCAGCTGATCATTTCACCAAAATTAAACAAAAAAATTAAACAAAAAAAAAAATCTAAGAAAGAAGCCCAAAAACCTTTCACCTCATTCCTCCTGCACTTCAGCGATATCCCTCCACATTAAAATAAAAAGATGAACAGTGAAGCGCATATGAAAAGACCAATGCCATCAAAGTAATTTTAAGCAGGATAAAAGGTTGAAAGAGATTGAATTAGAGTCACTGGGATATTTCATTTCACGTTACAGTTGGGTTTTCACAGCCTTGAATGAGAATGCCCCATGCACAGTGACCGGACACAAAGACGTACAATAACCTCTGCAGCCGACAGGAAAAGAGAGCTCCGAGGGTCTTAAAATGTTATGTTCCTCATTCAAGTACAGATAAATTGGAGTCTGTTGGAGTATGGATTTACTGAATACATTTTCTATCTGAGCCCCTTATAAAATATACAAACCTCAAATGAGCACCGGGATAATACCTCATTTAAATGCCCAAATACAATGGAGGTGTCAAATAAACTACAGATTTTTTATTTATGTATTTTTTTTTTTTTTGGGGGGGGGGGGGGGGGGGTATTGATGTGAATGCAAATAACCTGTGGTATGAACTACCTTTATATGTCAGACCGGCACCTACACTGTCCAATTTTAAAACTCATCTTAAAACACATTTTGACTCAGTGACTCATTGATTTTAGTTCTTTTATTGTATGATTATTTTTATTAATTTGTATTTTTTTTTAATCTATGTAGTTTTAGTACTTTTTGTTGTATTTGTAGATTCATTTTATTGCCTTGTTCTTTCACTTTTGTGTTTTATGCCTTGTAGTGTCAGGGCTTTGTGTCAGCTGTGTGTGTTTTAAAAGGCTTTTATGAATAAACATGGTATGGTAATGTATGTATGTATGTATGTATATATGTATTGGGTAACACTTAACAGTACAGAGCGCTAACAGGGTGGTAATGCTATGGTAATTTTGATGTAATTTCATGGTAATTATGTCTTTGTAAACACTTATTACGAGTAACTGATTGCTAATGAGGTGATAATTCTTCATGGTAATTCTTCAGTGAAGCTCCAGGAAGGTATGGGAGAAAAGTTTCTACAAAGTATGGATGCTGTGAAGCAACATTTCTAATTGGGCTGAATAATTGTGTTTGCATTCTGCCTAGAACACTGAAGCATCTGAAACCCATGGAAACATGTCTGTAAAATATACAGCTTGTGTTTAAACAAGGGAAAAGCAGACAGTAACCATGGTTACCAATAATGGGTAGCCACCCTGTTCAAGTTAGCTATTATACATCAACCTAGCAGACTTAGCTAGCAGTAGCAGCTGTGTTAGCATACAATAAGCTAGTGTGTTAAAGGTAGGTGGTAGGCTACAACAGGCACATTTCATATAATTCCAGTATCTTGTTCATATTCCATCAAAATTACCATAGAATTACCACCTTATTAGTAATCTGTTACTTAATAAATGGTTACAAAGACATTATTACCATGAAATTACATACAAATGACCACCCTATTAGCAATCTGTAATGTAAAGTGTTACCATGTATTGTGTGTGTGTGTGTGTATGCATGTGTACTGTATACATGTAATTTTATTTAACCTCTTTTTAACCAGGAAATGTCTCATTGAGGGAACCAAATGTCTCACAGAATATTAAGATATTCTGGACTATAAGGCACACTTAAAAGACTTGAATTTTTTCACAGTTCGCCTTATATATGGATGAATTCTGATTGTGTTTAGTGACTGGGAATTTAGAGTTTTTATCTCATAATTTTGACTTTTTATATCATAATTTTGAGTTTTTAATCGCATAATTTGACCTGTTTAATCACAATTTTGACTTTTATCGCATAATTTTGACAGATGCCAATTTCTAATTCCAAAAAAAAGGAAATAGGGGTGCTCGCCTACGGCACTAAACTGACCGGATATGGCCCTGTCTTTGGAGACAATCATGCAGTCCGGGTTGGCCCCCGGACTGCATGATTGACACCCCTGTTTTACAACATTGATTCAACAGTAAAAGTCATATACTTGGATCATTGACAGTTGATGGAGATGTTTCTCATTAACTTGTTCAGTTACTGAGAAACTTCATAGGAAAAAGTTACCGTTTCTGATGTTTTCTCAGGTTTTGATATAATAACCCTCAAATGTCACATCAGAATAGTGATTAAAGTAAATGAGCAGTAAATGTAATGGAGGAAAATACCCAATTTTCACAGAAAAACTGCAAATCACAGATGATAATATTATAATAAATGGAGATACAGGTTAAAGGAAAAATCAAAAATCAATGCCAAAAATCAACCGTTTTGGCATTTGAGTGTGAATTTAAGCAGCCAGTGTAATGTTTTATTTGCTCATCTGACTGCCTTATAGGTTTAATAATGTTATAAGTCCCTAAAGACCCATCTGTCACTCTCCATAATGTCAGATACCTAGGTCTGATCATGCTCTTCATCTGTCACAGTTTAAACTCTGAGCAATAACACCCTCCAAACCCATTTGAAGGTGTCGTAAAAGTAGACAGAGGGTGTATCTGTGTGTGTTTATCCTAAATGTACAGGTCAGACCAAGGTGGCAGAGCTCTCCATTAGAGCTGCGCAATATATTGTTTGAGCATCAACATCAGTGTATGTGTGCACAATAGTCACATCGCAGGTCCTGCAGTTATTTTTTTTTTATTATTTTTGTATTTATTTGAATAGAATTTCATTTTTAACATTTATTTTACATTTATTTATGTTATGTATTCATTCATTTATTTATTTTGCATTTATTTGTGTTATTTATTTATTCATTTAATGTAATTTTGTACATTTTTTTTATTCGTTTGTTTTATTTTTATTCATTTATTTGTGTTATTTATTTATTCATTCATTCGATTTTTTAAATTTTTTATTGTTATTTTAATTATTTTTTCTTTTTAATTCATTCATTTCATTCCTTCATTATTATTTATTTATTTTATTGACTTATTTCAGCTCCAAAAAGGATGACATTGAAACACGTTCTGTGTTGACCACTCATAAGTTGACCATTTGCATCAGCGCCGTTATTCACACTCTTCAGTATTTTTTCATATTAGAGTGAGTAGGGATAAAAACAAAAATCACAATGTCAGTTTTTATCTAATATGGTGCAGCCCTACTCTCCATAATAGCGACAGATGAGAACTCTTTTAACATTGCATGTCTGATTACACAAACACCCTTTCATTTTATTCCTTTATTCACACGTTCTCTCACTTTCTCATGTGGGTGAAAAACAATACGACATTGTGGCCCAGATGACTGCACCTGTATTCATTGACAAAGGACTGAGAAATGCAAACCACAGACACAACGCATAATAAAGAGTGATGAAGGGCCAGGTTCAGGTGAATAGAGTTGAAAAGACACTGTGCATTATTTATACCCCTGATCAATGCAAATATAAACACGAAAATAAGGAAGCATAGAACAAGGCAAGAATAATAAAGGTGAAACCAAAGAGGAAATACAAAGAGGAGCGGAATATTTCAAAACAACCTTTGTCATTTTTCTACCTGCTGTTTGTTGTACTTTGTCTGCTTTAGATGTGTCTGTGATGTCTGAATATACTACAGCCATCTCACTTAGAAAGCCATCCACGTCAGCTCACTGCTTAACAGTCAGTCACAGTGACACATGACAGGCTCACCATGCTAACTCGCAGAGGCATCCAGGAGAGCAGCTGAGATTAAAAAGCTTGTTTCCCTCCTCTCATACTGAACCGAAATTCTCATGAACTGCTTGTTCCAAGGATTTAACAATAAAGCTGGATATTATTTAAACTTGTGCCACGAGCTAAGCCAAATAATCATGTTATGATGATTATGTTCAAATGTTACATGCATGTTAAATGGGGCTTATATATATATATATATATATATATATATATATATATATATATATATATATATATATTAGAGCTGAACAATATGTTGTTTGAGCATCGACGTCGCAATTATTAAAATTTTTTCTCCTATGTTTTACTTATTTTGTATATATATTTTTTTGAATTACATTTATTTTTAAATGTCTTTATATTATTATGTATTTTTTATAAATTTATTTTTATTTTCATGTATTTTAAGTATTTGTTATTTTATTTTTTGTTATTTGTCTTATTTATTCATTTTAATTATTTGTATTTTATGTAATTTATTAAAAAAAAATTTCTAATTAATTTTATGTAATTATTTCAGCTACAAGGAGGATGACAATGAAAAGTATGGTGTGTGGACCACTAATCTGTTTGACCATCTGTTTGCGTCAGCACCACACAGCTGTTATTTACTCCTGAGCATTTTTTCATATCGTAATATAGTATATTGAGGGGTTAAAAAAATAAATTAAAAAATTGCAATGTCATTTTTTTTCTAACATCGTGTAGCTGTAGTATAGTATTTACACTGCCCTAACCTGATTATAATGTTTATGAATTAATGAACTTATTTATGTATTAATCATCCCACTTAATACAATAATTATAATCTGGGGCGCCACTAGCAATCGGGGCGCAGCTGTGGTCTAGACAGCTGGAGACTCAGCCTGTGACTGAAGGGTCACCAGTTTGATTCCCTGAACTGGCAGAGACTTGTTGGCTGATGTGCCCTTGAGCAAGGCACTCGAATCCCCATTTTCTCCCTGGGTGCCTGTGTACCCGCTGTCTGCGTCATGCTGTGACTTTTTTGATGAAGGACGACACTTTTTTAGGACTTTAATTCAATTTATTGTGTGTAAAAGCAGCAAAGACACACACACTGGTCGGTCACATTCATCAGTGTCTCAGCACAGCTTTATGGACAAGGAGTTAGAACATGTTAGCTTATCATTTGAGCTAAGTTGTTAACCATCGTGTAATAGCAAAACAATAAATTTAACTCATTCAGTTCCGTGCTATGTATTTATTATTATTATATTATTATTTTCACATTTTTTGTGTAGTGCTCAGACATCCCAAGTTCCAAAAACTCATTTCAGGGAGATGCTTATCAAGCCTTCAAACCACCCCACCCCCTTTCCGAATTATTGAATGAAAACATGTAATTCATGAGTAAAAATATACGAGCTGTGCCCAGACCAGGGCTATAAATTGAAGGCCTATTGGGCCAGATGTCACATGACTCACATGACCCACACACTATTGAACAAAAACGTGTAATTTGAGTAAGCATTTGCTAGTTAAATTAAAACATATTAATTATTAATTATTTTATGTATTGATTGATTGATTCATTCATCATTTATTTATACATTTGAGATGAATATACAATTAATTTAATGGAGAAAAGTTTTTAGTTTTTTTTTAGTGTTGCCGGACAATTTATTTTGTAAACTCTCCGACAGCAGGGAAGTCTGTGTCCACTCCTGAAGCCTCTCCAGTAGGGCAAGGCTGAGCGGACAGCCGCTGGTGCTTGTGGAGAAGCTGCACATCTGTCAAATATCAGACTCAGCTCACTGGGCATACATTTGATTGGAGAGTCGGTGGAGACATGCCTGCACGCTCTCACTTGCAGTGTTAAAAAAACTCCCTCGCATAGTTCAAAATCCGGAATATTTTATCTGACTCGCGGGCATCAGTGAGCCACTATCGAAATCACGAAGACTCCCAGAACTTGAACTGGAGATGTCCGAGTGCTGTACGCTGAGTGACCCACCATTGACTCAACCCTCTCTTACTGGTGCTGTAGTAACGTTACAGCCAGTATTTTATAGCCTAAAGGACAGCTGTACCAACCAATGCATGTCCCTGATACATTGCTGTGTGTAACGATAAATCTAATTGTCTATTCGGTGCTAAGTTAAGTGGAATCAACCCCGTAACACCTGATATGCTGATATGTAGCCTAGTACACTAGCCTGCCTCTAGTGGCAAAAATGTTTTTGCCTAAATCATTGGTCTAGTGATCCTCCATAGAGCCTCAGCTAGGACCGGCTACATTTTTCTGATCCAATCACAATGCTCCATTTGTATAGTGAGATTGTGGCTTAGCACAATTATGACAGGGTTGAAGAAGTACAAACTTATATCCAGTCGATGGTCCGATAAGTAGCATTTAAACTGACCCAGTTGGATTTTTTTCCTCCACCTTTACCGGTGTGTTAATCAGCCTAGCCTATAGCATGTTAAAACAATGAGATAGACACTAGTTTAGACTTGTCTTCATTGCTCTGTATACGTCACATTGTTCATTTTTCTGATTGATCATAGCGCTGGCCTATTACGAACAGAGCAGTTTGAAATCCCACCCGTACACTTAAGCTCAGTCTATGGATCGTCTCCAGACTATGAATTTATATCATAGTCAGACTTGCCAGTGTGTGTGTGTGTGTGTGTGTGTGTACCATTTTTTTTCAGTTTCTGTTGAAATTAGATGAGAAGTGTTGAGCTCATTCGTCCCCTACATTGCAGGACCTATCATGTGACTATTGCGCACACGTACATTTGTGCAGCTCTAATTGGAACCTGAGTCGGGCCCCATTTGACCCCCAGGCCACATGTTTGACATCCTTACTTTGTATGATTCTTGCTGTAGCTGCATATTCTATTCCACAGATGAAAAACCATTGCACTAAATCTTCAATATTCAACATTATATTTTGAAGTGGTGCATGAAACTCTAACTGAAATGTCCACAAAAATGTTTCTTATTGACAGAAGGAAACCCTAAATGCCTTTTTCCCCCCGACTCCCTGGCTCTGAATTTTGACATATTTACTTGTATTAATCTTGCTGCTGGTGTCTCAAATGTCTCATTATACGCTGGCAGTCAAAGATGTAAAACAGAAACCTGAAACAGTCCCAGGGAGGTTGAATGCACAACTTCTTAAAAAAAAAATGATGAAAGGGAAAAATGTATTCCTACTGCTTTTGTCTGTCTCTGAAGGTGCTAAAATAAAAAGTGTAAGATCCAATTTTGGCTCTCTGGCTGTGTGGATTATTGCCACCCACACAACAGCCGTCTGGAACACCAATGGAGAGGGCAGCGATCGACAACACACCACACAAAGAAAGTACACAGAGTGCAGACGAGTTGTAATCTGACTAGTGTCGTCCTGACCCAGACTGAAAAACACCCAAATACAAGCGAATATTGGCTTTTGGAGAACATGTCTGACATGCTAAATGCTTGTAAATTATATTATGAGGGTTGTACGCTATTAGAAAAAAGCTGACATTGCGATTTTTTTTTAACCCTGTTGCAATACGAAAAAACACTTGGTACGGCGCCGATGCAAATGGTCAAACAGATTAGGGGTTTATTTATGTATTCGTCTTTTTTACTTATTTATCTATGTCTTTTTATTTATTTATTTTGTTTCATTATTTCAGCTACAAGAAGGATGACACTGAACCGTATGTCCTTGTGTCGACCACTGATCTGTTTGACCATTTGCATCGGTACCACATAGCTGTTATATACTACTGAGTATTTTTTTTCATATCCTAATATATATCGCAGGGTTTAAAAAACTAATAAAAAATTGCAATGTCAATTTTTTTTCTAATATCGTGCAGACCTAGTGGCGACTGTCCAGAACAAAGTGGATCCAACGTACAACAACTTTCATAAATAACTGAGGTGAAGCTGTGACGATAACTTTAAGATAATGGTGATTAATGCAGCAGAGGCGTCAAACTACTGTCAGGCAGCCAAGAAATATGGAGTTATAGTGTAACGTCCAATGATGGCACCTTTAAAAAGAATGTCTGAAAAATGCTAACAGTCAGACAAAAGCTTATTGTGGATCTGGAAGAGCGGTACATCAAATGCATTGGATGCAGGATGGAGGATGGAGTTCTGTGGGAGGAGCTGGGACGGCAGCATGAGTGGAAGTGACAGTGAGTGCAGAGAGACAGAGGACGCACGTCTGGGAGGAAAAGCCACATGACGACTTTTGTTACCTCATATCATGAGCAAAGTTCTGACAGCCAAAACTTAAGGCAGTGTGTAATTATTATTTCAATTATGGGGTTTTTTTTCAGAATTTCAATAAACATATTTTCTTTAAACAAAGTTAATTTGGGTTAGTAGAGTCTTTTAATGAATATTAGTTTTGAAAAAAGGGGGGTCGTGGTCCCCGTGACCTGTGGTCCCCAACCCCTGGGCCACGGACCAGTATCAGCCCATGGACTAATTGGTACCATGCCGCTAGCTGCCTAATAAAGAATTAATTATTTTTCTTCTATTCATTATCTGAGTCTGAACAATCTTTTATTTTGAAAAATTACCGGATTCTCTCGGTTACATCTCTGTCACTTGAACACCAAAAATTTAACCCACATGTTAACAAATTAAGTAAAAGACAGATGTCTTTGGAAAGTTTCTTTCGATGACGAAAAGGTCACTGAAGAAACAGAAGAGCCTACAACTTCTAAAAAAAGAAAAGCTTCTGACAGACAATCCCAGGAGTTGTATCTGAAATATGGATTTATCGTGACAGGTGATTACCATAGACCAAGGCCGCTCTGTATAATTTGCAGTGACCAATATAAACAATCTACGTAACCCCCCCCCCCCACACATACACACACACCGGTCCATGGTAAAATTGC
Source organism: Siphamia tubifer (assembly GCA_020466265.1). Lineage (NCBI taxonomy): Eukaryota > Metazoa > Chordata > Actinopteri > Kurtiformes > Apogonidae > Siphamia > Siphamia tubifer. The sequence continues at coordinate 10,492,817 of CM035786.1, forward strand.
CAAAAGTTGACCAGTCCGCGGTAACAAAAAGGTTGGGGACTACTGGTGTAGAGTGATTGATGAAGGGTCCCTAACGAGAATATATATAATATACATATACATATATAATATACACTGACTGAGATGGGCCGCTCAGACTGATGTTTGTGACAGAGTTCATGTACACAATGAATTAATTACTTCCAGATGTTGGGACCCTTGGGAGAACATGGCTATGTCACGAAATTTCGTTGCTCTTTTATGACAATGACAATAAATGCTCTGAATCTATCAGTGAGATAAGTTTCAAAATGAACACCTAAAAAGGATTGTTGAGGTAACTGTTTCTGTCTGCATGTAGAAGGTTGTCTCCCAGAACTGGTTTGTGAATAAACTATCATCAGAACATTCAAAAAGTCACTGAGTTCTGATCACTACTCATACACCAACCTATCATCCTGTATTCAGGCCAATATGGTACTGTATGTCTTATGTATGTACTTGCATTATCTGTTTCTGTACTGTAACTTCTGAATTCTCTGATAGAATAGAATAGAAGTACTTTATTGATCCCACAAGTGGAAAATTGCTTTGAAAAACAGCATTCACATACAAATAAAACAGACAGAAAAACAGTGAGGTGCCAAACAAAGTAGGTAAAGGTAACAATGGACTGATGTTTGGGACAAAATTAAGTGTATTCACAGGAAAGTAACCCATGTATATTTGAAATATGCATGCACCTTTAGCTGTAGTTAAGCATAAAATAAATATTTACAAACTCTAAAATGTGTTGTACTGATAAAGTGTTGTGTGTTTAATATTTGTCAGAATACAAATCGAAAAGTTACGACATCAATAATTACATTCACGAAGTGAAAAGTTACGAGTACACTGTCTTCAGTTCGAATACGAATTTCTCAGATGGAAGAAAGTGGTTAAAAATACGTCATTGCTTACATCATCACATCACAGGCATGATCCACTGAACACAGAAAACAGATCGAATTCACCAACAACGATAAACAAGTATCAGCGCAGAAGTATTTTACCAGTTATCAGACCAAACGTGCTAGCCTACCTGACTTTGTTCCGACATGACAATTGTAAACTGCTTCTGTCCTTTGTCTTTCCCAGACTTCAGCGCATGTGTTGTCTTGATGTTATTCTACTTTTCTTCTGTTGATAATGGCTGTGGCCTGATGACATAACTGATGATGACCACTTGCTTCCATCTGAGGAATTCGTATTCATACTGAAGACAGTGTACTAGTAACTATTAACTTCATAAATGTAATAATTGATATCGTACGTTTTTGATTGGTATTCTGACAAATATCAAACACATAAGTAGAAATGGAATCGTTTTAGAGTTTGCAAATATTTATTTTATAGTCGACTACAACCAAAGATGCTTGTGTATCCCAAATACTTTCCTGTGAGTATGCAGAATTTTGTCCCAAGAATTGTTCCATAGGTAACAAATTAGGTAAGCTAGGTAGCTAAGTGCTCTACTGTTTAGTCAATCAGAAAGAAAAATGTCCTCAAGAAATAAACAGATGATTCTTATTGCTCCATTAGTAAACAAAACATGATCTGCTGCCATTCGATCAGTGTTTTTGACATCCACAACACTCGCTGTAATATTTAAAGACCTGGGTGAGTCATCCTAAAAAGCTTTGTCCCAGACACTGAGCTGTTTGTCAGCCACCGCTCGGACACCGCATATGATTATTTCATTGTTAATTATTGTGCTGTTGTCAGCTCAGACCTGCAGCCTTTCAGCCACTTACAACTTCAGCAGACTATATTTGTTTTGGCCTCGCTGGGCAAAAAATTGAGAATATTACATTTCCTGTGGTCTAAGAGGAAATGATGGAAGGATTTTGGGCAAACACAGGTGAGGAAAGATGCTCTAAACAGGGATTACAGACATCTGTAAAGACCAACCGCTGTCATATCTCGACTGGTGCTCATCACAGACGCAGCATGCAGCCCCCTACCCCTGATAGCCCTTTCCCATAGTCACACACAATGGCGTAACATGATCTGTCTTTATATAAAGTTTTTTTTTTATTGAGACATAGAGCTACTTAAAGCTCCAAAGACAAACTGTTCAGCTTTAAGTCTGGCAATTCCAGAAGTGCAAAGTCAAGTCAAGAGTGAGTGGCAACTGTGACACTTCTTACACTTAAATGTATATTGAGACTACAAAGGGAACCCATTCAAACAGATGCATAAAATTTGTTTCCTCGGGACCCTCATGTATTTAATGTGGCTTTTTACATTATAGATCTATTTTCAGACTAGGGCATTAAGAACTTCAGTGTTTTTCAAGTTGACTCATCTGTCAATAAAGAGTCGAGTCGACGGGTCGTGATGATGTCATCACATTGTCAGCGGAGGAACAACACAGACACACGGCTAAAAAAAAAAAAAACAGGGACACACGTCTGTCCAGCAATGAGCCACTTGTATTATAGTTCACCGCAATGTAACAATGTCCACTGACAAGACACAAGCATTAGCATTTTAACCCCAACAAAACAAAGGCTAACGTTAGGAAAGCGTTTTCTGTTAAATTTAACTGTACAACATCAGTAGGTGAACATATGTCCACATTTTGTCTCGACCCATGGCTCTAAAACCAGACTTTCCACACATCTATCACACGTCCTCACTTTTTATATTAAGTGCAAAAAGGTAAAGTCAGCAGCTGCCAAGACGCACACCGCACTGTCCACATTATATGAAAAAAGAGTGTGTTGTCTGCGGTGCTGCTCATTCCATTCAGATTAGCTAATGGATGCCTCTTCAGATGGTCTTGGTGGGTTTTTTTCATCTAAGGTGAAGTAATTCCACACATGCGATGTGTGTCTGTTTTGTCAGCACACCACAACTGTCTTACCTGCAGCAGGCATGTCTTGTTTAGGTGTGACTGGCTGAGAGAGGGGAAGAGAGAGAGAGAGAGAGAGAGAGAGAGAGAGAGAGAGAGAGAGAGAGACAGAGGCAGCGAGAGCAAGAGAGAGAGAGAGAGAGAGAGAGAGAGACTTATGCTACGGGAGTCGATGTTTCGACAAGTCGACATTTCTGTTTATGCCATATTTCAGACCGAAAACAGTCACAGCAAATCACCTACATTAATACTTTAGACTATCACTCACTGAATAAAGTGTAAAGCTCATTGTTTACACATGTCTGTATTATGGTATCATAACGTTTTCTTTTATAAATTACAATTCATTGCTGTTTATTTTAACTTTTAGTCAAAATAACAGTGTTTTATAATCTTCACCTGATGTTTACATTATTACTTTGTTAGAACCACCTGTTCTCAGCTGCATTTGAACTCTGAGATCTTATGAACATCTATGATCAGTTGATTAAATATGGAATAATACATGATTTTTACTGACCAAAATAAGGATAATATTACAATAAATGGTGATAACTCACTTAAGAACGGATAACTATGTAGAGAAAAATCATTTGCAAGCTACCATAAAAGTTGCACAAAGTCTTCATGGGTTAAAAACTTCAGTACATTATTTCGTTTCTCTGCGTATTATGTGGTATTTGGTCTTTAGTTTATATTTTTGGCATATTATAAGACCACATAAGGGCTGGGCATATATACACGATCATAAAAATCCATTCATTCTTTTTTAATTATAACTTTTTAATTCCTAATTAATTGAACTTGTCTTAGTACCAAACACTAAAATACAAATTAAATACATGCACTCAAATGCACCTAAACCTGTGTTTCTAATCTCCAGCTGCCCATAGATAGGCTTTTCTCCAGAACACAAGCACAAGAACAGCGACTACACACACTTTGAACAATCACATCATCGTGAGGCGCACCGGGCTATCAAGCTATTGTGTACATCAGCAGGAAAAATAATTGAATCCCAAAATAACTTTCTGGTGCCTCTATGTCCTTCCAAACATTGACAGAAGCACTTAAAAAAGTACAAGGAGGCACAAGGGGATGTAGAAGTGGGGAGAGAACAGGGGAAGGGGAGGGTGATGTGTGTGTGTGTGGGTGTGTGTGTGTGTGTGGGGGGTCTTGGTGACTGTGCTGCAGACAGATACAGTAATGGATACACATTTAAGTACTAGGCCTAAAGCTTCAGTTGGGAAAAATAGAATCAGTCCCGAGTTCCTTCAGGAAGCTTCTGCTGACCCTGCATTTAATATCAACGACGCCTGAAGTGGACGTATAGTGGGATGGGCCTTAGATTGGACTGAAGGGAGAAGGTACACGAGGACAACAGGGTTACTGTGGCATCCAGTCAATTGTAGAGAAGGCCAGAACTGATGGTTTAATGACTTTAATGGTTCCTTTCTTTAGTCATCAACCAACGTAAGAGCTAGAATGAGAACCAATAGGTACAATCACAATAACGGTCATGACCTTAACGACAAAATTAGCTCCTACATTAGTCACTTTCTGTATATAAACACATTCACATTACATCTTTAATAATAAACAATTCCTATAGCTCTAAAACGGTTCATTTTACATGTACAATCTTGTTCTCCTCTTGACTGAAGCTAAAACTTTTTTATATATATATATATATATATATATATATATATATATATATATATATACACACATACTTTTAAGCTTCTGTTATGTCAACCTTGTTTCCTTTCTCCTTTTTCCTCTCACCAGGAAGTTACCAAAATAAAAGCTTGGTGGTTAGAAGGATTCCTATAAATACTGGTATATTAATATGAGTTAAATACATTTGTTCGACGTGTTCTTCTGTGAATGAAATATAGCAGTTACAGCTTCTGAAGTTGCGATGGTTACTATTCTGACCTTTACAGTTACTATCCAACTGACGACCTGCACACACCTCACCTGCTAGAGCAGGCATGGGCAAACTATCCCACAAAGGGCCGGTGTGGCTGCAGGTTTTTGTTCCAACCAACCAAGAGTACACAGTTTGACCAATCAACTCTCTGAAGACTGAGATCAGTTGATTAATTGAATCAAGTCTGGTGTGCTGCTGCTTGGTTGGAACAAAAACCTGCAGCCACACCGGCCCTTTAGGAATGGTTTGCCCATCCCTGTGCTAGAGAGTCTGTGACTGCCTGAGTGGAACCAACTGAATCACTGTTAACAGACAGAGCAGAAGCCATCATCAGAGCCAACAAGGACAAATATATGTGTGTAGAAATAATACAGTTCCAACAAGTGGTGCACGGCGCAAAAAAAACCACACCCTCACACACATTTTACCTAATTTGCTCTATCGCTTATCATTGTGAGAACACATTTTTGGTGACTGTGACCTTTGACCTACATCCACCAAAATTTAATGGGATGTGTTCTGGACCACCTTGTGTATTTGCTGAAAATTTCATGGAAATTGGTCCTGTAGTTGTTGCATTTTTGCAATTACCAACAGTGCCAATGGTTGAGGAGGAAAAACAATATTTTTAGTTGACCCATAAAGACCCAGTGCTACTTTTCTGTCAGTTCCCAAATATTTTTTTTTGTATCTCTGTTTAAATTTTCTTAAGCTATTTATCATTGTTTATTTTAATATTATCCTCTGTATTTTGTGTTTGTAAGTGAAAATAATGTGTTTTCCTGTATTTTCCACACATTTTGCCTGCTTTGTCCTATCTCTCATTGTGAAAGCACATTTTTGGTGACTGACCTTGACCTTTGACCTATATTGATCAACATTTAATGGGATCTATTCTGGACCACATTGTACATTTCATGGAAACTGGTCCAGTAGTTTCTGAATAAACCTGCTTCCAGACAGAGAGAGAGACAGAGAGAGAGACAGAGAGGCGGAGAGACAGAAAGAGAGAGAGAGAGAGAGAGAGACAGAGGGGCAGATAGAGAGAGAGAGAGAAAGACAGACAGAGAGAGAGGGAGAGAGATGGAGAGACAGACAGAGAAAGACAGAGAGAGAGACAGAGAGAGTGACACAGAGCGAGACAGACAGAGAAAGAGAGAGAGAGACAGAGAGAGACAGACAGAGAAAGACAGAGAGACAGACAGAGACAGACAGAGAAAGAGAGAGAGGGACAGACGGTGAGCCAGAGAGAGAGAGACAGAGTGAGACAGAGAGAGAGAAGGCAGAATTTTGTATTTAGTGAATTACAACAATTTCAATGGAGTTTCTTGGCTACTTCTTACTTTACCAGTGACACAAATTAGCTCTTTGTATGAGTGTAATGTTCAAAACTTAAAAAAACCATGTTCTTCAGTGCGTCTCAGAAGCACATAGAAAAAAACATCTGAAACAGAAGCCTTTTGCCTGACAACCAATATTCACACTGCCCTCTCCTGGCAAAAATAATCTAGTCACAGCTACACTGTAAATGTTATAATTAACACATCTTAAATGACCTTTGACTAGATCATGTTTATAATACACTGTGAAAATGTCACAGGTATCTATCTCCCAGTAAGACTGTTTACCCACAGGGATGTGTGTAATTATGTTTTCATGTTCTTCAATATAGAACCAATACTATAAATACTAACAGGGAAATTAGCAGTATAGTGTTGAAATATAGGATTTTAATGCACAAAGATCTCAAGCTACTTTTGTGCCCATTTATTTATAGTATAATTCTATTTTTCACCAAAGGCATGCATTCTCTTAATTTAATTCTTAAACATGTAGAGTTTCACAAAAGTAAAGTCAAATACTTTTGTATAAAAACTAAGAAAATGGAATAAAAACTGCTTTTTAAGCAAAATATATCGTTACCTGAATATAAAAACAATGACCTGCAACCACTGTCAGTAATCCAACTGAAATAGTTTTACTAGTGCATCAACGTTGTAGAAGATGATAGTGTTTCCATGGTAACTACAGAGCTTCTGAACATCCAAATCAGTCATATGTGATGACCATGAAAAGACGATGATGTCAGGATCCTAGTGTGTGTGTATGTTTCCTTCTCTGGAGCAGGGCGGAGCTGGGACATGACCCCTCACCTGGATACCTGTTCACTATCATCAATCAAACCATCTGCCAACAACCACCACTGCCTCAGTCTGTATATAAACCTGTTCTTCTCCACAACTCATCGCCAGATCGCCCGCTCACTTCTGTGGTAAAACTAATGTCTTGGCTTTGATATTTTTTGTGGATGAAATTCAGTTTATTTAAATCAGTTTGTATTTTATTTTCAGTTCCTGTTTTCACTGGTCTTCATTGTCCCTGAACTCTATTTTCATCACGGTCAAGCTCCAGTTCCTGCCTTTTCTGTGTAGTTATTTTCTGGACTATAACCATCATTATATCACTCATTTTTACCTGTAACCTGTTCTTTCAGTCCCTTGTTGTGTCTGCATCATGGGTCCTCATACAGTAACGACTAATTATGACAGATGAACTGTATTTTACATCAATTATTTATATGTATTGATAATAATAACAACAACAATAATAATATAACCCTGTGAAGAACTGGTGACATGTTACCCATAAATAGCTGGGATAGGCTCCAGCGACCTCCGAGACCCTAGTGAGTATAAACAAGCTCAGAAAATGAATGAATGATAGATAATAAAGAGAGTATTTTATTGTCATTGTCACAGTGTAACATACATTAAACAATGGAATGAAATTCTGTGTCTCCATGCCCCGGGTGTGCACAAAATAAATGCAATAAAATATAAAAAATTAATATTTTACATATATATTTATTAACACTTGCAATAGTGGTTCAATAATTAAATTATTTAGATCAGTACTGTAGATGTTTTTGGTTGCCATAGGCTGTTTGGGTCTTGGAGGGTAAATTATTAAGTGTCAGATACATGGACAAAAAACATACCCTGAGATGACAAATACCTTTAATGTACAAACAATATCTAAACTACTTGTATATATAGTATTTTGAGAAATACAAGTACAGTACATGCATGTCAGAATAGATCTTAAGTACAAGCCAAAACTGCTCTCAGATAACATCATCAGTGTCCTACATCCACAACACACACACACACACACACACACAGCCAATCTGGACTGATTAGCTAAGTAAGCAAAAGCGTACTGTATCTGAATTTGACACGACAGGACGAGTGGCCATGAGCCAACAGCCGGCCACTTGCTGTTTGTGTTATCTGAACCTGTAAACGGTACCTGTTGCTGTGGGTTTGTGCCTGGTGGGTGCGTACAGGACCCAGTCTGACAGCACAGTGCGTAAATAATGAAAGACGGCAGCGTCAGCTTCATTAGTACAAATGTAACATAGTTGATCAGTCAGAGATGTATAGGTATATGAAAGATGTCTGCATGTGTTTAGCTTTGCATACACTGTAATAAAAAAATTACTGGAATTAACAGCAAAAAAAAGGTTCTAAAATTGCAACATAAAAAGACTGCTAGTGACAACACAATGCAAAGTTGTTTGTTTGACAAGATATTTGTGTCAACGATTAAATCAAATCTAGCTGTAGTTTGTACAATACAATATACAATACAATTTGTATGTAGAATGTATGTATTTCTATTGTTTAAAAGAAAGAAAAAAATACTCCTACACTCTTCCAAACTTTGCTATAAAATCTCCTTCTGATCCATAATATAAAATCTTAGTCTTTCCAGAGAAATGTAGTCCGATATCAGATACTTCCACAGATGGACTGCAGGAGGATCTTGTCCAGCCCATTTGGTCATAACAGCCTTTCAGCCCAATATAAACAAAAAATAACAACATATTTATCTGTTCTCAATGATTCAGAGATATCTGCCAACTGATACAATGATGGGTTTGGCTGTGTTAACGCTTATATTCTGCAAATGTAATAAATATGTGGAGCTTTTAACATAAATAATTCCACACATGTAATAACTTTCCCACAAACATAATGGCAGTTGCTTGCCTATCAATTTATTACATGTGTGGGGTGGTTTTGACTTCCCATCCAAGTCAAAATCCAAGTATTTGTGTTGAATATTATAGCAACTCCAATATAACACGTTATACAAGAAATCCAATCAAGTAAGATTCATCCAGTGAAATCCACAAGAAAACTGGACAGACATTGTCATCTGAAACACATGAAGACTTGCAGGAAAGCTTTCCTAAATCCTCTCTCTCTCCTCCTTTCACAGAGAACTTGTCTTTGTCTGTTAGTGCAGGACAATAAGCCCAGCTGAAGTCAGCACTTCCACTGTTCTGTTGGGAATGCTTTGGGTCAAGACCTGCTTTCAGCTCCTCAGACCTCTGACTGCTGAGGCCAAGCCAAATCCTTTTCCATAACCTGATGCTCACTCATCTGAATCCTGCAGATTCACTCACTGTCACATCTGCCTCTGAGAAAATGATCGTTCCGCAGCCATGCTGCTGAACCACAACAGGAATGGAATACTCTATACCACACATAGGATACTCTATATAGACGGAAAATGTATAGGAGCAATGTTTTATATATTATCGATAAGACAATATAACAGAACGAGGGAAAAAAATATTAAGCTACACTTGTTTCCTTCCATTTCCTGCTTATTTTAATGCCTGGTACAACTAAAGGTATATAATGATAACAAAAATAGCTCATATTAGTTTCATTTCAGAGCTGATATTTATCCATTTTCCATGTTTTCTTGATAATAAACCAAATAACTTAAGTTCTTCCATCAATATCTATGGTATTATACTGATAAAACTGTGTGTTTATTCATTTGATCCATTTTCTTTTCTGTGTGTTTTGGTCACATTATACACACAGGAGTTAGTACTGTACTGCATAGATATTGTTTTTAATTATTTTTGATGGTCAGTATGAAAGCCCTCCTCACACACACACACAAAATACAGTTTCAAAAAGAAATCATTTATCACTGTCCAAAAAATAAGAGTAAAAATACAACAGAAACAAATAATTCTCTATTACTTACTAAAATCTAATTTGTTGTATAAATAATAATTTACTTACATAAGTTACAAATATGTTAAATCTGTAGTTGGTTTAATAATTGATAGGAGTGAGATGTTCCATACAGAGTGAGCACTCTTCACTAGAGATGAGCTTTGACCTATGTTTCCCGTTCGGTGATAAAGAGTGTATGTGTTTCTCGTCAGTTGAAGTGTACAAAACTCATTGTTCACGCCAAGTATGCGGTCACCTTTGAGCCTTGGAGAATTATTGCCTTTGTAAGTGTACAGGTTCACAAGAAATAAAAGTCTCGATGTTCGTAATATGAAGTTGGAATCTGTTTTGTGATCGTGTAATGGAGCCAGCGCTAATGCTATTTAAGCTAGCGATGTGAATGTAGTATTTTATTTATACTGTACTATATGTGTAGCGATTGTATGTTAGTAATTGAAGTTGCATGTATTATTCATGTTGCAGTTACAAAATCAAAGAAAACAAAGCAAACTATGACGTTTTCTACATAAAGTAGAACCTCCGGTTCAAAAAGGGGAAGGCTTGTTTAGACCAAGCTCTTCCTTATTTTTGTTAACTGGCTGGTTAGCTACACAGGGCAGCATGCTACCACAGACCGGACAGCCTCGCCACTCGCTATTCTGTCCCATTGTAGCGGCTTTTTGGCTGCAATTCCATCAGGATTCCGCAGGGGGCAATCGACAAAAGCAAAATTAATGGATCCCTATTCACCTTATTCCGAAAACTGTTGATTTTCTTCAGCTTTGTGTTGGAACTTCCGGATAGAAACTAGCGATGTCGTTCGTAGTAGCGCCGGTGTAGTAATCCCTCACCCAAAACTAATTGCAGAGTGGGCTGATGATATGAAGAGATGGCCTCCTGTTATATATGGTGATATTTTTAACTATATGGTTTTGTCTGTGGGCGTAGATGGTGCCTCCGTGAAAAACTTTAAGAGCACCGAAGCATATCAGTATGTTCTGAGTTTAAATGTGGCATGTTTCATGATTCTGCTGTGAGCTACTGTCCAACACTGGTTATTAGTATTTATACTAATAACCGGAGCCTCATAGCCAAGCCATTTCTAGGGATATGGGTGCTGGATTGTCGGTTTCCCAACCACGAAATGAAAGGAGCAGACGCCCTCAGCCAAAGTCGGCGGTCCTCTTCACCGGGAGGAGGCGGATGCAGGTTAAAGGCTGACCCACAACATTCACCCCTTCTTCTCCCGTGAGTAAAACACTCTTGTTGAAGTGACAATGTTTTTTTCCCCAATTATTGTATCAACCGCGGACTGTACAAATGATGCTGGTCATTTTTCCAAGGATATTGGGTAGTTTTTTTTTTAACCGTTTCTGATTTCAGCCTAGCTGCTTTTCACCTGAGATCTGTATGACTTTCAATGACTTCCGCTACTCCACCGGAAGTTCTAACGCAAAGTAAGCAATATGGCGCCGCCCTAGTAACCGCGGAGAATAAGGTGAATAGACAAGTTGACGCCACAAACCCTGGGCGCCGCCATTACTATCCAGATATGCAAGCTACTTCCGTCCGGAATATACAAACAGACTTCAATTGCTAGCGTTTTGTGAGCTATAATGTCCTGGGAACATAGTTTTAGCACTTTGTTTGGAGTTGGCGTTATTATCTCCCACCCGAATGTGGGGCAGACCTGGAGGATTTGTGTGTATTTCATGGACTCCATTGCAATAGGCAGGAAAGCTATGGACAATCTGACAGCCTCTGAGGCGTATCAGTATCTGCATTTAAGCACTAATATATAATAATAAATTGTACTCTCTCACACACACACACACACACACACACAGATAGGGCTGCCAACTCCATGAGTGGAAATACAGGACATTATGGCGAATCATATCAGATTTACAGACCTCTGATTTTTTTATGTAATCATCAATGGCAAAATAAGAATTTCGTCTCAATACCGTCTCGTCAGCTCAATACCGGACGTCAGTTTGTTTTTAAATATGGTATGATCCCGCATTTCAAGGGACGTTTAACAACCCCACACACGGAGCACTGTAGGCGACCTGTCAATCCAATGTACACATACAGCATGTAATGTTAGCTCTACTGTCTATGAACATTAGCTTATATGCTATTCAGCTGTTTTAGCAAAACACCGGTGGCAATGTTCGTGTATGACAACTTCACAATTAACAGTATTGACGGTTTCATAACTAAAGCTTTCATTTCATAGCTAAAGTTGCTGAACTTATCATCAGATTTACTTTTAAGTTACTTTGGGGAAATAGTTAGTAGTCAGCTGGGTGAGTCGTAGCCTCTTCGGCTGTGTAAGGCCAGTGTATCCCAAAAATAAAGGGGTATCTCCGGCCGTAAACTGTGTGACGTCTTCAACTATTTAAATCTATTTTTAAGCAAATACGCTATTCTAAAATTTTAAAACTAAGCCCTGGATATTTTCTCTACAGCCTCTTTCAAAAACAAGATTCGAAATACAAGAAAAACGTTTATCCTGAGATAAAGCAACTTTTTGAGTATAGTTCCATAGGACTCTATTCATTCTACATTCCAAAATCGAGCACCCCACGTGGAAAAACAAATAACTGCAACCAAACGGAACCCGGAAATGTGCCACGAATGGGACCCCTTGATCCTACTTAGTTGGAGTGAAAAAAAACTGAAGGAAGTGGATACCACCACAACATGAAGTCTGGTTAAAAGCCTCATTTAAAGTAAAATAGCATATATTTCTGGAAATGTGGTCAAAATTGATTATATGCATCATCCCACTGAGGCCAAATTTAATGAAACTGGGAATTATTTAATTATACCTGAGCTGGTTGAATGTACTAGAGCTGAAAGTTGTGGAGACTTTTCTAGTAAGAATAATGAAAAATACTAAATTTTGGCCTTGACATACCATTGTTCTTAGTTGTATGTTGTAACGGGTCTCTACAGTACCAAATGAAATATTAAAATTATTTTAAAATAGGTGCATGTGATGTGACGTACACAAGAAACCCAATATGCCAACCAACCAAAGCCAACACAGACATTGTTCCTATCTACAGATTAGTTTGCCATGTGTGAGCCTTCCCTTGTGTCGACTCTTAATGTTTGATTGGTTCTTGTGGGTTTTTTTGGAAACAGAAACCGTTAATCCTTCTTCCATTCTCTCCTCACTCACCATTCAGGATCAACCGGTGTGATGTCGATGCGGGGAGGGGCTCCAAAGGGCAGTGAAGTCGGCCTGGTCATGACTTCCTCATCAGGCGTCCGCGATCTCTCCCCCTGTCGCCATGACAACGGGGGCAGCTGCAGGTTGCCTGAGAAACGGCGTCGGCCCCTGCGCAAGTCGACGCCCAGTGTACAGGATGGGGATGTGAATGATTCGCTGAGGCAACAATCTGGAGGCTCTCCATTGTCCTGAGAACAAGAAAGAAAAGGACAGAAGAAAATATTAATATTACAGGAGCTGTGTAGAGGAAGAACAGAGCAGAAAAAAACAGAAAAAGAAACGATAATGAAAGCTGCTCTAATCACATACCGTTTTTTTTTTTTTTTTTTTTTTTTACTATAAGTCGCAGTGTTTTTATCATAGTTTGGCTGGGGGTGTGACTTGTACTCTGGAGCAAGTTATATGTGAAATTAACACATGAATATATAATTTCACGTGTTATTTTCACACTGACAATCATAAGAGGGTGTTCTTGAGCATGTTCTTTTTTGCTATATTTATCTGAATAACTGTTGTTGTTTATGAAAACTGAATTAAAATTAAGTTTAAAAAAATCACACAGGGAGCTAATTTACTCAGATGATAGACTTAACTCGTGTAATTAGAAAACTTTTCTATTAAATTAATCTTAAATCATGTTTTTAACCCTGATAAAGAGCTGTTGCACTGTTCTCCCACCAGGGGGAGCCAGAGGTTTGTAGAGCTGTTGATACAAACTCCACGTAACCTGCACTCATTTTCACTTTGTCTATATACTGTCTTATTTTAAGGTGGTCTCAACTTACTTATAGTTCATTTTTCTATTTTCCCTTGTATTATATTATATGATGATGTTTATTATGCTTTTTACAGGTTTTATATTGGCATTTTTAGTGATATCTGATTACTTTTATTAGGGAAAAAATAACCCATGGTATATGTTCGATATACATATATGGATTACTTGATTTGACTTCAGATGTATAGATAGCCTACTGTCATCATACAACAATGTACAATGATATTTGAGCATTTCCTTTCACTCAGTACAACATAAAAACAATGGATTAAAATAAATACGTTGAAAAAGATGGAAGTAATGTGTGAATAATATATATATATATATATATATATATAATTGTATTTTTTTTAAATATTAAAAAGATTGTATCTATTTACTGTGCACTTTGAGATTTTATTTAAAATGTAAAGTGATTGACAAATAATTATTGTTATGACATATATATATATATATATATATATATATATATATATATATATATATATATATATATATATATATATATATATATATATATATATATATATATTTTTTTTTTTTTTTTTTTTTTTTTTTTTATTTATTTTTTTTTTTTTCTTTTGCTTATTGCAAAAACACATTTTTGGTGTCTGAGCTTTGACCTACATTCACAAAAATGTAATATGATTTATTGTGGACTACCTCACACCTTCACTGAAAATGTTATGCAAATTCACTTGGTAGTTTTTGAGTAAAGTTGCTGACAAAACAGACACACAAACAAACACAACCCCCCCCCCCCCCCCTCGTGCCCTTTTGGGGGCTGGGGGTAAAAACAGACCTAGTGTTGTGAGCAGAAAAAAAAGGTTGACAGATGTGGTTTTCAGAGAGCAGAAGCATATGACAATTTAGCACATTCATACAACCCAGACATGAATGCAGCAGTAATATCGATTAGAAAACATAATATAAGAGATGGTTCTATTGCACAGCCATTACTTTTACTTACATATATTTACTGAAAGAGTAACTTCACCTCTGTTCTGAGTTTAACTCCAACAACAACCACCTCCAAATGAAGACAATAAATGGCAGAAACAGCTGTAGATGGAGGTGATCAGTGTGTGAATGTGACACACGGGTAGTTCAGGTTCATCCGTTTATCTGACAATCACAAGTTACTTATGTAAAAACAACTAAAACTCTGGAAAGGCCCACATACCAGAACACATTTATGATGGATTTAGAAGATTTTTTATTGCTTACCATTGCAAAACCACTTTTTTTGGTGACTGTGGTCTTTGGCCTACATTCACAAAAATTTAATGGAATCTATTCTGGACCACCTCACACCTTTCCTGAAAATTTCACAGAAATGTGTCCAGTAGGTTTTTTACGTGAAGCTGCTGACAAACACACAAAAAAACCCAACCCAACCAAAAGCTATAACCTTGAACTTTGAATTAAAGTTCACTGACTAAGTAGAAGTACTTTGTTATTGTATTTAAGTAGATTTTTTTTTAGGTATCAGTACTTTACTTGAGTATTTTTCTAGCAACTTTTTACTTTTACTCCCCACATTTGATCATAAATATCTGTACTTTATACTCCTTACATTTATATAAATATCTGCACTTTATACTCCTTACATTTATATAAATATCTGTACTTTATACTCCTTACATTTATATAAATATCTGTACTTTATACTCCTTACATTTATATAAATATCTGCACTTTATACTCCTTACATTTATATAAATATCTGCACTTTATACTCCTTACATTTATATAAATATCTGTACTTTATACTCCTTACATTTATATAAATATCTGTACTTTATACTCCTTACATTTATATAAATATCTGTACTTTATACTCCTTACATTTATATAAATATCTGCACTTTATATTCCTTACATTTAAATAAATATCTGTGCTTTTACTCCTTACATTCTCAGAATAGACTTGTTAGTTTTTCAAACTAAACAGATGTGACAGTATGAAAAATATGACACTTCAGAGGGAAAATAAGCAGAAGATAGAAATTGGGACTTTATATACCATAATTATGACTCCTTATCTAATAATTATGACTTTTAATTTCAAATGTATGCATTTTTTAAAATCTCATATTTACGACTTTTTCCCCAGTTCTTCCTAAACTTCCTGCCCACACACATAAAACTGAGTACTGTAACCCAAATACACAGTAACTCACTTTTAAAGCCTTTATTCTTGGACAGTTTTGAAACCTTTAAGACTTTTCCTGGTTAAATAAGTATAATTTAATCTATAGCCAAAAAAAAGTTATTTTTGTACCTTATTACGATTGATAAGTTGTACTTTTTTACTTTTACTTTAGTAAAGGAGTTGAATCAGTACTTTTAGTATTTTTTCACACAAGTAGTTGTACTTCTACTTAAGTACAGAGTGTGAGTACTTTTTACCACCTCTGAATAAATGGCAGAAACAGATGGAGATGGAGGAGATTAGTGTGTGAATGTCCAGGTTTGAATGCAGCACACGGGTAGTTCAGGTTCATCCGTTTATCTGAGAATCACAAGATACATATGTATAAGAAGTGAAACTCTGGAAGAGGTTCATTTAATTTTTGTAGTGGTTTACCAACCTGAGAAAAGCCCACATATCAGGACACATTTATGATATATTTCGTAGTTGTTTTTTGTTGCTTTTTCTCACAGTTTTTCTCTTTTCCTACAGAGAATTGCTGCCATGAAGTCCTCTTAAAGCTACTAAAACTCCCCAAAAAGTGGCCTCCTGCAATTTGTTTTGTTGTTTGACTGTGGTGTTTTATTATATTGTTTCCAACTCAGCTATACAAACCAAATTAACTGAATGAGGAGGCAATTTTCCAAGCAAAACAGCTCCTTTCTTGTAAGTCAAGTGTGTCCGATTGACTTAAATAAAAGCTTCAGCCTGACCTGTTACAAAAAGAAGGTTTGGCAGAATCTGATAAAAGACATGCAGACTAAAAAGTCTCAATTATACAAGTAATAAGAGAGAAAAAATGAAAATAATAATCATAATAATAAGGTACAGTCATCCTAAAACAACATTAAAATGACACTGTCATGAAATGGCTTAAAAACAGCTTATTTGAAATGCATTATTATGAGAATTGTTGGATGTCATTAGAACTGATTATGTTTGTACCTTTAAAAAGATGCCTTAATGTTTAGTATCGAGTTAAGATGTTTTAAAAACGTCATGTTCTGCTAAAGGGGAGGGAAGGGGGGGATTTGATAATTTTTTTGTTTGTGTATTTGATTGTCAGGGAGGGAGAGGGTTATTATGTTTGAGTCCATTTGTTTGTCCGTCTGTTCATTTTTAAGCAAGTTTACGCAAAAACTACTAGACCAATTTCCATGAAATTTTGACAAAATGTGTGAGGTGGTCCAGAATAGATCCCATTAAATGTTTATGAATGTTGGTCAAAGTCAACAAAAATGTCTTTTCACAATGATCAGAGATAAGGCAAATCAGGAATTTCTTTTTCATTGACATCACACCTTTGAAGGGGTCAAAGGTCATGGTCACAATAAAGATAAAAATTGAATTGTCTTTTGATTCATCTTAGAAATTTCCAATGAGCACGGACATGCTGGTCTTTCAATTCTGCATCTTGTGTATATAAATTTTGACCTATTGTCGACTCAAGAGGTCAGGGGTCAATGGGTCAACACCTAAAAAACTAAAACAAAGTACAACAGAAAAACAAGTGGAGATAGAGACTTAGTATCATTGACAGATATGAACCTGGCATGGGTTTCAAAATGGCATCGTGACCTTTGACCTTACCCAAAGTCTCCCGTTTTCAGAAGGAAATGTCTATTATGAGCTAAAACATCTGCAAGAGGCACCTTCAACACACTTGCTTTATGTTCAGTTTAGGATATATTTGACTGAAGAGTCTGTTTTTCTCTGTTTCATGCAATAATCATCTTTAATCTGAGCTTTTATGAACAACATCATGATCAGTGAATTAAAATGAGGAAAATACATGATTTACACTGATAAAATGCAAAGTACAGAGAATAATATTATAAATCACTTAAGAAAGATTAAATAGAAAGCTTCATTTGGGTATGGACACAAATGTAACTGTCCCATATTATTTATTTCCACTGTACATGTAACACAAAATATTACATTTTGAATGATCTTAAAGACAAAAGCAAATGTGAAATGTTTTAATCTTAACTTTGCATTACTGAGTAATAGACGAGTAATGATTCCTCATATAAGTCATGTTTAACATCAACATGGAGTTCAGATTTGTATCAACTCCAGATCGTCCGCAGTTTGTTCTATGTTACTGATTCCAGAAGAGAAAGAAATGGCAGAACTTTATTTATTTTTATTATTTGCTCACACCTGAATGGCTTACATTTATGACATTTTAAACAATTATAGTGAAACTGAGATATAACATTCATGTGTAATTTTTACTGTTTAAAAATGTCAGAATAGACCACTGGACCCCGGTAATATGCACAGTATCAGATCAGGCCCTGTTAAAAAAAAAAAACTTTGGGCACCTCTGTGTCCTGTAGCTACACGACTTTTTTTTTTTTCCTCTGCATCATTTTTTCACTTTTCCCTGCGAAGCCACTCCTCCTCCTCTTCTTCCACTTAATTTACTGGTTTAATATGTCTTGTTAGCATGTCCCGTCTGTAGAAAACTGAATACAGGGCATAAATAACCATGTTTATTCCTCAGCTGAAAGTCTAATTTACATGCAAACCTGAAGGGCATGAAAAATCTTGACAAGTGCAAATGAGCAGCATGTTCCAAAAAAAAGAAGGCTGAACATGTCCGTATGTTTCACTAATGAAAACAACACTCATCTGCGAGTCAAAGTCTTATCAATACGGCTTGGTGTAGCAGTGACAGTGCATGTTTATTTTTTATTTTGGGGTGTCTTTGTTCTGTATTTGTTGTTGTATGTATGTTTTTTTTTTTTTTTTTTTACAGTTCGTGACCACATGGGACAAAAAAAAAATATTCGTTCCACAATTTAACAGGGAAAATACAGTCATGGAAATATTATTATACCACCCTTGGTTTTTTTCAATTTCTTCTTAATTTTTTTGCTTGGTACAACTAAAGGTACATTTATTTGGATAAATATAATGACAACAAAAATATGTCATAGTAGTTTAATTTCAGAGCTGATATCTATACATTTTCCATGTTTTCTTAACATTTTTCTACCCTCCAAAAACAGCTTGAAACAAAGCAATCTGGATGTTTTTTTTGTTTAGTTTTTTTTTTAAAAATAGAACCAATGCACAATGCATTCAATAACAATGGAGAACACAGCAATATTGATGAAATAACAATGGCATGACTCTTTTAAGGGTTCAAGACCAAAAGGCCTGTGCGTTTTCTATTTTCCCAACTGTAATTTCACCTCAACACTCAAAAATTAAAGAAATATAGAAACTCTTTCTAGTAGTAAAACATCCAGTACATGACATTGAGCTGTTATTTTTTTCTTGTTGCCTTGTACTATTTCAGTCTAGTCAGAGTTGGCAGAAGTGCAGAGCAAAAACCAACGACCAAATCATCACTACCACTTCTTTTTTTTTTGGAGCTAAATACCTACTGGGTCTTCTGGAGTAAGTTAGATCTTTTTGGAGAAAATAAATCCTCCCACTCAGAGCCCCATAACAGCTCTACTTGGCTAGTTTCCTCCCACACCTGCTCGTGGCTGCTGTGCACCAGACACAACTACACACTGCCAATGAGCAAGACAGGAGCATTACAACCTCAATTTAGAGTTAAAACTGTTTCTGCATCCACAGCAAGGTAAATTCAGCAGGTGATGATGATGATGATGATGATGATGATGAAGATGAGGAGGAGGAGGAGGAGGAGGAGGAGGAGGAGGAGGAGGAGGAGGAGGAGGAGGAGGAGGAGGAGGAGGAGGAGGAGGAGGAGGAGGAGGAGGAGGAGGAGGAGGAGGAGGAGGGAGATGATTGATGATGACTGATGAATGAGGATGATGAGGTTGAGGACAATGAGGATGATGAGGAGGAGGAGGATAATGATGATGATGATGATGAGGAGGAGGATGATGATGATGATGATTGATGATGACTGATGATTGAGGATGATGATGATGATGAGGAGGAGGAGGAGGAGGATAATGAGGATGATGATGATGATGATTGAGGATGACTGATGATTGAGGATGACTGATGATTGAGGATGATGATGATGATTAATGATGACTGATGATTGAGGATGATGATGATGATTGATGATGACTGATGATTGAGGATGATGATGAGGATGATGATGAGGATGATGAGGATGAGGACAATGAGGATGATGAGGAGGAGGAGGATAATGATGATGATGATGATGAGGAGGAGGATGATGATGATGATGATTGATGATGACTGATGATTGAGGATGATGATGATGATGATGAGGAGGAGGATAATGAGGATGATGATGATGATGATTGAGGATGACTGATGATTGAGGATGACTGATGATTGAGGATGATGATGATGATTAATGATGACTGATGATTGAGGATGATGATGATGATTGATGATGACTGATGATTGAGGATGATGATGAGGATGATGATGAGGATGATGAGGATGAGGATAATGAGGATGATGAGGATGACGCTGATGATGAGGATGATGATGATGGATGATGAGGATGAGGATGAGGAGGAGGATGATGATGATCAGGGTGATGATGATGATGATGATGATGATGATGATGATGATGATGATGATGATGATGATGATGATGATGATGATGATGGATGATGGATGATGGATGATTGATAATTGATTAGGATGATGATGAGGGCGAGGACAAGGACAAGGACGAGGACGATGACGATGATGATGATGGCGATGATGATGACAAGGATGATGATAATAATAATAATGTATTTGAGTATAAATCTGTTCACTTCCTAGTCACATGATGGTATTCTCTCATTGAAGGATTCAAGTTTCATCCCAGGATGTCATTTTTTAGTTTCCACAGCTGATCCTCATACTGTTTGTAATTTTCTTTTGTTATTATGCACTGGATGATCTTGGCTGGGCTGATGAGTCAGCAGATACAGATGCTTTCAGAATTCCAGAGTGAATGTGAAGCAGACAATTAACCTGCTCCAAATGTCAAATAAAATAATTACTCGTCTCTCACTACTGACTGTCATTAGTTTTGTGAATTAAGGTTCCACTGGGTTCAATCAGAAGAGACAGGAGCCTCTGCAGCAGCACTCTGAAATGTGTTCCACCACACAAATGGACAACTTATTCATGACATATTAAAGGTCTGGTAAATGACCTCAGTAAACACAGAAAGGTTATGTATCCTATCATTTTCTGACACTGTTGGGGATCTGGAATAATCCATAAATTACACTCAAAGACAGGACTGTAAAAAAAAAAAAAAAAGACTGTCAAATTAACACCAAGACGTTGTTAAATTGCCACATGTAAATGAAACCTATGGAGGACTAAAAGTGCCCACAATAAAATAAATACATCATTAATTAAATAATTAAAATTCGAATTGTGTTCTTAAATGTGTCACAAATTCACTAAAATACCAATTAATTTAAGGTAAAAAAAAAACATTATTTCACTAATTCATGAATAATTTCACTGGTCTGTGTGTTGCAGTGGATCGTGAATTTATTTTATCTGTCAACCTTATGCATGAGGATGAAAATATTAATGTAAAAAGTCTTTTGATTTAGGTTCTACATGCAAAATAATTAGATCTCAGTTGGGTCAGAGCAGTAAAATATGAACATAATTTCCTATAAATAATGGAAACTGCAGATTTTAATGTAAAAAAAAAGTCAAATTACATGAAAATCTTTATATTAACAAACCATCCTTTTACAGAAACCTGAATAAATACCTGAACAAATAGCTGAAATATCTGAAGAGAAGTTAATGTAATTTTACAAATATTCTTCTTGTTATTAAATGTTTTGTTTATTTGTAATTGAAATGTAAGATGTTCTGCACATGTGCAAATGACAAACTGATAGACTGAGGCAGAAAAATGTTAAAATCACACTTGTTTTTGTTAAGACATGTCAAGTTATTGATGTAAACATTATCATAATGTAAGTTGACTCTTTTCACCGTTATTATTTTACTGGTCTGGTCCTTTTCAGATCATATTGGTCTGAATGTGGAACTGAATTAAAATTAATTTGACACCCCTGTTTTAGGGGAAGCTCAGCTTCATAGCTCATCCGGACAAAGTTGCGATGAGCTATTGCCATCGCGGTTCGTCCGTCCGTCGTTGTCCATAGTTCACTAAAATCCCTTCTCCTCCCTCAATTCTCAATGGATTTAAATTCTGATTTTATGATCTATTGATCCTTTTGTTGATAGCAACACATCACAGCTGTGAGGTGCGGGTGAGCACAGGCCCATTAGCACTATTTTTTCTTTTTGGTTTGTTGTGTTATTTTACAGTATCTTTTGGGTAAGTACAGCTGCCAGTTTTTTTTTTTTTTTTGTTTTTTTTTTACAGTGAACAATAGTTTCCTCCAGTGGGTAATACATGATAAAGTGTGGTGAGAAGACAAGGACAAACAGTGATATGACTGATAAGAAGTGTAGAGCAGAGCAGGATAAAGATGGAAGCCCACGCTGGCTGTCTGCCCATACTTGAGCTCCAGTATCTGTTGTGAAGACTTTGTGACAACAACAGCTTCATATTATCTAGCCTGCTGACCAGAACCCGTTTGCTTTCCCACTGATTTAATTAGTACTCATCTTGATCGGCAACACAGCTGCATGTTAATGTGCGTGACTGCAGATAGACAGCATTTTATATTGCCTTCATATAGGAGCGAACACAATTAATCCTACTAATACAGATAAATCATAATCCCTAAATCATAATCCCTTTCAGGAGTAACGTGTCTCTAAAGGAAACCATGATTGCACAAAGGTTGAATGAGGTTAATGCTTAGTAGATGTGAATTCAGTTTCGCTTATTATTGAGTCACCTTTTCCTCTTGCTTTTATAAATCTGTGAGGAGGTAGCACATTTGATGGACTGAGAGAAGAAGGAGGCACAACTATTGTGAGTCAGACACAAAGGTGTTGACAAGGTTTTAATGATTAAATAAGTAGAAATCTGAAGGAAACTAGTGATTTAAGTATAGATTACCCATAGTATAGTATAGTATAGTATAGTATAGTATAGTATAGTATAGTATAGTATAGTAATAGTATAGTATAGTACAGTAATAGTATAGTATAGTATAGTATAGTATAGTATAGTAATAGTATAGTATAGTATAGTAATAGTATAGTATAGTATAGTATAGTATAGTATAGTATAGTATAGTATAGTATAGCACAGTATAGCATAGTATAGCATGGTAATAGTATAGTATAGTATAGTATAGTATAGTATAGTATAGTATAGTATAGTAATAGTATAGTAATAGTATAGTATAGTATAGTATAGTATAGTATAGTATAGTATAGTATAGTATAGTATAGTATAGTATAGTATAGAATAGCATAGCATAGCATAGTATAGTATAGTATAGTATAGTATAGTATAGAATAGCATAGTATAGCATAGCATAGTATAGTATAGTATAGTATAGTATAGTATAGTATAGTATAGTATAGAATAGCATAGTATAGTATAGTATAGTATAGTATAGTATAGTATAGTATAGTATAGTATAGTATAGTATAGAATAGCATAGTATAGCATAGCATAGTATAGTATAGTATAGTATAGTATAGTATAGTATAGTATAGTATAGTATAGTATAGTATAGTATAGTATAGTATAGTGTTGTATAGAACAGTATAGTATAGCATGGTAATAGTATAGTATGGTATAAAATAAGATAATATATTATTTTACTGATTATTAAAACAAGACATTCTTTTAATGATTCCATTGTGAGGAAATTCCACAGTTTGGATCTAATGTATATGGAATAATGTCTGGAGTTGATACAGTTTTTTTAATCTATCTAAGGATAACAAATGTCAGAATATATTTTTAAGGAAACATTTATTAAACTATTGGCTAAAAAAGGGAGAAATGTAAGGTAGACCAGGTAGCATTAGCATTTCACATAATAAAACTTATATTCAGATAAAAACAAAAACTGTTCAATCACTTAATTAGAAATTTAGATGAAGAATCTGTCCATCATCTTGACTGACTCGAGGCTACCGAACACTAGCTGGCAACATACATTACAGATGTCGTCATTTCTTCCTCACAGTTCCATTGCTGTAAGTTTACCAGCCTCTCTGACTCCCACACAACCAGGGGGGGGGTATCATAATAACCATCGACAAAACAGTGGAAATAGCCGAGTTGATATGGGCCCCCAGATACCTAACGCAGGCTGCCATTGTTGCGTATCTGAAAAGACTGCACCGCCGTCGCTTCTGCTTTACGTCACACCAGCCACCCGACAACAGTTCTTTGTTTTGAAGGAACTCTGAACCTCATGATACTCAGATGGTTGCATGAGTGTAGCAAAACACAGAGTTGAGATATTTCCCTCTTCCATCCCATCTGGAAGCCATTACATCATTATTATTCTTCTGCATAGTATGATAATGAGCTGATCATTAATTGAACCAGGTGTGATGGACGCGGATGAAAGAAGGAACGATCTTACAAACCTCAGGACAGACCGATACAACCTCATCAATAAGTCATTATCTGCTACTCACTCACTATCCTCAAATGACCTTCATCTGTTGTGTTGTGCATACATATGAGGTGTGTGTGTGTGTGTGTGTGTGTGTGTGTGGTGGGGGGGGGGTAATAACAGCACAGGTCATGTGCTGGAGTCCATTACCTTATTAGCAGCACTACCCCTGCTGCCCCTTTTACCTTCTGAGACCACTAAGCATCAAGGTCCTGACACAATCATTAGTCTGACACACACACACACACACACACACACACACACACACACACACACACACACACACACACACACACACACAGAGAGAGACATCCTCCTACTTATATGGATTCTTAATGCAGACATAAACTGTGTCCAGGAGTGAGGTCCAAAAATGAAATTAATATAGCACAAGAACACCCCCCCCCCCCGATCAGTGCATCACTACTTTCTATATTTCTATAATTATTACTTATTTCATCATTTTGACGTTTTTTTCATAATTTTCACTTTTTAATCTCACAATTCTGCTTTTATAAAACCTGATCAAAATGATAACTTTATCTCAATTGTGACTTTTATTCCACTTTTCCTAAGTTTCCTGCACATTATCTACACAGTATCTCACTTTGAAATGCTTTATTTTTGGATACTTTTGAAACCTTTATGATTTTTTTATCCATGACAAAAATGCTGTTTTACTTTTTACTTCATTACAATTGTCAAGTTGTACTTTTTTACTTTTACTTCAGTAAAGCAGTTGAATCAATATTTCTACTACTACGGACTCCTCCGTGAACTTTCCGGGCGCTCTAACTACGTCAGATCACGCTGATTGGTTGTAGTACTGTCCTTTTGCATACATCGGGATTTGAAAAACAACCTTTTAGCCCCGCCTCCCCTGACTATGAAGCACCACTAGACCTATATATGGAATGAATAGGGATAGCGTCGTTAGGCTATGAAGACACTTATGAAAATAACAATTTCATGGGACCTATATTTTGCTAGATATTAGTAATTTTGGAATACAATCGCCCATCCTGTTGCTATGCCCAGTATCACAGAATCATCATTGAAATAGGTTAACTAGCAACAGGTAAATAATAAGTCCATGTTGCCATGGTGTCAAATTTCATGTGCAGAAGCAAGCATGCTAGCTGGGAGGTTATTCAACTGAAAATGCCAGTGGAATCCTCCAAGAAAGAAAGTAAAGGTACAAGACAACGCACTCCTTATACAAAATCCTACTATTTCCAAACAATTGCTATATCAGCCATATGCTAATGCTAAATGTTAGCTCACCATGGAGTTACAGAACAGCTGTTTGTTAGGGTTAGCCCCTCCTCCCCTGACTATGAAGCGTTCCTAGACCTATACATGTAATGAATAGGGATAGCGCGGCTAGGCTAATGCTTATCCTAAATATGAACAGATTACTTTCTTGTGAATATGTTTAATTTTGTCCCAAAAATGGCTCCATAATTTGCAGCCTTATCAAGACTAAATATATGACATTGTACCAAACACATCAGGGACAATGGTCACCACAGCAGTACTGGTCATTTCTTCAACCACTGCCTTATAGTGTGTGACCTTTCACAGTTGTACGGTGTGATTAATGACTCACCAGGAAAATACAAAACACAAAACAGTGCAGGTTTGTTTATGTGAACAAACAGATAGGAAGTAAGCGTTTTGATGCCACTGTGAAAGTCCAAGGTCATGGTGAAAAATGATGATACGAAGCAATTAACTCTGATCTTTTAACTGCAAAATGAATCTTAACCCATTCATTTTCACTGTGACAAAGCTATTGTATGAATCTATTACGAGGACTAATGAATGTCTTTTTCTTGCTAATACTAACCTTTTTGTCTCTGGGGAAGACATTATTTCCTGAGCTCATGGACAACTTTACCAGTGGTTTGTTTTCTAACAGTGTTCTGCTTCTGGATAAATGTACAGTAAAAGTGCACTGTTACATTAAATTATGAATTATGTTTTTATTTATGTATAATGAGCTGAAGAAGACTTACTTCTTTATTTTAGAACAAGCATATTCAGTCCCCTGTAGATTTAACTGTGTGTTTAAGTTTACCTGAGAAGAAACACAAGATAAGATATTCTTTTGTACAAACAAAGTACACAGACTACAAAAAAATAAAATCTTACCAAGTGTCTTTTTCTCATTTTAGTCAAAATATCTCATCACATTTCAAATAAGACAAAATCACTTAAAGAGCAACTTTTTAGTGAGATATAAGAACTGATTTTTAGACAATACATGTTGAACATCTTATTTCAAGGAATCTGACTGAGATCATTTTCATTTGTTCCGTTGGCAGAAAATAAAAAATTAAATAAATAAACTAGAAAAAGGGACGTCCACCAAGGAGGTTATGTTTTCACTGTCTGTTTGTCCGTTAGCAACATTACTCAAAAACTTAAGGATGGATTTTAATCAAATGTTCAGGATGTGTTGGGAGGAACAAGGAACAACTGATAAAATTTTGGTGCTGATCCCGAAGACATCTTGGATTCTGGATCACTTAGAAACTTTACATTGCAGTAAATGGAAAATACATTTCAAAGTGATCCAGAATGTTTCCAGGATCACCACCAAAATATTCCCTTTTAACAATCCCAACACATACACATACACACATATATACATATGTATGTATATATGTGTATATATGTGTATATATGTGTGTATATATATATATATATATATATATATATATATATGCTCTGACTGAGTAATACAAAGGGGTAGGACTAGACAAGTTTTGTTAACTTCATCCTACACCCTTTCGAACAAGGTATAACTATTTAGGATACTAAAGAGGTGTTTTTTTAACTTCTGATTAAATACTTTGTATGTTTTACTTATTTTATTTTACCTGTTCGAATAAACAAATAAATAAAAAAAATCCTGAACATTTGATCAAAATCCATCCATAAATTTTTGAGTAATATTGCTGACAAACAAACTCCAGCGGAAATATAACCTCTTTGGCGGCGGAAATAAATAAATAGAAATAAAAAAAAGAATTAAATTAATTCAGTCATTAAAAAATATATAGACACGTACATTGCAATATCGATGGTAAAATAAAGTCATGAAAAAAAAACGTTGGGAATGGCTTAAATGAGCACCTTTCATCTCGTTTCCAATTTTGCATGAAATTTTAGAATCATGTGGACAGAAAAGGAGGAATGAGGGTGAGATTATAATTTAATACCAGCTTCTAAGCACATTCAGGGTCCAGTGTATCATTAATTATTATCAACTTCTGACATAAACAAGGGGACAATATCATTACATTTTATACAATTTGGATTCAGAAATTACAACCGACGCTTTTAATTCACTAAAATACATGAGCAGCCTTAGTAATATGAAGACACGCTGGGAAAACAACACCTGCTTCCCATCAGTTAAAGTGGTGGAAGGATAGAGAAGTCTGTGAGGAAGGAGGGAAAACCACTGACGACAGGAGAGGAAGTCTGAGCATGAGAAGAAGAAAAAGAAGGAAAGCGCTGGAGCGAGGCAGGAGATTGAGTAGAAAGAGTGAAAAGACATTCAGAGGAGAACATAAGCAAGAGGAAGAGGGAGGGGAAACTCCAAATGATTGATTACTACACAATCAAAACAGACGTTCATGTAGAGCACAGATTCCAGGCAAACTTTTATGGAACCTGCACAAAAATGCACACAGAATAACTCAAGCGTGTCCTCTTTATATATAATGCATTCACAGCTCACTCTACCTCCAAATTGTGGGTATAGAATTCTCTAGAATGCTTCCTATGTTGCTTCCTTTGCCTTTGATTTAGTATGAGACTCTGGTCTTTATACCGTTTTTACTGTTTTTCTCACATTCCATCCGTTTACATGGTCTTTTTTAATTCAAAATTATTTATTTTGAATAAAGTAACTGGTAATTAAAGCCATTTCCTTCACGCTTGCTTCATATTTTACTGCTCTGACATAATTGAATTATTCTGTATGTAGAACCTGAATTAAAATAATTTTTAGACCATTAATATCTTCATTGTTATTCATCCTACGGGCCAGACTGGAGCCTTTGGGGGGCCGGATTTGGTCCCCGGGCCTTATGTTTGACCCATGTATATTAAATTAAGTGAGTTTTTTTGGAAAATGCTGGAGGATCGAACAGTTGCAATAATCAGTTTATATAGTATGTAAATAGTGGCTGTGATGCCCATTCTGAATATGACAAGTTTTTTTTTATAAATGATTGAGTGAGTGTTCATAATGTGTTGTCCATGCATATATTTTATTGGCCTGAATGCCATTTTGTAAAAAAAAAAAAAAAAAAAAAAAAATATATATATATATATATATATATATATATATATATATATATATATATATTAACCTGTCCAGGTACTCTGGCTGGAAATAATATTTTTTGCTATAACTTGGCACATACATATTACCTCTTTTGTGACTTCAACTTCACCTCTTGGTTTAATGTAATGAAAAAATATTGCATGATGCTTATTAAATAATTACAACTCTAAATGTCTGTTTTAGAGAAAGAAAATAACATGAAATTATGAACATTTACAAGTAACATGTGACAACCTGAAAAGTTTACAGAAAATCAACTGGTTGAGGAATAATATTGTTAAAAAATTTTAAATAAATACATTTTATTTAAAATGTTTTTTATTTAAAAAATTTTTTGTTTGGATAATTTGTACATGTAAATATTTTCACAATTTTCTTCGCACTAAAACAAAGAAAAAATTGGAGCCGCCTTTTTTTTTTTTTTTTTTTTTAAATACATCATTACATTATTATTTTTACTGGCCCATTTCACATGTAATTGGGCTGAAAGTGGCCCCTGAAAGAAAAACGAGTTTGACACATTTGTAATAGAGGATCTCCATCTTTAACTAAAAGGCCAATTTAGAACCAAAATTTCCAGTGTCTTGGATTTAAACGCTGCTTAAACTAAAGAAATAGTCTGAGGGTTGAGGGCGGAACAGGATATTAATAAAATTGTACGATGAATTATTATCGTTCCTTTCCTCCTTTTATCATCCTTTCTTTATCGCAGTGAAATACTCTGATCCCCGAGTCTCAGACAAAAGATAAAACAAATTGCCTTCTTTTCCCTCTCCGTAGCATAATGCATGATGGGTGATAAATTTAGCTTTGTCTGAGGGACAAGTACAAAAACACGCTGCCCAAGGCTCTTTTCAGCTTCATTTATTTTCTACACTTGCATAAACTGTGTCCAGGAAAACAAACAAAAACAGACTCACTTTAGATCCATACTTAATCTGTTCTCTTTGTCCTTTAGTGTTCTTTGCTTCTCAGAACATAGATGCCTGAACCCACAAATACTGTTAAATCAAACATTTCCTGTATTTTAGTCCAACTATGAACACTTTCCACTGTCCATTAAAGAAAAAACTTAACTCATTGATGCATGAGTTATGTGTTTATTCCTGTTTAGGCATGAAAAAAGCAATGTGATTGAAATCTTTATAATAATAATAATAATAATAATAAGCTTTATTTACATAGCACCTTTCATATAAACACTGTAGCCCAAAGTGCTTCACATTGATTAAAAATTAAAATACAATTTGAAGACAAAATACATTAAAATTTGATAACACAAAATTATAAAATTACAAAAGTATAAACTGATTATACATGCATTATACAATTTCAATAAATAAGAATAAAATGACAAGAGTACAGATAAACTGATTATACATACATTATACAATTTCAATAGAATAAATCAGAAATACATTAAGATTTGATTACGCACAAACTATAAGGAATATAAAGAGTATAAAGAGTATAAAGAATTAACCTATTTTTTTCTGGAGTTCCAAAAATATCCACTCAGGCAGAATATTGTTGAAATCACACTTATTTTCCTGAAGAAATGTCAGTTTTTTCCTTTTATTCAAATCTTTTTGTTTGGATAGTTTAACAAGTAAGTATTTTCATAATTTAATGGTGTGGGTTTTTTTGGACTAAAACAAAGATAAATATTTGAATTGTCATTATTTATACATTATTATGCTTTTATTTTACTAGTCCTGGCCCATTGGAGATCAAATCAGACTGAATGTGGCCCCTGAAAGAAAATGAGTTTGAGAACCTTAATTTACAGGTTCTTTCTAGTGGAATATTCACAATATTCACAATATTTACAGTGGAATATATGTAGAATAACACATCACCATACAGTATATATTAAAAACATGAGCTAACCAGCACTAAAGTCATTTGTTGTTTAATTCATCTTATTAAAGTATGTCAGATTTAACACATTTCATGTCTGAAGCAGATACTTTCTAAAAAAACTGAAGTGAAACATCATCAGTGACGTCGCTCCCTTGTGTTTGTCATGTCTTTATGCTCGTCTCTCCATGGTCTTCTTTCACCTTTTCATCTCATATCTGTCTTTTCTCTTCAGCTGCCTGTTTCTCCCTCTTCTTTGGCAGTTGGTTCTTGCATTCGCGGGTCATGCGGGTCAAACAGAACAGCTGTTCACCCAACAATTAGAGAATGCGGGAGCTCAAGAGTTGTGCCGCAGCCAATGAAAAGCAACACTTTCCATCCCAGTGTTTTTCATGCGCTCTGTTCTGTCCTCATTCACTCCTCTTCCCTTTTAATGACATCCATCTCACCTCCCTCTGCTGGTTCTATATCCGTCTTTGTCCGTCCTCTGTCTTCGCTGTAATTGCTCAGGAGTAGCTATTGTGACATGTTGAGATTAAATGAACTTTGACCTCATGCACTTCCCCTGTCAACTCTATTGGATAGTGGTGTCTCCTGTTTCCTTTTCTTTATCCAGTGTTGTGCTTTAACCTTCATATTATGTTAAGGCTCAGTTTGACCCATTTCAGTTTTTGTGTTGACCAAAATACTGGTTATCCTTTCTTTTTCTTCATGACAGTTTGTCACTTTTCCTTATTTAGGGTCAGGAATTGATGACTAAAATCTGAATACTCTAGTGGAGAGGTGTCAAACATGCTGCCCGAGGGCCAAATCTGGCCCATCTAAGGGTCCAATCAGGCCCTTTGGATACATTTATGAAATGCAAAAATTACACAAAGATATAATTCCTTTTAGTTCATGGTCCACATTCAGACCATTTCAGTCTAATAATAACCTACAAATATTCACAAGTTAAAAAAATGGCTTTGTAAATGTTTCTCATCTCTCAATGTTTTATCATTTACTTGATAGAGAAACAAAATATAATTTCACAAAAAAAAGCTCAATAATCAGAACTAATGTCTTAAGATTGTCTTAAGACATTCCAGCTCTTGAAAAAATGTGAATATGAATATATATATATATATATATATATATATATATATATATATATATATATATATATATATATATATATATATATATATATATGTGTGTGTGTAGAGAAGCCCCTGAAACAGTCCAGCACATCACAGCAGGGTGTAAGATGCTGGCAGGCAAGGCATACATGGAGAGGCATAACCAGGTAGCGGGCATACTGTACAGGAACATCTGTAAAGAGTATGGACTGGAGGTCCCAGGGTCAAGATGGGAGAACCCCCCCAAAGGTGACAGAGAACAAACAGGCCAAGATCCTGTGGGACTTCCAGATCCAGACTGACAAGATGGTGATGGCCAATCAGCCTGACATAGTGGTGGTGGATAAACATGAGAAGACAGTGGTGGTGATAGATGTAGCAGTCCCCAGTGATAGCAACATCAGAAAGAAAGAACATGAGACGCTTGAGAAATACCAAGGGCCGAAAGAGGAGTTAGAGAAAATGTGGAGTGTGAAGGCAACAGTGGTACCAGTTGTGATCGGAGCATTAGGGGCAGTGACCCCCAAGCTGGGAGAATGGCTCCAGCAGATACCAGGAACAACATCAGAGATCTCTGTACAAAAGAGCGCATTGCTAGGAACAGCTCAGATCCTGCGCAGAACCCTCAGGCTCCCAGGCCTCTGGTAGAGGACCCGAGTCTGAAGGAGACACCGCCCACGTGGGGCGAGAGGAACATTTTTATATATATATATATATATATATATATATATATATATATATATATATATATATATATATATATATATATAGTTAACATATTTATTTAATAACTTCAACAGTTTCAACGAAACAACAAATCACTATTTGTCTCCAAAACCAAAATGAAAAAATGGATAATGATGCATTTTTTCAGTTTTTGTGTTTAATGAATGGAAAAAAAATGGATAATGGCCGTTTTCCATTTGATCCAACTTTGACCTGATGCAAGTTGAATAAACCGGAAATGACGGTGACCTTCAGTGACAAAGATGGAAACTTATGTCCTATTTTGGGAAACTAAGAGGGTCACCCCTTTGTATTTATTTTGAATATGGAATGGTACAAGCTTCTTGACTACTACCAATTGACAAACATAGCATTAAAATAACAATTCCAGGAAGCAAACACTTACAATACACATAAAGAAAATAAAAATAAGCCATATTTGAAAATGAATGAGAAGAAACATAGATTATCCTCAGTTGAATTCAGAAACAAAAAAAATTTTCTATTTAATTTTGGTGCAAAAAATGTTTGAAAACTTTAATGGTTTTTAAAATTAAAATTCTGATTAGACAGATTCGCTTCCATACAATTTTGTTTGAGAAAACATTTGAATAAATTGCTAACCACAAGGACAGCTATGACAAAAGATGACAAAGATGAAGCTGTCGAAGGTGATAATGAACGCATCGTCTTCACAATATCTCATGGCTTCTTTGACCGCTGATGTAAAAATAAAAAGCAGCAGCAGGTGTATATGTTTATGTTTATATGATCCTTCTGCCAACAGTCTATTCATTTGTTACTGCTGGTAACAACATGATATAGACTATCATTTTTTGATGCACCAGGTTGTCAGGTTTCATTACATAGTAACCAAGAGCTATGAAGCACACAAAAGTGACAATAAGCTGCTGAAATAACCTCATGTCAGTGAGTTGATATGATCAGACTTATCTGCACAGAAGGGCGATGATAGAGCATGAAGAGAACACACAATGTCAGGTGGATGTGCTTTAGCAGGGGAGAGGAGGGTCAGTAAATAATGTCGTCTTATAGTTGATACGCCTGCTGATGAAATATATATATTGCAGAGATGGATGTTACTGTGAATTATTAGTTATTCATAGAACAGCATGATATATTGTTTGAGCATCAACATTGCAATGTACGTTTGCGCAATAGTCACATCGCAGAACCTGCAACTATTTGTACAGTATTTATCTGTGTATTTGTGTAGTTATTTATTTATCTATTTGTTTGTGTGGTTAGTTAGGCAGCTAGTTATTTGTGTAGTTATTTAGTTAGTTATTTGTGTAGTTATTTATGTAGTTATTTGTGTAGTTATTTATTTATGTAGTTAGTTAGTTGTGTAGTTGTTTGTGTAGTTAGCTAGTTATTTGTGTAGTTATTTGTTTATGTAGTTAGTTAGTTAGTTATTCATTGTATTTAATTATATTGTCTAACTCCTACATGTCTATATAGATATTATTGAATATCAATGTAATCCAGTCCACCTGCATGTGTTCACTCTACTGCAGGTAAAACCTAGACAACAGGAAAGTGCTCTAAATTCTATCTCGTCCTCACTAGAGACTGAACAAAGAAAAAAGTTACTGTAAATACTAACCGTTTTCAGCCCAAAAATGAGTTTTACCTCAACACAATGTCAGACTTAACAAGCAAACAGTCGCACAAAAGCACAGAATAGTTGTGCTTTTGTTTGGGTAGAAAGGCAGCGGGTGGCCGCCACTGAGCTGCCATGTTTCCTCTGCTTCCTTTTCCCATTTAATGGCGGGTCATTTCGTCCGTCCGTCTGTCTGTCTGTCCATCTGTCTGTCTGTCTGTGTACAACATAACTCAAAAAGTTATGGACAGATTTCAATGAAACTTTCAGGACAGCTTGGAAATGACACAAAGACCAAACAAATGGATCCGGTCCTCAAGTATGTTTTAGATGTTTCCTTCTTCCACATCTGGTTCAATTAATGATCAGCTCATCATCAAGCCTGATAATGATGTAGTGGCTTCCAGGAGTGATGGTAGAGGGAAACATCTAGTGGTACTTAAGGACCGGATACGTGAACCGCTGGATTAGATTTTGGTGAAGATCCAGAAGAGATCCTGGATCACTTTGAAATGTATTCTCCATTTACTTCAAAGCCACAGTTGCATCCCTATGTGTTTTTTTTTCTCTTTTTTTAGTGATGGTTAACAAGACATTGTGGCATAAATCAGACAAAACAAAAAACAAACCAGAAACAACAACAGAGTGATGACAAAGAAAAATACTGACAACATCATGTTACAATGAAAAGATACTAAATGTAAAGAAGAACTAAAGAAGATGGAATGATTATAAGAGTGAAAAGGATAAGAGGAAGAAGGGAGAAAGGTAGAGGGAAGGATAAGTTATAATTATAGTCATAAGGATAATAATAATAATAATAATAATAATAATAATAATAATAATAATAATAATAATAATAATAATAATAATAATAATAATAATAATGTCATTGTGGTGGAAGCAGCTACAAATACAACAATTGGTTAAGTTAAACATTTGTATCACTTGCTATCAGATTGAAATTATATAAATTAATTTGAATAAATGATGGTGGGGGGCAAGCACACAGATCCAGAGAAGACGAGGGACACCATTAACACCCCCCCCCCCAGTCTCCAGTAACCCCAGTAACAGTGACGACCCACCCACAGGGTACACCTCCAACCCTATTACTGTTCTGTCCAAATACTGAAATAAATGAACCAAAGACTAATTAAAGTGGGTTTAGCAAAACACGACCCCTTTAAATCATGTGGACATTTTTTTTGCTTCTTTTTACCCGTTCAAATATTTAAGCAACGTGCGTGCGATAAACATTACATTAAGTATCAAACACTTCAAATGTTCTGTGATTTATTCATTTAAGTCAGAAACATGAGCCAGTCTAAACACATTGATTATATACAGGATATGAAATGATGCCATGAGCAGTTGATGAAAACAACAAGTGCACAGACACACTCCTATGTACGTCCACGGAGGCAGGTTTTAATTAGATAAGGAAAACGGTTGGTGAATGCACAGAGCTCCTTAAAGTGTGAATGTGAACACAGAGACATACTTCACCCTCATCATTATGCACAGAAACAATCAGCTCACACACACACAGCATAAGAACACACACCCAGATACAAAGAGTTAATCACATCAGATGTGTTCGCTGTGATGTGCATGGGAACCAGGTCATTAGGTCTGTAGAGTAAAGACGTTATTTAATCTGTCCACAGTCAGCAACAAATAAAAGATATACAGATAAACAAAAATACAGATATACAGATATACAGATATACAAAAATACAGATATACAAATATACAAATATACAGATATACAAATATACAAAAATACAGATATACAAATATACAGATATACAGATATTCAGATATTCAGATATACAGCACACATGAATGTACAGGGATCCTGCCATCATTAGCTGTTCATAGAGCTTCATAACATCCCACCGAACACACCGACATAAGCCAACCCTCATGAAGAGCCAGATCATTAACACAAACACTCACAGACAAAAGCGTACACACTTGGACCACTCACATTTAATCCCTGCTAAGCATTGTAAGGCACACCAAATCCTTTCTGTTTGAGCACAAATCCAATAACAATCATCTTACTAGAGGTCGACCGATATGGGTTTTTCTAAAGCCGATACAGATACAGATATTTAGAGGTCAGAGTCAGCTGATGGTCGATTTGTTTGGGCTGATATGCTATCGTATTATCCTTAATTGGCATGATTAAATATACTAATTAGAGCAGGGGTGGGCAATTCATTTTCCTATGGGGCCACATGAGAAATGTTGATGTAATCAGACCATAAGGATCTGCAGAGAGTGGTGAAGGCTGCAGCAAGGATCACTGGAACCCCTCTTCCCACTATTAAAGACATCACCCACAGCCGCTGCCTGGCTAAAGCCCACAAGATTTTAAAAAACCCCACTCATCCCTGGTTATGGACTGTTCATCCGTCTGTCCTCTGGCAGAAGGTTCCAGTCCATCAGATGCAGAACATCCAGATTCTTAAAAAGCTTCCTCCCCACTGCAATAAGACGACTGAATTCATTACACTAATCTGCACTTTTAAAACATTGTACTTTTTAAGGACTTTGATAGGGGTTTTTAGGAGTTTTAAATGCATTGCTTTTACTTATTTATTTAATTAATTGTAGACTTTATGACATCATGTACAAATCTCTGTACATATTTTACTTTAAGAATGTTGTTGTTTTTAAGTTGGGCCAGACATAAACAAAATTTTGTTCCACTGGGTACATGTCTGGTACACGTTGAATGACAATAAAGGAATCTTGAATCTTGACAGTTATTAAGGTCCGGATCAATTCATCCGAAGCTCTGTTCAATGTCTCTTAAAAAAACAGTAAATTAAACAATACAATGAAAATGTAGAACCCAGAATACAAATATTTAATGAATATTCATAAAAAAAACTCCATATTAACTTTAGATTACACCAAACTTATATCAGTTCTTTATCTCATCATTTTTACTTTTTATGTCATTATTTTAACTTATGAATTGAATAAATGTTTAATTGAGGAAAAACACATTTTTGTTATTATTTTCCGCCACATATTACTTTTTTTAAAATATAAAAATGTAACCATTAATGGATAATTGTTCATTAATTTTCCGATGATAGATTCAGAAAATTTTGCTTATGTGCCACAACCTAGAACACCCCCACATTTACATGCAGTAAAAATAGAACAATAAGAGTCCAACTACAATAAAAACTAACAATAGAAAACAGAGCAATAACAAATTAAAACAGAATAAAAGTATCTTGAATAAATTAGTTTTTAAAAGGGATTTGAAGGTGTTGAGGTCAGAACAGTGACGGATGGTTGGGGGGAGTGAGTTCCAGAGGTTTTGGGGGGGTACAGAAAAGGCTCTGTGGTTCACTTTAACATGTTGGGTAGAGCCAGTAGCTCACAGAGCATTGGAAAGTCATGACAACCATGTAAAACCAGACCTGCGACTGTCGGTCAAAACTGTTGTATTATGGACTCCTTCCCCTATGTGTGAGTTTTTGACAGTGTTGCTGCAACCTGTGAGTGTTTGTACATCAATTAAAGCCACGGTTCTCAAACTGGGGTCCGCGGACCCCTAGGGGGACGTGGCGCATGTCCAGGGGGTACGCGAAATTATTCACGTTTTTTTTTTGTTTGTTTGTTTTTGGCTGTTTAATTTTGAAATGCGGGAGTTTTATTTTGTAGCGAGCGGGCGGAAGTAACAGCGCTGTTTGACGCCAGCTTGACTAAATTGAGACGGAGCGAGTCACAGGCTATTTTTAGCCACCCTGCAGCGAACATGGATCGATTTTTGTGTCCGCCAAGTTCCTCAAGAAGTGGTAAAAGAAATGACAATGAAAATGACAATGACAAAAACAAACGTCCTAACCCTAAAAAGAGAAAGTACATTGACAGTTATATTAGTTTAGTATTTTAAAATAATTTAACATTTTTGTTTCTGAAGTGCTCATTTATATTATAATACCTGAAAATTTCGCTGGTTTGCACAAAAGCACTATTAAAAAAGGTTATCATTGTTTCATAATAATCATTGTTGAAGTGGGTTTTTTTTTAATCATTTTCAGTATCGCGAGAATGAGGGGGGGCATGGAAAAATTTCACCCCTCCAAGGGGGACTTGGGCCAAAAAAGTTTGAGAACCCCTGAATTAAAGAACCTAAATACTTGACCCAGTGGGTCAGCTTTTGGGTTCTTCGCACCATATCTGTGACAAAAGGAATCAATTCTTACCAACGATTCATGAGTGAATCACCTGTCACTGACAGACAAACTGAAACAACCTGGTCTTTATTTATATTTCACATTTAGCAGCTTCAAAACACACTCAACCATTGACCTATTTACACTAAATGATTAAAGAGAAACACACAATAAAGACCGAGAGTCACAATCAACTCTAGTTTTAATAGTACAATGATTAAAAAGCTGAAAGTACAGAATGTTCAAAGTGACACAAAGAGCAAATGATGGAGATACTTAGTGCTGCACACCCACCTTCAGCTACTGTATTCAACTGTTCAATGCAAAACACCCACAACCATTATGAAGTGCACCTGCATGTGCATCTACAACTATACATAGTGTTCCCACGCATCCTGGAAAACCTGGAGAAATAATTGACCAGTTTTCTAGTTGTGGAAAACATATTGAAAGTGGGAAAAAAAATGGAAACGGTTAAGTTAGTCTGGAAAATAACTGATCCTCCCTCTGCTTTTTGACACTGTATTCCTAAACTGATATGAAACACAGGAAATTGTTTTTCAGTGATTTATCGAAAATATACAAATATTTATTTAGAGGAAGTAAGGGAGAAAATCCAAGTCTTGTAAAGGTACATACTGTCTTCCAAAGATAACTGTAAAATTACATTATTTTTAACAGACAGGTGCAATGTTTGTTTACCTGCTTTACTAGTTTCAACTACTTCCTGTAGCCTTTATATACAGATAGATAAATACTTTATTGATCCCAAAGCAAAATTATATAATGTGACATCATCAGAGCCACATGATCAGAGCTGCACAATATATTGTTTGAGCATCAACATTGTAAAGTACGTGGTCACAATAGTCACATCATAGGTACTGCAATTATTTATTTTATTTTGTATTTATTTGCATGTATTAAAAAATTTTTAGGTATTTGTATTCATTTATTTGTATTCATTTGTCTTTTTATAGTTATTCATTGATTTATTTTTATTTAATTTTTGATTTTTAATTTT
This sequence comes from Siphamia tubifer, assembly GCA_020466265.1. NCBI lineage: Eukaryota > Metazoa > Chordata > Actinopteri > Kurtiformes > Apogonidae > Siphamia > Siphamia tubifer. The sequence continues at coordinate 10,532,307 of CM035786.1, forward strand.
TATTAATTTATTTTGAATCATTTTATTTAACTATTTGAGCTACAAAAAAAGGACAACATTGAAACACTAATGTGTTTGACCCTTTGTGTCGGCACCACACAGCTGTTATTTACTCCCAATTATTTTTTCATATCGCAATATACTATATCGTAGGGTTAAAACAATTTCAGTTTTTTCTAATATGGAACACCCTACACATGATGTTGTTGAGAGCCGTCTTAGAGGCTGTTTCTGATGAAGGCGACAGGAAGTAGATGAAACTAGTAAAGCAGGTAAACAAACACTGCACCTTTCTGTTAAAAATATTCTAATTTTACAGGGAACTACTCCAGTTTGTCAGGTTAATGAAGTGGTACGCTGTAATCTGTGGGTGGGTTTGCTTTATTCTACGATGCTTTTGTCACAATTATTTTTCATAGATAAATTATAGCCACAGACTGCACTTCAAATGTTTGAGTATTAAACAATCTGGGGTAAATGCAAGTTAAAGCTGTAGAAAAGAACACTTCCAAAGAATAGGTGGTGCAGGGGAATGGGTTAGTGTATGATGATGGGAAAACTTGTTTCTGTCATGGCTAAAAACATCCTGGAAAATAATTTCAGGGCAACAGTGGGAACCCTGTATTAGAGGTAAGATCTTTAGCCTGAGCCCGAGCCCGACCCTGCCCTAAATTCGGGTCGGGTCGGGCCTAAAATGTCAATCATTAAGTTCAGGTCCGGTCGGGCTCGGGCTTCTCTCTCGCTGACGAAGCCATGTAATGTCAGTCTACCTCTGTATTTTATTCTGTGTTCCCAACAACAACACAGTTAACAACACCTTAAAGTTACAGTGCCACCTAGAGATCAAACTGGGAAATGCACTTCTGATATTCCAATACACTACATCTGCGTAATTAAGCGAGTGTTCCAGCGTTATTTCGTTGTGTAAATGCATTTATCATGATAATAAAAATATGTAGATAATTTTAATCTTAAAAAATCTTGTGTTTTTTCTGCCAAAAATACTATGGGACAAATTTACATTTCAGGTTTGCTTCGGGCTCGGGCCTGCAAATTAAGTTATTTGGTCAGGTTCAGGCTGGGTCGGGCTTTAATGCCTGTGGGCCTGGGTCGGGTCGGGCTGGATTTTTTAGGCCCGATCTTACCTCTGTATACACATAAAACCCCCAAAGGTGATATGAAGATCTGCATCCTACTACAAATACAACTAAGGCTACGTTCACACTGCAGGTAAATGTCCCCAAATGTGACTATTTGCTGCCATTTGACCTGTTAAAGACAGTCTGAACGGCACAAATCCGATTTTTTTTTTTTTTTTTAATCTGACCGAGGCCACTTTCATAAGTGGTACTAAATCCGATACGTATCCAATATTTTGCAGTGTGACTTCAGTCTGAACGGCCATGTCGCATTTTTCTGACTTTTTCAGTTACCCCCATGATTGACACAACAAATGTAAAGACCAAAAGGTACGATATTATGAGTTTATGACTAGTTTAATGTATTTACAATTCCCACAGACACGTAAACATGTGACTATCCACAGGTTGACCTTTGACCTTTAGCACTACAGTGTTTTCAGTCATAAGGCTGTAGATGCTAAACTTTGATGCTATACTGTTCATAGTTATTAAAGGACTACTGTCACTATGTAGTAAAGTAGTGAACTAACAGTATGTAGGTGCAGGGGGGGCGGGGCCAGTCTTGGTGAATCCCGGTAGTTTGTAGCATAGATGCATCCTTCATATGTCTGATCTTCTCCAAATACCTTCAGTCAGTCATGTTGAGCTTCTCTCTATATGCCTCCACCTTACACATTTTTTTAATCTTACATTTTTATTTATACAGCTCTTCCCTGCACGTCAATACTACGCTGTTGCCCATAGCAACCGCTAGCATCTTAGCCTTCCACATATGTCACATACTATGCCATATTCCCTCCTTCGTCATTACATCGGAGCCTCCAGTGTGTGCAGATTAATTCAGGGATGCATTCCGTTCACACTCAAGACTGATAAAAGTGTCATTTAATGTGAAATATCAATGAATAATGATTTCACCACAAAATACTAATTGTGCATTAATACCTGCTGTATGAACGTAGTCCAAGTCAATAGCAGGCGACTTCACCAGATACCATTTTGTGTCAGCGCAGTCATTGTCCAAGTCACACAGATCTATACATTTACCAATTTTGCTGCTTCCAGAACATCAGCTTTAAGGACTAAATAATATCTTGGTGCAAAATGTTTCCCATCCAGGTGACAGGTGCCACTAGAGCAGGATAATCAACACAACTCCCACTTCACCTGTCACTGGTCATAACATTATGGCTGATTGGTGAATATCTACCATCAGCTCCAGTTGACTTCAGTTCAATTCTTGACTGACAGAACCATTTGCTGTTCCCACATCGTCTCTTCTGCTTTTAACACATTTTATTGAAACCCCCCCTCCAAAAAAATGCCACAAAACTCTGATCTACAACGTAAAAAAAAAGGAGAAAAAAAAGTGACTAAGGTGTAATTTCAAGAAGCAACTCTGAATCTGATGTTTGTTCAAGGAATTATATTTATTTAATTTTTTTAACACAATTCTACATTTTAAATCATTCCCTGTGGTCGACATGAACTGTAAATCCTCTGCTTGTGTCTGAATTCTTCATTAATTCATCTCCACAGGTCCATCTTCAAACCTAATTCTGACTAATGACACCTGAAAAGTAGTTTGGAGCGCTGGCCCTTTAAATGGACATGAGCCACTTCAAGCCCCGCCCCCTCCAGGTTATCAACTGTGCTACTCTGTCCCATTCAACCAACAACTCAACATTTTTGGTAATACATATACACATGCATACATTACTCGGAAAATTTGAATATCATGTAAACGTTGTTTTATTCAGGTAATTTAACATAAAAGGTGAAACTAATACATTTTTATAGATTCATGGTATGAAAATTGGAATATCTCGAGCTTTGAAAGTGGTGCGTCACCTCCATCGGCTGCATTTCCCATTCATAGAAAACAACAGAGAAACCAGCGACTCAGAAAAAGCCTGTCCACATTACATCATGTAGACATTGGTGTCACCCACGTGGGGTTAAGCCCACCCATGGAATGAAGGCAACACTCCCTCCAATCTGTCCCCCATTGTAGTAAATCTGAAGTAGCATTAGCATTAGCATCCAGAACTTGAAAAAAATGGCGGCACAAACTGGTTCATGTGGAAATAAAGCGTCATTTTTTTTGTGCAAGTTTTCAAAACAAGCAATGGCACAAAACCTAGAGGCATGCTACTCTGGGATGGTAAACACACACAGAGCGAGAGAAGAGGAGGGAGTGTTTCTTCACACATCCATTCTCTGAGCCAATCAGAGATGCCTCATTACCATGTCATGGATATGTATGCATTATTTTTCTACCCTCCAAAAACAACTTGGAAACAAAGCAACCTGGACATTTTTTAAATGGAACCAATGCACAATGTATTCAATAACAATGGAGAACACAGCAGTATTAATGAAATAACCATGGAATGACTCGTTTAAACAAAAATTAACCTAAAGGCAAAGGTAAGGTAAGGTAGGGGTAAAGTAAGAGGCAGCTGTAACCATAGCAACAACACGTAGTCATCAAAAGGTTGTCTTCAGTGGAAGTGGACAGTTCCAGTGTAACATGGAGGACAAAGGACATAAATGGTGTATTTTGTCAGCTCTTCAGAACTACTGACATAACATTATTCTCAACAGCATCAGTCGGGTTCAATAGAAAATGTGGAAAACGTTCCAGACAGAACGACTTACATTGTTGGGAGACACTGTGAGAACACTCCTGCTCTTCCTCATCTTTCCTGGAGTATCTCCCTCGCTGTTTGACCACGGCACTTTCACATGCAAACCTGAAAAACACACACTCATGAATAGATTGAACATTTTGTGTTTTTCTTTTGTGACAAACTCTCCAAAGAAGAAGAGGAATAAACCGGATCTAAAAAAAAAAACGAGCCGGAGAAACGATCACACTGAGTCAGAACAATGTTTCACACACACACATAATGTTGTGTTCATAAGTTTACATACACTGACTGAATGCACATGGCACGGTCTGACAGTCCAACCAGGACTGTTAAAAAATTAACATGGATTAAGCCTTTGTTTTATACTGGTCACTACAGTGGACAGTTCTTCTACAGTTGTTCTCTTGTATATTCTATCAGTCACTTTATATCATTGATGTAACTGGTCTGTTGTTAATACCTGATCTGCACTAAAATGTTTAACTGTAAATCAATTTTTTTTGTTGTTGTTAGACTCTTGCATTAAAAATTTCGTATTTTATAGTGTTCAGATATTGCATTTTAAATACATGTTATTTGGTTCAAAGTTTACACACACACACACACACACGTTTTTTTCCAGCTGAGTGGATTTTTGTAACTTCATAAAAAATTGATTAATGAAAAATATTTTCATGAAAAATATTTTTTTTAAGCCTAAAGAGGAATAATAATAATAAAAAAAAAACACTTAGGAAAAACATCTTGACAGGTTTTCATAATTCATGCATCGAAGGGTTAATCAATCATCATTTCATCTGATTAAAAATTTTAATGCCGTTAAATAGAAGAGTTGTTTTTAGCTGAAGGGATAAATAGACAGACAGACAGACAGACATCACCAAACCATATGTGAAAGAAACATTTTTGTATTATCATTTATATTGTCTGAAAAAACGCCCCCCCCCCCCCCAAAAAAAAAAAAAAAAAAAAAATATATATATATATATATATATATATATATATATATATTACAATAAAAATCACCAATTGTGTGAGGGTATGTAAACTTATGAGCCATCTTCTCATCACTGAAGTGAGGGATAGAAACTTCTAATTCTTTTTTTCTCGACTGGGCTTTATTACAATGTGTCATGAAAACTGAAAAAGTTAATTTCCTCATTTGATGTTCTTTTCCAAAATCACCCACCCCTAATTATCGTTCATCTTCTCTCATTTTTGATCCCCTGTCTTCTTTTTTTTTTTTCAAATCACAAATATGACAAAAACAAGTATTATTACATCCTCCATCAATACTGAATTTCAGAAAATGGCTCATTTTGTCATTTGTATATTTCTGGCTGTGAAAGAAAGAAGACTTAAGTAGTAAAAACCAAACAGCTCTATTACTCTATGAAGAGATGGAAGTGATGTATCACCACCATAACACTGCTGTGCAGAACACCAAAATCCCCAATGATGCACTGTTACGTGATTGGATATTCTGTAAGGCCCCATAAAACAACAGGCTGATACAGACGCCGGCAGACAACGGGCAACCACGGCTTCCATGTTGAAGTCATTTTGGTTTTTATCTCCCATTATAATGACTCCCTAGTGCCAGCGGAGGAGGTTTGATGCAGACGAAACACACAAAGTCAGGCATCAGATGTTGGTAAAGCTGCTGTGATGGTAGTTTAAGAGCACAGAAACTAAGAAGTTAAACCAAATATATGTATGTAATGTTTGTGGACTGTGTGTGCTCACTATTATTAAAATATAATTGATTTGTATGATCATTCTGTGGGTGCTTAGCATTGGATTTGATTTTCCTTTATTGGTTACGCAAACAAAGTAGCTCCAACATTTAAGATTTTCTGTCACAGGTAATTTTACACTTTTAGCTCCTTAATGCTTACTGTCACAAATAGGCAACGTACCAAAAAAAAATCGAATATGTGTAGAGCTGCACCCGATATTGTTTGGGTATTGACGTCAATCAATCACTCAATCAATCAAATTTTGTTTATATAGCACCTTACAACACTAAAAAGGTACACAAGGTGCTTTCTATAATGAGATAAAAACAATAAAAAAACAAGTAATAATTATAGTATACAGTATATTTTTTTATTATTTATTTTTTTGGTTTGTTTTTTTATTCGTTTACTTTTAAGTATTATGTATTTATTATTTGTTAGTCTTTTTATTTGTTTATTTTTAATATTTTATTTATTGATAAAACAATCAATACACAGCTACAGAACACATCTCACAATTATAGTAGTTTTTATTTATTTTTTATTTCATTTTTAATTTTTATTATATAGTATTTCAATTCTTCACAAAAATACATGACAAAAAATTTGTAGGAAAAAAAACCCCTCAAAATGTTCACTAAAACTCACAAAAAAAGTGATGAAAAATCCAACACATATTTAAAATCTCATCTAAAATACAAAAAAAAAAACACCACAAAATGTGCAATATTACATATTGTGTTAAAATTTGTAATCATTTTAATCATGATGATGGATTAATCTGCATAAATGTGTATTTTATGCATTTTGAGTGGTGACTCTGAAATCCTTATTTTGTTTTTTGTTTCTTTTGTTCTGTACTTTATTTTATTTTTTTAAGATGAACTGCTCAAATAAAAATAACTGAACTGAAATTTGTTAATTTTGCCAGTCCTTTATATATATATATATATATATATATATATATATATATATATATATATATGCTTATATTTAAATTCAGAAGTTAAGGGGTTAACAGCAGGTATATACCTTTCATATCTAACAGCAGGTTCTATACACTGTATGTATCACATTTGGGTCAGAAATGAGGAAAGTAAACATTTAGAGTAGAAGTAAGATTTAGATTTTTTCCCAGTATATAAAGAATACTGAACTAACATTAGAACCATCTATCGTTAGGGCTTTGACAAATCACAAATATACTTAATATGTCTCCAGTATGGAGTGTTTTTGGCAGTTTGCATCAGTGTTTTGCTTTTCCCCATCCCTCCTAAATGTATTTATAATGAGCCCATCACCAGTGGATACAGAGTACAGAGAGTATTTCATGTTGCTAAGTTATCAAGTTCATTTATCAAACTGGAAGAACTTCAAAATACACCATGGAGAAAGACACAACCCTGGACGAAATCTACTGAAGTCAGACACATCAGGTCTATGAGGCTGGATGAAAATGTGTTAGATATTATTATTTCAGTGTTTTTGAACTTAACACAGAATAAACTTTTATGTCTGAACGTCCTCTGGGACCATCCTTCACTAAAACAGAGTCCATCCCTGTAGGGATGTGTCCCTAGAGGTGGGAAAGTAACTAAGTACAAGTACTTCACTACTGTACACAAGTAGATTTTTTTTTTTAGTTATCTGTACTTTGAGTATTTTTTTTCTACTTTTTCTACTTTTACTACCTACATTTGCTCATGTACTTTATACTCCTTACATTTATATAAATGTACTTTATACTCCTTACATTTATATAAATGTACTTTATACTCCTTACATTTATATAAATATCTGTACTTTATACTCCTTACATTTATATAAATGTACTTTATACTCCTTACATTTATATAAATATCTGTACTTTATACTCCTTACATTCTCATAATAGAGAATGTAAGGAGTGACTTTCTATATCATTGTTCTGACATTTGTCTCATAAGTTTGACTCTTTTTCTCATAATTAGGTATTTTTTAATCATAAAATTTTATCTGAAAATAAACTTTTTATCTTGTATTTAAAATTAAATCAAATGGAGTGACGTCCAGTAACACAGTCCAAACCACTAACTTTTCTGTTCAGCAATTAAACAAAAAAGGGGCATTGTTAAATTCCAACTGTGTGCCCTCCCTGAGCAGCAGAAGTGTTGGTTAATCCCTTTAACCTGCAGGTGCTGCTTATGACCGGTGAAAAAGAGTCTGCAGATCGTCTTTAATAAATGATGGATGATGAGCTCAGACAGAATGAACAGAGAAAGCAGCAACACATTCAGTTTAGTTATAGTTATGTTTAGGAAACTCTAAATGTACTTGTTATAAGAACTGTTGCAGACTCTTCAGTACAAACAAGTCAGACATGGGCAAAATAAGGCCCAATTACTGGCCCTGACTGGCCCACTTGAGGTCACTGGCAAATTCCTGTCCCTCCCCCCATTTAATAGTTAATCCTCACATCATAATAATGTTCAACAGTGTGTGACACATAATGACAGAACATATCCATAGACTTAGGTCTACCATTTAACTTCACAAACACATAATACTGTCAATCAGGGGTCTCAAACTCATTTTCTTCAGGTGTCCACAATCAGCCTGATTTAATATCCAATGGGCCATTATTTATAAATAATGACAACTCCAAATTTTTGTCATTGTTTTCATACAAAAAAACAACTGAACAAAACATTAAATTATGAAAATACTTTAATAAATTATTCAAATGCAAAAAAAAAAGGAAAATTTAATAAGGAAAATTAGGGCAATTTTCACAATTTATAATTTGTCCATGTGTTTTATTATGGATCAGTTCTACAAAGACACTAAAGTCTTAGTAACAGAAGCATAAAATGGTTCAAATGTGTCTAATTTTCTTTAGATATTTCAGGTCATTCACACTTTATTGTTACAGGATAGTTTGTAAATGTAAATATTTTTTTAGTAAAACAATGTCAAAAATGTAAAGTTGTCATCATTTACAGGCAAAGAAAAAACTGAGAAGAAAATATGGACTTATTTAATTCTTAATTATATCCTCCAAATGTGAACCATCATGGATGTAATAGTTTAGCGTGTGCAGCCGCCACCGCAAAAGGTCTTTCATGTTAATGTGATAACTTTAATGGCTGGAGGGATTTGTCCCAAATTCTGTGTGCTAATGCTCTTGGACAAGCACATGTACTCCTCGGGTGTTGGAGGTTGACAAGTTCAAGATGGCCGACTTTCAAGATGGCCGACTTTTGTCTGGCCTATAACTTTTGACCAGGTGGACGGATGACCACCAAAGGTCAGTGTGCTCTTGCTATAGGTCAGGCACATGAACTCATCCTTTTATATTTTGTATATAATATATACGTTTATGAATGGGTGAATGGGTGGACAGGAGTGATGGAAATGATGGGTATCTGGAAGCACACTGTCGCCCTAGTTATGCTCTTCATCCCACGGCCCACATTTGAACCATTAGCGGGCTGCATTTGGACCCCAGACCACATGTTTGAGACCCCTGCTATGAATGAAGATCACTGTCAGTTCTTATATTTAGCTACAAACACCTCTGAAGTAGCATAAGGCATTTGACCCCACTCTAAAACTGTAATTCTACACATGTTATGTAATGAGATTACACAACCTGACTTCAAAAGCTATGCTGCTGTCAGGTTACTTTTTTTTTGAAAATGTTCAGTATTCACATGAAAAGCTCCTCTAAAGTTAACATTGCTTCCCATCGCCTGCTACACAAACGCATTAATCATCACCCTCATCACGTTGTTTTCAAATAATCTTTTCAATCTGGCTAATCTTTATGAGTTTTCGCTCCTGCCTGGGTAAATCACAGTTTTTCTTTTTGTAATTTTCCTCTTAATAACACATGTTAATGAAACGGCGAGCTAATGAAACCTGAAGCATCCTTAATGGTTCAGCACGCTTTAATTCGCCTCATGCTAATCATTCAAAAGCAGCAGAAAAGATCGACTCCACAGCCACTGAGCTTCTCCCTAATGAGCCAATTCAGGCAGCCATTAAAAGCCCCTCAGAAGCCATGTGTCCCTCATGTGACCTGGAATGGACTTTTATTCTTTTAAATAGACACAGAGGAAGCAAAGGAACATCAACGGCGACAGGGGCGGTTAATAAGTTGCTAACGTTCACTAAACAGCATCTGTACATCTGCATGAACGTTGGATTAAAGAAGTGTGAACTACATTTAATTTATGACGAAATCAAGATGCATTAGAACTAATGTCTTTGCCCTGATTTGTATAATTATTAGTAAAAACCCCTAAAGTACAAATTATAGTCTTTCTAGGACATGAATGAATAGAAATGCATAGTTATCATGTGTATATGGTGATACATTTATGTTAACCCACATTAATAACCATTTAAGATAGATAGATAGATAGATAGATAGATAGATAGATAGATAGATAGATAGATAGATAGATAGATAGATAGATAGATAGATAGATAGATAGATAGATAGATAGATAGATAGATAGATAGATAGATAGATAGATAGATAGATAGATAGATAGATAGATAGATAGATAGATAGATAGATAGATAGATAGATAGATAGATAGATAGATAGATAGATAAAAACAATTTATGCCTCTTGTATCTTGTGAAAGTCTGACCAAGCAGCACTAAACAACCACAAAGAAATGAGAATATGTGACCTTATCAGAGACAGAGGGACAAATGAAGGATAAAACTGGATGATGTAGAATGTGAAATAATTTAAATGTGGTGGAAATAAGTGAAATAGAAAGAAGAGGTGAAAGAAGAATATATATGCTGTGATTTTATTAATTTTTTTAAAAAGGAGAGAATGAGCAGGTGAGGAGACTGAACGAAAAACACAGTCAGAGGAAATGACAGTTATCTGTTTAAAGTTGTGCAAAAAAAAGCAGAGTGTGTTTTTGTAGAAATGGTTTAAGCATGTGGTGATGGTGAAGGACAGTTCATGACCTTGAAGCAGATGGAAATATTCCATTCAGCTTGAAAAAGCAGAACAACCTTTACACGCAAAGGATACTTGACCTGTAAATAAAATCACTGCTGAAGCAGAGAGAGGAAGAGGAGGAGGAGGAGGAAGAAGAAGAGAGGAGGAGGAGGAGAGAAAAGAGGAAGAAGTGAAGAGGAGTAGGCGAAGGAGGAAGAAGAAGAAGTGAAGAGGGGGAGGAGGAGGAAGAAGAAGAAGTGAAGAGGAGGAGGAAGAAGAAGTGAAGAGGAGGAGGAGGAAGAAGAAGAGGAGAGGAGGAGGAAGAAGAAGAGGAGAGGAGGAGGAAGAAGAAGTGAAGAGGAGGAGGAGGAAGAAGAAGAGGAGAGGAGGAGGAAGAAGAAGTGAAGAGGACGAGGAGGAAGAAGAAGTGAAGAGGAGGAGGAGAGAAAAGAGGAAGAAGTGAAGAGGAGGAGGCGGAGGAGGAAGTGAAGAGGAGGAGGAGAGAAAAGAGGAAGAAGTGAAGAGGAGGAGGCGGAGGAGGAAGAAGAAGAAGTGAAGAGGGGGAGGAGGAGGAAGAAGAAGAAGTGAAGAGGAGGAGGAAGAAGAAGTGAAGAGGAGGAGGAGGAAGAAGAAGAGGAGAGGAGGAGGAAGAAGAAGAGGAGAGGAGGAGGAAGAAGAAGTGAAGAGGAGGAGGAGGAAGAAGAAGAGGAGAGGAGGAGGAAGAAGAAGTGAAGAGGACGAGGAGGAAGAAGAAGTGAAGAGGAGGAGGAGAGAAAAGAGGAAGAAGTGAAGAGGAGGAGGCGGAGGAGGAAGTGAAGAGGAGGAGGAGAGAAAAGAGGAAGAAGTGAAGAGGAGGAGGCGGAGGAGGAAGAAGAAGAAGTGAAGAGGAGGAGGAGGAGGAAGAAGAAGAGGAGAGGAGGAGGAGAGAAAAGAGGAAGAAGTGAAGAGGAGGAGGAAGAGGAAAGAGGAAGAAAAAGTGGAGAGGAGGGCAAGAAGGAGGAAACAACTGAAGATAACGAAGATGAGAAAAAGAGGAGGAGGAAATGAAGAAGAAAAGAAGCAGGAGAAAAAAAAGAAGTGGTGAAGAAGAGAGGAAGAAGGAAAATGTCATAAAAAGCGAAGGAAGAGGAAGATGAGTAGGAAAAGACAGGAAAAAGGAGGCAAAAGTGAAGAGGAGAAGAAGAAGAAGGGAAATTAAAACTGAATGCAGTCTCAAAGGCTTCACTGTCCCTAACGACCGCCTCCCATGGCGATGCCCAAGTAAAATTTCAGCTAAATTGGTTTTTGCATGTCTGTTCTATCGCCATTTTAGTAAAGGTGATTTTGTAGGGGGCGCTATAGAACAAAATCGCAATTTCTATTGATTGTTCCTCCTGTATAAACCTACTGCTCCTCCTGTATAAAGCTACTGCTCCTCCTGTATAAACCTACTGCTCCTCCTGCATAAACCTACTGCTCCTCCTGTATAAACCTAACACTCCTCCTGTATAAACCTACTGCTCCTCCTGTATAAACCTAACACTCCTCCTGCATAAACCTACCACTCCTCCTGTATAAACCTACCGCTCCTCCTGTATAAACCTAACACTCCTCCTACATAAACCTACCGCTCCTCCTGCATAAACCTACCGCTCCTCCTGTATAAACCTACCGCTCCTCCTGCATAAACCTAACACTCCTCCTGCATAAACCTAACACTCCTCCTGTATAAACCTAACACTCCTCCTGCATAAACCTACCGCTCCTCCTGTATAAACCTACCGCTCCTCCTGTATAAACCTACTGCTCCTCCTGTATAAACCTACTGCTCCTCCTGTATAAACCTACTGCTCCTCCTGCATAAACCTAACACTCCTCCTACATAAACCTACCGCTCCTCCTGCATAAATCTAACACTCCTCCTGCATAAACCTACCGCTCCTCCTGTATAAACCTACTGCTCCTCCTGTATAAACCTACTGCTCCTCCTGCATAAACCTACTGCTCCTCCTGCATAAACCTACTGCTCCTCCTGCATAAACCTACTGCTCCTCCTGCATAAACCTACTGCTCCTCCTGCATAAACCTACTGCTCCTCCTGTATAAACCTACTGCTCCTCCTGCATAAACCTACTGCTCCTCCTGTATAAACCTACTGCTCCTCCTGTATAAACCTACTGCTCCTCCTGTATAAACCTACTGCTCCTCCTGCATAAACCTAACACTCCTCCTGTATAAACCTACTGCTCCTCCTGTATAAACCTACTGCTCCTCCTGTATAAACCTACTGCTCCTCCTGTATAAACCTAATACTGGACCATCATACCAGCACCAGAACACAACATATGCTTTTTTTTTCAGCAGTTAAATGACACATAAAACATCTTCCTGTAAATGATGCAGATGAAATGAATCGTCTCCAGAGTTGACTTGATAGGTTGAGACCATCTCTACAGACGGACCAGAGTTCGAAGTCAGTGTTCATACTGACCCAAAACAACCACTTCAGGGGAGTAAACGCTCCAGGGTTCAGTTCAAGGGTGGTGTGAACACAACCTAAAACATCCAGATGCTGTGCACACATTTATGTAGGATAAACATTTAGTCTGAAGCAAAGCTCTCAGAAGCTGCCGTCTTTAGCCACACTTTACAGGTGCTTAATTGGAGCTGTTGTGGAGGCAGAGCGTGGCATGTGTCAGCCTAACAGAGCACAGATAACAAGCCATCTTCCTGCTGTCTGACTGGCTCACTGGGACACATGGAACAGACAGGATCTTTACAGCTGACTGCCTGCTTCTACACATGTCTGTTTCCTGACTTACACTAACAGTCTGCAGATGTTAAAAGCTTTTGCATTCACATCTGCCCGAATTTGAACTGTTAGAGGAACTGAACTTTCAAACAAACAAACAAAAAAAGATCTGAATAACTGTGTGCATTCCACAAAAAAAATATTCAAATGAAATTTAAATGAAAGAAATCACCTCTTATAACATTAGACAAACATACTGAAACAAATGTAAGTCCTATTTTTCTACATTACTAGTCTAAATATCTGATCACGCTTAAAAAAACAAACAAACAAACAAACATGTAAATAAACCAAACATTAAAAAAAAACCTAAAGACAAACTTTACAGTGAGATATAACTTATTTAAATACACTTAACTTCTGTCTTTTCTTTTAATGTCTCTCATCATCTGAATCTGCTTTATCCTCACTAGGGTCACAGGGCTGAACATATATAGACAAACAATCACTCTCACATTCACACCTATGGATAATTTAGATCAGGAGTGTCAAACTCCAGTCCTCAAGGGCCGGTGTCCTGCATGTTTTAGATGTTCCCTCTTCCATTACACCTGGAGGCCATTGCATCATTATCAGTCTGATGAGGAGCTGATTATTAACTCTTTAAGTGTCAGTGCTGATGCATTCTGAATGGATGATTTAGTTTAAATATTCAGAAAAATTCAACCATTTTCCTTTTAGTTTTGTGCATGGACAAGGTGCCAAAAAGCAAGAGTTTTTTACATTTTATTTAAACATTTTTTAAAGGCAAAAATTAAAATTGCTGGGACCAAATTTCAACAGTAGTTTTGTTCTTTTTTTTTTTTTCAAAATTTTCTGCATTATTTGTCATTTTGTAAATATTTATTCGTTTTTGTTGCTCATTTTGTTTATTTTTTACATTTTGGGTTTTTTTTAATTGTAGTATTTTTCTTTGATTTTCTGCCATTTGTGTCTTACTTTGCTCATGTTACCAATTTATTTTGTTAGTTCTCAGGTGTTAAAGGGTTAAACTGAATCACATAGAAGAGGGAAAGATCTAAAACATGCAGGACACCGGCCCTCGAGGACTGGAGTTTGACACCTGTGATTTAGATTAACCAGTTAACCTATCAGTGCATGTGTTTGGATGGTGAGAGGAAAGCAGACATAAGGAGAACATGCAAACTCCACACAGAAAGGTCTGGTGTGGGAATAGAACCTGGGTCTCTAAGACTTTCTATTACAGGTAATTTTACACTTTTAGCTCCTTAATGCTTACTGTCACAAATATGCAACATACCACCTGGTGTGGGAATCAAACCAGGAACCTTCTGTCTGTGAGGCATGAGTGATAACCATTGCACCACCATTCCACCCTTCACTTTTTATTTCAAGAAATCTTGCCAAAATCATTGTCACTTGTTCCACTGGCAGATTCATTTTAAAAATATATCATATTAATTTCTTTTAACTTGTTTTTATAGGGACTTTTTTTTTCCAGTGCAACAGAATATTTTTATTCATTCACTCTGATCTGTCATGCTGTTGCATCATCCCAGCAGCTGAAAAGCAATAAAAAAAATATTTAATATTGAGTGGATAAATGTGACCAATACATAAAAACCAGAGATGTGCAAATATGTTGGGTCCATATCAAATCAGTGTCAGAATCTAATTTATATTGTGATTAGATTTTCAATCAAGTATTTATTCTATGTTACAGCTGCACAGTCTGCACCTGTGATCATCCAGTGCTATTTACAGCTGAATATCTACATTCTACACATCTGTCTGCTTATTTATTTAACCATCAGTGTCTGTTTGAGAGGAAGAAAAGCAGAAACAGGTTGTATTCCTAGTGGAAGAAAAACAGTATAAGACATGAGCCAAACCACGCGTCACAGGTTCTGTTCTGAAATGTAGTTTTTTTCTGTTAATGACCAGGTTAATGCCACGTTAATAAAAAGTAAAAAACAAACTGAACACACGTCTCCGTAATTAATGGTTATATACTGATAACTGTTCTATAATTACAAAATCAGTTTCAGTTTCAGTTTGGTGCGAAGTGTTTTTATTCCAGTCTCCTCTTAGTCTAGTTTAATTATTTTCTTAGTGTAGTTTGAGTCCTTTCTTATTCCAGTCCAGTCTTAGTCTAGATTTATTCCACTCTTGTCTCAGTTGTGTGTGTGTGTGTGTGTGTGTGTGTGTGTGTGTGTGTGTGTGTGTGTGTGTGTGTGTGTGTGTGTGTGTGTGTGTGTGTGTGTAGAGAGACAGAGAGAGAACATATTTATCCCCTAATGACCATCTCAGTTTGTCATTGACAGTCTCCATTCCAGTTTTACACTTTTATTTTGTTCTACTTATGTCGTTTTTGCAGATTATTTCTATATTTCTGTTATTATTAAAGATCATGGGGACAGAATGTGGGTCAAGTGTCTGAAATGACTACATTTATTCAGTTAAAGGGATAATTATTTATATTTTTTTATATTTTTTAGACTGTTTAATTGTTGCTCAGTGCAGTATTCATTTACTTTAAAGTGGCTGACAAATAATTCCCAGTTTTACCAATAAAAATAAAATGTTTTAGTATCTGAAAGTGAAACATGGGTTGAAATCATCAAAACACTTGAAAGATTTCATCACTTAAAAATGAATTGGATTAGTTTTAGATCATAATGTAAGTTACTGAAGTTATAATTTTCCATTTCAGACTCATTGACTTGAATTAATCAGGTTTTGAACCTGAATAACTCATTTATTTTTACTTGAGTCTTCTCAGCCCTCCATCAAACCATTCTTTATTTATGACATAAAACCTCTTTGTTAAGTGTCAAAATGTAATTTAAGTAAGTTAATTACAACTCAACAAATTGTCAAGCTACTGGCCCTAAAATAATTGAATCTTCTTGCATCAAAGTCACTACCAGTCAGTAGCTGATATAATTTATCAGAAAATGAAATTAACCTTCACATAAATGGATTTCAGAACTCTCAACTACATATTTATTCAAATATTTGCATAAAATTACTGAAACATAATGGATCCAAAGGATCATACTGATGGCAGATAAAGTGGCTATGAAACATGACTGACGCAGAAAAGCCATTTTATCTGATTTATTATTCTTCCGTAGTTAAAGCGGAAATAAGTGTATTCTGAAAATTATTAGTTGTTTCTTCGTCAGTATTTCAGTTTTAAGTGCACAGACATTAAAGACCACAGATATTAATGCATTATATTCACCTTCAAAAACCTTGGGCTGCATAAAAAACCCTCAATAAGATTAAGATGGAACTGTGCAGACAATGCTAATTATAAAATAAAGCAGCGGCATTAAAATCTTTTTTGATTTAAAGTTTGTATAAAATACAAACACAATATATGTCATTTTATGTCTGGTTAACTGTATTTCATTTCAGTAAACATCGATTGATCACATTTAGGAAAAAAAATATGGCAATACGTTGAAATATATAACGTATTATATTACAAATATATATTCCCATATATGGAAAAGTAGTGCATATATTATCCAATATACTACAATATATGATTTGGTTATATATTGACAAATATAAAACAGTGAAGACAAAAGCTGTCCTATATTTATACAGATAGTTTTATTGAAATTCAATTTCTTTCCACATATATTGTGGAGTGTATTACTAAACAATTACATATATTTAGATCTAATAATACTGTAAGAATTTAAAACAGATCTGGAAAATCTTATTTCAAGAAATCTTACCCAGATCATTTTCACTTGTTCCACTGGCAGATTTGTTTTGGTTGGATTAAGAATAAAAATAATCTTAAATTACGTTTAAAAAAAAAAAAAAATCTGAAAAGTTCCTCTTTAATTGTTTTTGTCTTATTTTAAATGTGATGAGATATTTGGACTAGAAATGAGAAAAAATACACTTCTGTTAGCCTGTGTGCTAATGCTAACTGGTGAAAACACAGAAAACTACAGTGGAAAAATGCCTTTTTTAAAAACCATACATTAAAGTAAAGCAAGAAAAACAACAACAATAAATCACAAAAGGATAAAAGACATTAAAATAATGTGAGATAAAATGTGGTTTTAAAATGCATTAAAAGAGATAAATAAATACATTAATGATATTAAATCCACATGAAAAGAAAAGCAAGAAAAGAAGTGCATTTAAATAAGTCGTACTGTAAATTCATCCTCAGGTGACTGTGTTTTATTTTAAGTGTGATGAGATATTTGGAATAGAAATGAGAAAAATACACTTGGTCAGATTTCAGTGTTTTCCCGTGTTAACAGCAGGTGCACCACAGAAATATTCTAACTACATTTTCTTGCACACATTTATCTTATCAAGCATGTGAGACAGAAAAGCAGCCCACAGAGACTATCGACACAAATGAAGTCTGTTTTCTTTATGTTCCTCTTCCAGTCACTCGCCTCTACCTTTTCACACCTTTAAGTGAAAGTGTTGTTATTGAATGTAAATGCAGCCATGTTCCATCCATCTGCCTGCAGACCCTTTGACTAACACAGAAATAAGTGAAAGAAAAGGAAAAGTAAGAGCTTTATCTGAGGTTGTTGTTGAGACAATTAAAAACTTGATTAGCCTGGTCTCTCTCTCTCTCTCTCTCTCTCTCTCTCTCTCTCTCTCTCTCTCTCTCTCTCTCTCTCTCTCTCTCTCTCTCTCTCTCTCTCTCTCTCTCCCTCCCTCCCTATTATTTTAGCTTATATCACATGTCATTTTCACACTCACACATCCCATGTACTTGACATTGGATTAGGTACAAAGCATTAACCCACATTTAGCCCAGTCTGACCACACTACTACTGTCTGGAGTTAATCCTTGACTGTCATCCTTCATACCAACACCACATCACATCACTGACTCTTCTGGACATCAGTGGCAGTCTTCAGTGTCCTCTCTTACACTTTCTACCTTGTTTCATTACAGTTTGACAACCTCAAAGCTGCAACTGCACAATGAAAAGGACATCGTCTTTACTGGGATTCATACAATTTATTCTCACATCTCAGTTTCCTCACCAGTAAATGTTCTACCAAAGCTCTCCTTGACCCAGTTCTGTGAAGCCAATGTCACTGTATCCTGTTCTGAATGACATGTGACAGTGGTTTTAGAGAAGTACACACTGGTCAGAGCACCACAGAGCATTCTGTTCCACAGTGACATAAGACTGAGTCAAACCCAGAGGTGGAAAGTAAAGTAAAAGTACTTCTTCACTGTACTAGATTTAAAACTGATCAGATTTTTCCTGGTTAAAAAAATATTACATTCATGGCAAAAAAAAAAGAAATAAAATAAAATTGCAGTTTTACTCTTTACTTTATTAAAATTGAGAATGGCTTTTTGAAAACGTTTGCTTCAATAAAAGGAGTTGAATCAGTACTTCTACTTTTACCAGAGTATTTTTTTTTCACACAAGTAGCAGTATTTCTACTTCAGTGCAGAATATGAGTACTTTAACCACCTGTGGTAAAACCCATCCACTGTGTTCTGTGTTCTCTAACTGTGCAGAATATGACAGTGGACGAGTATAAGTATAAGCACAGCAGAAATAAATATGGAAAAACTGTATATAATCATTTTCCATCCCCAGAATCTGTACTTGAATATATATTTAATGCTAAATTTAAGATTTTATGTATTTACTTGCACAATAATTTATGACTATTTGTCTTGTTAACAACATCCAACAGGGTCATTCTGTGTCAAATCATCCAGACCCTTCCAGATGATCCACTCAGGAAAAAAAAATCACATAGGTTCCTCTTAAAGACTTATGAAATAATATCAACTTTTACATAGATATCTCTAATAGTTTTGAAGTACAGGCCTTCCGAAACATTTGGGGTATTTTTTTTATTATTATTTTTGACAAACTTGTGTTTGGTCCTTTGAGCTTCCACTGCTCCTCTATCATTTAACCTACATATTATATTTTTGGTCTCCCTGTCTAACATTTCCCCAACAATTAAAATCTAAGCTCAACAATATGGCTCCAAAATTGGCCGAAAAGCCAAAAGGTGCAAACATTTTAATACCTTTTAAATGCCACTGATCATAAAGTTTAAGGAGGTAATGCTTTTTTTTTAAATCGTGACTATTCCTCATACCTCTCTTTGACATTGCACTTTAATTTTATTTGTATCTTGGTAGGAATGAGAAATAAGGCATTTTTTTTGTTCAGTTTTTTTTATGTTATGGGTTATGGTAACTGTTCACTGTAGATTTTTCTTAAATTATTTTTTAAATGTTTTCATGTCTCATATATTAATTGTTATTTAATGCATCATAAAAATGTTTTTCATTTTAACATTCTTATATGTTTTATGTAAAGCACCTTGAATTGTCTTGTACATGAAATGTGCTATATAAATAATTTTTCCTTGCCTAAGAAAAAAAAATTGGATATTTTGAAAATCATGACCTTGAGTTTGACCTTTCCAGATCATGGAAGGCCTATACAATTGGTACCAAAACTAAAAAAATGACAGATTAAGGTTCTGGCTGCATTTGAGGAATGATACCTTCTGTCTTCTTATGGGTTTTGTTGCATTATCAAGGAACAGCTTTCATCCTGAAACCAGTGAAAGTTCTGCATAAAAGGTGTTGATTCTTTTCAACATGAAGACTGAGTTGAATGCTTGGCATTTTAATTACTCTTGATTATCAGGCTAATCTTTTCTCTGTCAGCTCTAGTGTTTTTCAGGATAATACGCCGTCAGCATCACTGAACAAGGAGGGAGAGAACAGGCTTTTGTTTATTCGCTCATTAAAATAATTATCCAGATTATGGATGTTGGTTTATGGTATCAGTGAGAACTGCTCATAGGGATCCATGGAAAAAAAATACATTTGACTAAGTTAAAACAGGGTCAAACAGGCTGCAGGATATTAGAAGAAAACTGACAATAGGATGTTTTTAACCCTGTGGTATAAACTGCAATATGAAAATATAATCAGGAGTAAATGGTCGCAAATAGTCAAACAGATTAGTGTCGACACAGAACATAAGTTTTAATACCATCCTTGTTGTAGCTGAAATAATTAAATGATATTAATAATTAGAAAGAACAAAAGAAAATTCAACATGACTGGTGGTATATATATATATATATATATATATATATATATATATATATATATATATATATATATACACATGCAGAAGCCTAGGCTTATTTTGCTGATCCTATACAATCCAAAGAGTAACCAGCAAATCAACAATAGAAGAAACAGAACAGAAAAGATCTTAAACGTAAACTTCCTGAATATTTTGAACATCAAGATTCAAGATTCCTTTATTGTCATTCAACATATACCAGACAGGTGCTCGGTGGAACCAAATTTTGTTATAGTCTGGCCCGACAACAACATTCTTAAAAGAAAATATGTACATAAGATATAAAATTGTACATGTACATACATGTACATATATTACATAACTCTACAATTAAAAAATAAATAAATATGATAAGAATAAATAATAACATCTATAAAAACAAACAACCCAAAACACATATGTTCAGTATTCATCATGTGTTTTAGCTTCTGTAATCATTTGAACACAACCACTTCCTCTTTATTTTCCTCTCAGAGCTCATGTCAAACATGTGCCTTTGATCCCAGTATCCATCATGTCAGCCTATATCACTTCCATTTACTCTACAGACCATTAGGACATTATTCTGCCACGTCTCCACGAACCAGACAAGTGAAAGCTGCACTCAGAGCTCCATAGTCAACATGATGCATCTGGAAAATTATACATGAACACTATAAAAGGAGGAGAGATAATGTTTGTAAAGTGGAGCAAAAAGCACAAAAAGCAAAAGGGTAATTGAATGTATGAATTATAAGAACCTTAACCAAATTTTTTTATGCTAGTATGATACATGGTTGTTGTTGTATTGGTGTATATGAGAGTGAGGAATTAACTTGTATTTGTTATCATTGCTATTACATTTATATTCATATTAAATAATAATTGCTATACAGACATCATATATATATATATATATATATATATATATATATATATATATATATGTTCTCTGCCCTGCTCCATGAATGTCTTGTTCCAGTAGCCAATTTAACATCAGGGTGTCCTGGTTCCTCAACCCCTAACGCGGACCTTGTTGTCCCGGGCGCCGTCCGAGCCGGTATGACTCTATTTATTGTATCGCTCATCGATCATCCAGATCCAGACTGACAAGATGGTGATGGCCAATCAGCCTGACATCGTGGTGGTGGATAAACATGAGAAGACAGTGGTGGTGATAGACGTAGCAGTCCCCAGTGATAGCAACATCAGAAAGAAAGAACATGAGAAGCTTGAGAAATACCAAGGGCTGAAAGAGGAGTTCGAGAAAATGTGGAGTGTGAAGGCAACAGTGGTACCAGTAGTGATCGGAGCATTAGGGGCAGTGACCCCCAAGCTGGGAGAATGGCTCCAGCAGATACCAGGAACAACATCAGAGATCTCTGTACAAAAGAGCGCATTGCTAGGAACAGCTAAGATCCTGCGCAGAACCCTCAGGCTCCCAGGCCTCTGGTAGAGGACCCGAGTCTGAAGGAGACACCGCCCACGTGGGGCGAGAGGAACATATATATCTTTTTAAACATGAAAAAACAATGTGATTGGCATTTTTTATTAAACCTATTTTTCATGGAGTTGTAAAACTGTTGACTCAGATGGATACCAATGAAGCAAAGAAACGTGTGTAATACTGTAGAAAAAAACAGGAAATATTGTTTTAATGCAGCTAATCTGATGTTTTCTCATATTTTAACTTACTCTAAACTGGTTATTACTCACTTCATGGAGATATAAATATATATATATAATTGCAGATAAAGTGTTTTCATTGTGCTTTTGCGATATATTAGAACAGCAAAACGTCTGAAAAAACACCTCATGAAAGCGTAAAAACTTTTTATTGATATTTGAGTGGTTTTTCGAAATTCAGGTGTTCTTATTACCAGTTTTTTATCGCGCTATTTACATTTTGCAAATTTCCAAGGGTAATGGAAAAACAGCTTGTGATAAGATGAGGTATTTCTCTAGTTTACTGTGTTAGTATCTGATGTTAGTGATTAATTCCTCCCTTTAGCTGCAGAAATACATTATTGTATTTTTCAGAGATGGAACACAGCTCTCAGACAGACACACATATGCAAACTGTTTCTGAAGTATAACACTACCTCCGGGCTATTCAGCACAAACTGTGCACTGGCAGAATGAATTAAGTGATAACACGAGGCAGAATGTGTGCAGAGGATATTTAACCTACATTAGAGATTTTTCTATTTATTCAGTTCAGTTCAGCTCAGTTCAAATTCATTTCGAGTATAGAAAAATCATCAAAACATCAACCAACATGGTTTGTACTCGGAAAAGGAGTGAGAAGAAATAAAAAAAAAATTACAAACTCCACCGTCTTTTTACAAACTAATAATCAAATCAATTGCTTTAACACACTTTTTTCTATATATTTCCCATTAACACAAAGCATTGATATACACATTTTTTCATATGTCACTTCACACAATCAGATTTAATATAATCAACTATCAAGTTTATTTATATTCACTTATTAATTATTATTTAATAGATACGATAGTATCTTAATTGTGATAGTCTGTAATAATTTAAAGCATTCATATCTTATTTTGTACATTATTTTACATTAAAAAAAATCACTTATTTAGATAATGTTCTGTATTTTGTTATTATACTAGATGTATACATCCTTTTAAATGCACAAATTGAAGAAGACTTTTTTAGATTTTGGTCCAGATTATTCCAGAGTGCCCCCCCCCCCCACACACACACACACACACACACACACACCCTCCTAACAGAGATACACTGGCTTTTCCTGCAGCGAAGACATGGAGAGTCAATCCTGCTGGAAACAATAGCGTTTGAAGCCATGTGGTGCATGTCGTGTTCATAGTCTGATCATTCAATAAACCATCTCTCATCCATCAGATCCAGAGGCCGGTCCGAGTACATGTTCTCACCAGGGTCTGAACTCTTCACATGGTCTAAAATATAGGCTTTGTCTTTAATACTGGTCGCCACGGTTGACTGAGTGAAGCCTAAGGATTTAGTTATGTGCGTCGCTGTGTTGCCTTTCTGTGACCTTTTGATTCCATGGTGATGGCTTTCCTCTAGGCTGGACCAGCATCACTAGACATTCCTGATTTCTTTTTTAGAGGAGCACATGTACATACACACAACGCACTGGGGCGAATGGAGACAAAATGGCGGACGAGACTCAGGAGTTGTAAGTTGAAAACGTGTAAGTTAAGTTAAGTAACCTGAGGACCAATAACCATGGGCTTCTGCACTTGTCCTATTTCTTTATCCACCGGTGGAGCCATGTGATTGATCAAACTCTTGCCAAACTTGGTCGGAAGACGAGTATAAACGTCATTTCCATTAACAAACACTTCCATCTTTTAAGGAATGAACATGCAGTAGACAAAACAGTTGAAATACCCGAGTCTATTTGGACCCTAGGATACCTAACACACGCTGCCACTGTTGTGTATCTGAAAAGATTACACTGCCGTCACTTCTGCTTTACATCACACCAGCCACAACACCGCCCAGTCACGGGTGGGGCAGTCCCACCCTGCGACACTGGTTGGCTCCTTCATTTGTGTGAGTCAGGTGAGGTCAGAGGGGTCTGTAGGTGCAAAATGTCAGCCACACTTCTGTCAGTCTGCCCCAAGGCAACTGTGGATACATATGAAGTTTACCACCACCAGAGGGACAATGTGAGAGTGAATGAATAATGGGTCACTAATGTAAAGAGCTTTGAGTGGCTAAAAAAAGCACTATATTAATCCAATCCATTATTATAGTAAAGAAAATCCTAAAATTGTCTGAATACAAGACTTAAAGTCGAATATAAAGAAAGGTCTGTTGAGCCGCATTTTGTAATAAACGTCCAAAATGTAATAACTTTTTCATTTAATTTTGTAATAAAGCCACATTTTGTAATAAACGTCCAAAATCTAATAACTTTTTCATTTCATTTTGTAATAAAGCCACATTTTGTAATACATTTTGCTGCAGCTCTATTCCCAAAATATATTCATAATTTCAAATTGTCCATGTCTTATATGTCTTATTACCAGCCAAGCCATAAACCACTAGGAATGTTTCCCAAACACTTCCTGCATTGGGGCAGTTTATTACAAAATGCGGCTTTATTACAAAAAGAAGTGAAAAAGTTATTACATTTTGGACGTTTATTACAAAATGCGGTTCAACAAGGTCACACTGAATACATTCCCTTTGGTTGATAGAAGCTGGGGGGGTTTTCTCCCGAAACCTTTATTTTTACTGCTGTAGCTACTTCACATATATCCACATATCCAGCATATATGTGTTGATTAGAACTTTACTAATAAACCAACAAACCTAATGTTATACTCAGTCTTTTGTACAGTACAGTAACACCTTTTGAATGCCTTATGTTTAGATTCCAGAAGAAAACGTGAGGAGATCAGTGAGTATTTCTAATGTAAATAATTTAGAGGTTAACTTGGCAAGTTAAATATAACACCTAAGACTAGAGAAATGTTGCCTCATCTGTCAGAACGTCTCCTTGTAATGTAACTTGAAATAGTCGAACAAAAAACAAAACAAAAAAAAGGATTTTCGAGATATTGCTGCTCTCACTGTACAATCATGATGGTAACTGGAGGCATAATAAGTGTCAGTATGTTTACAGGCTCTACCTTTATGAATCCATCACAGATTTCCAGTTTAAACTACATTCCTAAAGATTCAATGTAAATGTAACTGATAATATGATTGTTTGAATTAATAAATAAATAAAGCAGGTTAATGTGGACAGCTGCTGTTGTGTGGTTTTGTTGTTTGTATTATCTGGGCTGTTGTTTGTGATGTTTTGTTCAAATTATATTTTTGTCTTTCTCATTTAATAGTTCTGATTTTTTCTTCTTGTTTAAATTATTATTAATGCATAATTTCTTAATTTTTTGTCCAGTTCTTGTTCTGATTGTTGTTAATATTGTTGTTATTATAGTTGGTATTGTTTGTGATGTATTTCCCTGTGAGGGTTTTTGGCACATTTTCTTTTTTACCTTTTTCACTCACCCCTGTCCTTCTTTGTCAGATCCAGCAATAAATTGTGGTTTAATAAAAGGTCATAATAAAGTCAGCATTAAACCAAGCCGAGCCTCATACATGTTATGAAGTCTCCCTGGGCAAAGCCAAATATTCAACACCACAAGGAGCCAAACTAACATTCTATTGTTAAGGAGGAAGGACAAGACAGGTTTAAAACTAAAAGTGTGTGTATATATATATATATATATATATATATATATATATATATATATATATATATATATATATATATATTATTTTTTTATTTTTTTTTTATTAAATTTAAATTTATTTATTTGTACAGCGCTTTTCACAGACATGGGTCACAAAGTGCTTTACAGAAAGAACAACACATTCACACACACACTCATACACCAGTAGACGGCTGCTGCCAATACACTGGCACTGCCTGACCCTACTGGGAGCAACTTAGGGTTCAGAGTCTTGCCCAAGGACACTTCGACATGTGGACAGCCAGAGCTGGGATGTGAACCGCTGACCTTCCGATCTACCAACTGAGCCACAGCCACCCTTATTACATTTATATATATGTTATGCCTCAATGCTGAGATGTAGTAAAGTTGTTTATAGTGAGACAAGAAAAACCAAAAATTAAATAAAAATCTGGAATTAAGCAACAAAAGAAATCTGCCCATGGAACAAGTGAAAATGATATTGGTAAAATGTCTTGAAATAAGTTCTTATATGATGTCAAATTTTAAGTATGATGAGATATTTGGACTAGAAATGACAAAAACACATTCGGTAAGATTTAGATTTTTGGACTGTGTTCCCATAATGTTCTCTCTCTCACACACACACACACACACACACACACACACACACACACACAGAATTTCTAAAACATACTGAATGATGATGAAAAACTTGCTTTTAACAGGCAGAAACCTGGAGCAGAGCCTGACGGACTGGGATAAAAGAGAGAGAAAGAGACCAGGGGATGGCAGAGAGGTGGACCATAGGGGAGAATGGGGACACACATGGATGCAGATGATGTACAACAAACTGAAGTTGAACATCTACGGAACAAACACTGCCACAATTCCATGGATAAACCAGCGACGACCCAGATACTCATGCACCAAAGCTCTGCCAAAACACACACACACTGGATGTCTCTATTTTAGGTGTGAGAGCAGAGGGCATCCAAAAAAGAACAGTCGCTCTACTGTATTTTCCACACGATGGGACACACTGGATTATAACGTGCACCGCATTGAATGTTTTTTCACATGTAAAGTGCGCTGGACTATAAGGTGCATCAAGCCAAACCAAACAGTCAGATAAGTCGGTCAAACTGTTAAACATGTTCACAATAACTGTCACCTTTGTTTAAATGTTAAGGAGTGTTTTCACAGTAACTGTCAAAACTGATCAGAGGTCAAAGTACTCATATTCTGTATTTAAGTAGAAGTACAGCTACTGGTGTGAAAAAATACTCTGGTAAAAGTAGAAGTACTGATTCAACTCCTTTATTTAAATGACAGTAAAAAGTACCTGTAAACTTTGTTGTTCCACCTCAAGTCATTTTTCTACCGTGAAAAAACAGCTGGAAACAAAACAATCCAGATGTTTTTTTTAAATAGAACCAACACACAATATATTCAGTGACAATGGAGAACACAGTAATATTAATGAAATAACCATGGAATGACACCTTTAAGTTCTTAAATAAGATCTCGGATTGGCTGCTGTTTCGCCATTTTATCAGTTTCAGCATAAATATCTGCTGTAGTGGCTTTAATTTATTTTAATAATTTTATATCAATTAAAGCCGATTCCTTTTATATGACACAAATCAGACCTAGATGATTTTTTTAAATAATTTTTTTATATTTTAATGTATATTTTTTGAGAGTGAGGTTGACATTTACACGGAATTGCAGATCTACATGATCAGTGACTTAAATAAATATAGGAAAATACTTGGTATTTACTTAAAAATGCAAAGGATAGAGAGGATAATAGAAGAGTAAATAGCGATAAATTACTTAAGAAAATTTCAATTCTGGTTGAAAAATGACTATTTTTTATAACTGCCACAAGACCAGCACCGAGATCTTTGCAGGTTAAGAAAACAAATATATCAGCATTAAATGGTTAATGCTGATACCACTGTGGAGGCCAAAGTGGCTCTAATTATATATATTACATTTGCTTTACTAAACTTTTTCACTGATTCTGAGTGAAGGATATGTAGCAGATGTCACAGAAATCTGCCAAGAATAATTAACAAACTTCCATTTAAAAAATTAAAAAAATAATAATAATAAAACTGTAATGGTGTCACTGGTATTAAACACACACACACACACACACACACACACACACACACACACACACACACACACACACACTTGACTGTATTCCATATTTGTTTGCTACAAAACATAAACACAACACTGTCATTATCAAAAATTATGTTTAATTATATTCTTCTGCAGACAAATTATCCATATTGTAATTCAAATGACAGGTTACAGGGGGAGAAGGGGAAGGGGTTGCACAGAAGTGGATGCTCAGTAAGTGCAAAGGTGAAGAATATACTCATCTAAGGGGAAATAAGTTTGTTGAAAAATGGATGTGAACTACAGTCCTTATTAAAAGATGCATCTTATTGAAATTCAGAAAACTCTACACTTACACAACCAGAATTAAACTTTAAAAACGCAAACATCCACTGGTGACCAACGTCATGTCTTAATTTCAACTCTATAATGGCTGTTGATCCACTAATCCCATCAATCCATGTAAATAATTGATGTAAAATGCAGTTTGTCATGTGTCCATGGTCATTAGCAGAGATGTATAAAGTACTGGACTAGAGGAGTGGAGTAGAAGTACAAGTACTACATCAAAAAACTGACTTGAGTAAAAGTTGAAGTGTTCTTCAAGCATCATACTCAAGTGAAAGTACTAAAGTATCCAAAGAAAATTGTACTTGAAGTATTGCAAGTTAATTCAAGTGGAATGAATTGGTTAAATCTTCTGTGTATTAACCATTAAAACATTACAATAAACACATTGAGTTGGATATAATTTTTAACACTTAAGAACTTGCTGATGAGTTGATCATTTGAATCAGGTGTGTTGGAGCAGGGTGACATCTAAAACACGGAGGACAGTGGACCCTAAGGACCAGGGTTGAAGACCACTGATAGAATGAACGTACATGTAAAAATACTCATAATGAAGTGAAGCTAAACTGCGTCAGGATTCTGTTCATAAAGAATAGCTGCAATAGGCCCCGAGTGACCCTAGTGAGGATAAAACGGGTTCAGATGATAAGAGAAAGAGAAAGAGAGAGAGACAAACTGTGTTAGAATGGAAGTGATTAGGGCATGTCTTTTCGCCGAAACAAAATGGTATTTTTAGACTCTTCTAAAGTTCTATACAACATCACACTTGTATGGTAGTAAGTAGAGGGTCCCTAAAGACAAACCCAAGTGTCCTGAGGTCTTCATTTCATCAGATAGTGTGTCCACAGTTACTTATCTCAAGCCATGTACCTTTCTGTATTCATAAGACGTCTTAGGAGGAAGTTCGTACTCGACGATTGCAGAGTGCAGAGGTACACGCTCTGGAAATTCACAATTTCGTTGCATTCTTTTTTAAAAACAACAACGTGTTAGAATAATGTTTTTTAAAAAGAATGCAATGAAATTGTGAATTTCCAGAGCGTGTAACTCAGCACTTGGCAATCGACTATTTCAGACTTCCTCCTCAGACGTATTATGAATACGGAAAGGCTTGAGATCAGTAATTCTGGAAACACTATCAGATGACATGAAGACCTCAGGATACTTGAGTTTACCTTTAGGGACCCTCTACTTACTACCACGCAAGTGTGATGTTGTTGAGAACTTTAGAAGAGTCTAAAAATAGTGTTTCATGACGGCAGATGAGACATGCTCTAATCACTTCCATTCTAACACAGTTTGGCTCAAAACGGCAAAATCGAAATTTGTCAGTGTACTGTACGTCTGTATGGTGTGATTTTGATGTTAACTATATGTATGTATGTAATCCCAATCATCTAAAAAATTAGCTAAACTTATTTTTATTCCAGATAATCCCTTTAACACTCAGCATTAATGGAGTTTTTGTCTGATTAAAGAAATAAACTATTTGGAAATTAATTAATGCAACATAAATCAAAGACTTTTTTGAGAATCACAAAGCCAACTTCAGATTCAAAAAACAAACTTCAGAAAACTGTTTTGGCATATTTTAGTCAGAGGTTTTCTTATTCCGAGTGGGTGGTTCTCCAGACTCAATCCACAAAAATAACAAAAACCGGAGTTCAAAAGATGTAGTGACTTTGTTTGGATATTTACTGACTATAGCTGTTTGCAGAGAATGATTCATAATGTTTGGATTTTTGCCAGATAGTTACAGTTGGAAGAGGATTGCAACGATAGAAAGCAAAGAGTAACTGGACATAGTGAAGCAGAGAAGTGAGGAAAGTGTGCGAGGAGAAAGATCTCAATATAGCAACTTCAGTAAGACGCCACAATTCTGAAGAGCTACATTTATTTAGCGATAAAATATTATTTTTTTCTGTGTGAACCTACATCGCATTATGTTAAGCTGCAAAACTAATTAGCATGCGAGCCGAGGGGGGAAATTACTGAATGTACAATGAACGCAGAATCTATCCAGGAGACTTAATGTGCACGACGACACACACACACACACACACTTTTAATGCAATCAACCTGCCCACATCATTGAGGGCTCAATTATACCATCAACATGACGCTTTGTAACCAATTTCATCATCATAATGACAGCAATTAAGTATTTGTACATATAAGGAGCTTGTATTTACAGTTATCATCTTTAACAGCCTCTCCACTAAAAGCTCAGTCCACAGATCAATGAGTTTCCACATTTAGAAACAGAGTGGAAGCCAAACACAGCTGAGTTTTGGATACAGTGATTCCAGGCCACGAGAAAAGACAGAGACGGAAGAAAAACATGTGGAGGTTGGAAGATTTATGATCCGTAAAAGCAGAAGTGAAAGACGTGAAGCAGAGTGAGGAGAATGTAGAATGAGGTAAAAAAAAAAGAAAAAAGAAAAGGGGGACAATAGTGGGTGAGTGAAGAAAGAGAAAAGAACACCTGCCTATGAACGCTTCCTCAGACTGAGTCACAGTTTCCTTCATGCAACAGGAGACGTCGCTGGTTTGGATCCGTCACTGTACTGGGACTCCCCCTGTTACCAGTCCAGAGGGAATCCCATTGTTTTATCAGAGTAAACAGTCATAAGAGGAAGAAAAAAAATTTACAAAAGCCATAATAACACATCAGATTCTCAGTTATCAGTCGAGCAAAGGTGTGTTTGGATTTTACGGTGCAATTATTTTTATTTCTATCAAACTGTGCAATTTTAATATCATCACACACTGATTTTTTACTGTGGATTATTTTACCTTTAAGTCTGTGTAGTTGGTTGTGCATTGTTGATTTACTCTTCCATTGTATACTGTGACTCTTTTACTGTGCAATATTTGACTTTTATATTTGCTTAACTTGCTTAATGTGAACCGTCAGGTACCGATGATGTCGTTCCCTTCTAAGGTGTCGTTTCACCCACTTGGCCTCAGACAACTCCTTGTACTTCCTTGTGTAGAGCTGGGACCCAGCCATGCGGGTGTTACTCCACCCACACCTGTCTGCTGCACAATGTTCCAGGTCTTGGGTGTGAATGTCACTTTTCTTCAGGTTCGATTTCAGATTGTCCTTAAAGCGCTTGTACTGACCTCCAACTGTCCGCCTACCATGTGTGAGCTCGCCAGAGAGGACTTGCCGAGGAAAACGGTTTGGAGGTAGATGGATCAGGTGACCAGACCATCTCAGTTGTTCGAAGTTGGCCCTACGACGTTTTCGATTATGCCAACATTTGAATCTAAGGATCCTTTGGAGGCAACGCATGTGAAACTGTTCTAGCGACCATGTATGGCGTCTATAAAGGTTTTTTATATTTATTCAAATACAGAGATGTCAATTTTAAATTTCATTGTGAAACCAATGTCAATAAAGGTTATTCTTTTCTATTCCTTTGTCGCAGTAATCAATCAACTTTATTTATATAGCACATTTAAAAGATCCACAGGGGAAACCAAAGTGCTGAACACAAAAATGGGAAAAATATCCTGCTGTTGGCCACAAGGCCTTGTGTCCACTGTTGTACAAATGACAAAAACAAGTCAAAAAGTATGAGCCGTTATCGAACTGCAGCAAAGCCTTCATGAGAGTCATATGTGGTATGAATTTGGTGATCCTCCATCAAAGCTGTTAAAAGTTATTGAGAGTACAGTGTTCCCGGACAGACAGACGCACGGATGAACATCATTTCTATGTCTTCTGCCGGGGCAACGGTGGACAAAAATAAGTTAAAAACGGTGCTACCTCACCCTGTTCCTGCATCTCACTGTATTATATATTACATTTAAGCTGTGCATTACAAAATATGACAGGTGAAATTACTCAAAATAGTTTAATTTTGTTGAATTTATCATAATAATAATAATAGATAAAACAGTAGGTATTTGTATAACAATTTTCAAGACACTGAAAGATGCTTATAGATAATGTGGTGTTTATAGCATCATAAAAAAAAGGCAGTCAGAGACAGCAGACCTCTGCCAAGGCTTGATATGGCATCATATGGTGTCAAGATGTGACATGATGGAACCATAGGTGTTGACCCATCTGGTGTCTGAAGGTGAGACGATGTGAATGAAAAAAAAAAAAATGCAGGATTCTATCTTGTCTGACTCCTGGGATATTACCACTGATGTGTTTTAGCTGTTGACCATTAGTGTGACCTTGACCTTTGACCTTCATTGCTGAAAATCTAATGGGGAGGGTGTCCAAATCCAGTCCTCGAGGGCCACTATCCTGCATGTTTGAGACATTTCTTTCTTCCTTCTTCCCACCTGGAAGCCGTTACATCATGATCAGACTTCCCCTGAGCTTTATGAAGAGCGGATCATGTGTATCGCTGCATTTTAGTATTTGTATTTCTATCTCTTTAACACTGTAACTATTCTATTTATTGTGTAATGTGATTCATGTGTGACTGAAGCACTTTACTGAAGCAACATTCAATTGTATTGTATTTTATATGCAATGACACTAAAGGCATTCAATTCAATTCAATCATTCATTACACCAGGTGTGGTGGTAGAGGGACGCATGTAAAACAGGCAGGATACCGGCCCTCAAGGACTGGATTTGGACACCACTGATCTAATGGGTTCTTCCTTGACCCATTATCTATCATTAATTTAATGGAAATTGGTCCAGTAGTTTTTCCATAATACACCCCACTTTTTAATTTCATTGGTATTTTTTTACCTTTTTAAACCTTTGTTAATATATATATATATATATATATATATATATATATATATATATATATATATATATATATATATAAACTTTTAACCTTATTGTTTTAAACTGTCATTATCATTGTTTGTTCATTTATTTATTTTTTATTTAGCAATATTTTCTTTCGTGGTGCAGAATGACCCTGCTGAAGTGTAATTTCATTGTAAATTGTGTACAATGACAAAGTAAAAAATATATTCTATTCTATAGTTGTTGATATTCTGATTAACACATCAGGAAGTCAAAACTTTCTCAGTCTGAGAAAAGATGTAAAAAAAAAAATTCAAAAAAAAGACTAAATCTCACACAGCTAAACATTGTGTCTAGAGATGCATGTCCCAAAAAATAAGCTGCTAAAACAAGTGATATGACAATGTTGTTGAATCTTTTTTATCATGACTGTTCAGAAACGACGGCTGCAAATCTAAACACTGCAGTTTTTGACAGGGATGTTAACAGCAGGGATGGAGATGAGGAGATATATGCAGTGCAAATCTGAATCTTAACAACTGTATTTTCATCAATTCTAGTCAAAATATCTCAAACTTAAAACAAGTGTTTCCAGGCACAACAAACCCACCCCCTTGCACACATTTTACCTGATTTACCTGATAAAACTACCAAAAAAAAGTGATGAAAAATCCAAAATGTGTTAAAAAAAAAAGCACAAATAAATGTGATAAAATACCCAAAACATATGTGGTGCCAACTACACCAAACCCTGCCTCTTGCAAACATTTTCCTGATAGTGTAATCACATGTTCAGTGACTGTGACCTTTGACCTACATTCACCAAAATGTAATGGGATCTATTCTGGACCACCTCACAATTACCAAAGTCATTGGTCATACAAACACATAAACAAAAAACATTAACAAACTAGAAAAGCACTCAGAGGGCAAACCTCCACCAAGGCAGACCCCCCCTCCACGACAGTGGTGTCAGACACAACAAACCCCACCCCTCACACACATTTCACCTGATTTTCCTATCTCATATCATTTGCGAAAACACATTTTTTGGTGACTGTGACCTTTGACCTACATTCACCAAAATGTAATGGGACTTATTCTGGACCACCTCACACCTTTACTGAAAATTTTATGGAAATTGGTCTGATAATTTTTGTCTAAAGCTGCTGACAAACCGATAAATATACTAACCAAACCAAAAAAACTAATACAATACCCTTCTCCCCTTCAAATATGGGGTAATGAGCCAAAAACAATACTCTTACTTCCCCTTTATGGTCTGCATCTGTGTGTCAAGTGGGGTGGGGGGGTGTAATAAAGTCTGGTTAGATCTGATTATTCCTACTTATCTGACTTTTATGGTTATGTAGACAGGCTCAGTGACCATTAAAAACCTGATAACTGTTAGTAATCATACTCAAACTTCCCATTATTGTCGTCTACTCGTGTTTCACTATGTAACTTCCATTTTTTATGTCTTTTTTTTATTTGTTTATACACATGAACAGATGTAAAAGAACAAAATAAATCAGACTAACCTACACACACATGAGAATACATTGGAATATAAGGAAAAAATCCAGGTGCATTAATCTGATTTATTATAATAATTAGATTATTGCTGCTATCTGATAAAGCGTATCATATTACAGTATGCCGTGACAATTCCAGAAGTGTAACACTGACTGGAGTATTACAGTGCATGTAAATGGTCTCAGTGTCATTTATGTAATGTTAACCACCCAGGACGAAGAAAATAGACAATCTGCCGTTTTGTGCAGAACTGGAGATCAACCCAATGACTCACAGATGAATATGCCATCACTGGAAACACAGGAAAACCTTCTAGTGATAATTACAGTGCACCTCCTGTGCCTTATCCAGATTTCAGGCTAATATACTGACATATTTACTTCCTCCTGATATGAGTCAAAGCATTAGGGGTTCATATTCATGGCCAGAGTGTCTCCTTGTGGATCTAATGAACACTTTCCTGCATGTGAATGACATTTGTGGAAATGTTACTTAGAGATATGCGACACTGACATCTGGTTACATCGTGACATTTGTGCTGATGGGAAGTTGTCATTTTCCAGCTTGAAAAAAGAAATGTAAAGCAAGAAACAATCCAGTGTGGAGAAAAAATGGAAAGGACATGAAATGTAGATTGGAAAAATTACTTACAATAGTCGTAGCCCTGGAAAGGTTAAGTATATTTCAACCATAAACATACAAAAAACAAAATGTACTTGAAGGTGTGTATATATCACATGCAATTTGTATGTTTTTTTTTATGAACGTCTACATGGTCAGTGATTTAAATATAGGAAAATACATGATTTACATAGAAAATTTTAAAATACAGGCAATAATATTAGCATAAATGGTTATCAATCACATAAAAATAGTTAAATATAAAGACATAGTCATTTGAGAACTGCCACAGAAAGTAGAACTGGGTCTTTATGGGTTAAATGTAGAGAAACAAATCATTTAAAATAGTTGTAGCTCTTTAAGGGTTCAGTATATTTAATCCATAAATGCACAAAAGACAATATGTACTTAAAGGAATGCATATATATTACATGCAATACATAATGTTTGCATGCTCAGAGGCTCTGTAGTTATCGTGGAAATGCTGTGCTCTTCTACAACTTTGATTAACTAGTAAAACCCACCAAGTTTGATCCATGACAGTGGATGGAAACACTTGGTTTTTCATTCAGTTATTGATATATTTGCTCTGAAAGTTACTTTTTCTGCAGTATTTTTCTGACAGAAAATAATATGACCATAAATGGAGACAAATCACTTCTGATATAATAACCTATTAATATATTCTATATTTTTCCATGAATATCTACATGATCAGTGAATTAAATATAGGAAAATGCATTATTTATATCAAAAAATGCAAAATAGATGGTGATAAATCACTTTAAAATGATTAATGCTTAATAGTTGTAGCTCTTTAAGGGTCAAATATATTTCATCCACAAATGCACAGAAGACAATATGTACTTTAAGGTATGCATATATTACATGCAATAAGTAATGTTTGCCTATTCACCGTATAGTTACCATGGAAACATTGTCATCTTCTACAACATCGATTCACCAGTAAATCATTGACAGTGGACAGACACACTTGTTTTTACATTTAGTTAATGATATATTTGCGTTGAAAGTCACTTTTTCTTCAGTGTTTTTCTGTTTCTGATATAATAACCTTTGAATTTACTTTATTTCCATGATTTATATTGAAAAATGCAAAATACAGAAAATAATATTACCATAAATGGAGACAAATCACTTAGATATGGTTAAATACAGAGATAAATTCATTTGGGAACTGCCACAAAAGTAGCAGTGGGATTTTATGGGTTAAATCTACAGAAACAAATTATTTACAATAGCTAATAATAATAATAATAATAATAATAATAATAATAATAATAATAATAATAATAAAAATAAATTGCCTTCAAAACCCACTTTCATTCAGCAGAATCTCAAAGTGCTACAGAAGGGGTGAAATATTAAAAATAAAATACTGTACCAGGAATAAAAGAGTTGTAGCTCTTTAAAGGTTTAGTCCATTTCATCCATAAAAGCACAAAAGACAGTATTGCACTTTAAAACATGCATAAATCACAATCAATATCTAATGTTTGGGGGGGGGGTTGTCCTGCATGTGAAAATACTGGTGCGTTTGATGCCAGTTCGAGTAAAACAAAGTCTGATCCACCTCAGGTTCAGACAGACTCAACTTGTCTGGTTTATTTCACGAAACCTGGAGCCAAACAAAGCCAAAATCCAGCAAACATGCCCAAACCCCCCCCTCACCCCCCCCCCCCCCCCCCCCCCCCCCCCCCCCCCCCCATCCATCCTTCACCGTACGTGCGCCCCTGTCCCACATGGTAAATATTAAGCATTAAAAACACACCCTGCATAAATACAAAAAATAAATAAATAGAATGTGACAGAGCGGGGCTGGATTACCTTGTGTTTTGTCCACGGCTCATCCACACGCACGTGGGGACAAAGGGAATCCCAGCGGCTCGTGCGCGTTGTTTTCGGACGTTGTCACCACATAAAAAAAAACACCAGACAAACCCGACTTTTAATCCGTGCCAGGTTTCATTTTCGCCATCCTCCTTTGGGATATGTCCACTCTGCACAGGTTTGTCCAGTGAACAGTGTTTAATCCACGCGTATTTTTGTTGCTTCTACATGATCTGGGTTTTGTTCTTTTAAAAAAAAAATTTTAAGGTTGTCCAGTTTTCTTTTCTTTGTTTTTTTTTTTATTCAATTAATAAACAAACAGACGTTGATGAAACTGAGTTCTCATTTGACCCAAGTTGAACAAAAAAATAAATTAATAATAATTTTTTTAAAAAACAGAATCACATCGGATCGGAAGGTGCCTGTAGTCTTGTCAGAGGGGGGTTGTTTCAGCTCGCGCGTATCAAATCCATCTGAAAGTCTGCGCTACCCTCCTCCTCCTCCTCCTCTTCATCCTCCTCCTCCTCCTCCTTCCTCCTGGAGTTTGGACCAATTGAAAGGCAGCAAGAAACGGAAGGAGAGAGAGTGGAGCAGCTGTCAGAGTGGACACTGAAACAGGCTGGACGTGATGAAGATGTGCAGCCTTCATCATCTGACAAAGTAGAAGATGTGAAGAGAATCATAAAGAACCATTACCACAAATAAATACATAAATAAAATAACCCATAATGACCCACTGCTGATTTTGTGGCAGTTCCAAAATGTATCCATTCTCTATTTTTAACCTTTCTTAAGTGATTTATCACTATTTACTGTCATATTATCCACTGTATTTTACAAGTTTAAGTAAAAATCCAGTATTTTCCTATGTATATTAATTGACTGATTGTGTGACTCAGGAAATCCCACCTTCATGGATAGATAAGATAAGATAAGATAAGATAAGATAAGATAAGATAAGATAAGATAAGATAAGATAAGATAAGATAAGATAAGATAAGATAAGATAAGATAAGATAAGATAAGATAAGATAAGATAAGATAAGATAAGATAAGATAAGACAAGAATGACACAACGCTGCTTTTGTGGCAGTTCCCAGATTTATTTATTCATTCTCTATTTTTAACCTTTCTTAGTGATTTATCATTATTTACTCTAATATTATCCACTGTATTTTGCATGTTTAAATAAAAATATAGTATTTTCCTATGTTTAATTGACTGATTATGTCTGATTGACTCAGAGGTAGAGAATCTCAGCTTTATTGATAAGATAAAGTAAGATAAGACTAAAAAAATATTTAAGTAGAAGTAAAACTATTTGTGTGAAAAAATACTCTGGTGAAAGTAAAAGAAACAAGTACAACTTCTCGATTGTAATAAGGTAAAAAAATAAATAAATAATAATAATAATAATAAAAATAATCAGATTAAAAATGCACAATTATGAGATAAAAAAGTAAAAAATAATTCTGAGATAAAAAGTCACAATCATGAGATGGTTCTATTTATAAAATTATGAAAAATATATTATAATTATAATATATTAAGTCACAGTTTCTCACCTCCACTTATTTTTCCGGTCATACTGTTACATCTGTTAAGTTTGAGAAAGTAATGAGTTATTCTGAAAATGTAAGGAGAATAAATTACAGATATTTATGAACAAATGTAAGGAGTAAAAGTTAAAAGTTGGCAGAAAAAGAAATTCTTTAAAAAAAATCTACTTAAGTACAGTTACAACTTATACTTAACTTATATTTAGTTACTTCTCACCTCTGCCTGCCTTCAATATCCTGGTTTTCATCTTCATATTTTCAAACAATAATTGCATGTTATCAAAATGATCCAAGAATTTATTAAGAAATTAGGTGAAATTCAGGTGAAATTGAGTAGAATCTTAAATCAGTACAATACACCATTAACTGAACATAAAGTAAGTGTCTCTATTTACTGTCAATGGTCCGACTCCATGGTTTTTACTGGTGAATCAATGTTGTAGAAATGTATGGAGTTTCCACGGTAACTATGGGGCCTCTGAGCATCCAAATGGCTCATATCCGATGACCATAAAAATATGACAAACCTTGTTCTGGGCTTTTATGAACAAACACGATGAGTGAATTAAATACAGAAAAACATCTGACTTTCACTTAAAATAATACAAAATATTTATAAAATGTTAAATCTGCAGGAAAATCCATTTGGGAACAGATGCCAAAGTAGCTTTGGGTCTTGAAGGGTTAAATCTGTTTTTAAATCCCTTTACAAATACGGGTCACTGCATGAGATTGAATTATGTAACAAACATCAAAACTATATGTATTTACTGTAAAAATCATTTTTAAGCCACGGATGAATGATGGTCTAATTTTTCTCTATTTTTGTAGGTGGACAATCTGTGCAGGGGAACGATAAAGCTTTAAATACAGGCACAGATTCAGACGTTACATATAGAATATAATCACACACAACATGACCCGGTCCAGTAAATATTTAAAGACACACATTTTAGATTAGTGATTTACTGCTAAGCGCCATAAAATCATGAGAAGCTCAGAAAACATTAATATAAAGACTCACAAGAGAGCAATTTTGCCTTTTTTCCCCCACATTATTCTTCCGGTTTTTGACTGGTACAGTACAGTCCAAAAAGCACAGAATATTTACTACAATGGGAATTTCTCAGAAGTCACACTGTAGCTTAGTTCTAAATGGAAAGAAATAGAAAATGCAGGTTATGGGAATTCACTGAACTTATGTTGTTGAAAAGTTAATAATAGTTTTAATGGCGGCATTTCTTACAGTTTCGGAAAAATGGATTAAACCATCGAAAGTCATCAAAACCAATGGTTATGTAGTCGAATACGAACTCATGTGTATGTCATGTGACCAAAAAGAAACAGAAAGGAAACAATGGTGTAGGCACAAAAAACTCCACTGTCTGTTAGTTGTTGTCTGTTAGTTAGCAAGATAACGCAAAAACTTATGGACGGATTTTGATGAAATTTTCCAAATGTTTTGGGAGTGTCACAAGGAACAAATAACAAGATTTTGGTGATGATCCAGAAGACATCCTGGATTCTGGATCACTTTGAAATTTTACAATGCGGTAAATGGAGAATAAATATCAAAGAGATCCAGAATCCAGAATCTCTTCCGGATCACCACCAAAATTGAGTCATTTGTTCCTTGTGACACTCCCAACACATCCTGAAAATGTAATCAAAATCCATCAGTAAGTTTTTTTGTTATCTTACTAACTAACAGACAGACAAACAAACAAACTGGCATAAAACATAACCTCCTTTGCAGAGGTAATAATAATAATAATAATAATAATAATAATAATAATAATAATAATAATAATAATAATAATAATAATAATAATAATAATAATAATAATAATGGATTTGTTTGGCACATTTCTATGTACACACATACTCAAAGCGCACAGTGGATCCATTATTCATTCACTCGCACATGCTCACTCTGGTGGTGGTAAACTACATATGTATCCACAGTTGTCCTGGAGCAGACTGACAGAAGTATGGCTGCCATTTTGCGCCACCACCAAACATTCATACACCAGTGTGACACTGGAGGCAAGGCGGGTGAAGTGTCTTGCCCAAGGACACAACAACACATGACTAGGACAGAGCAGGATTCGAACCACCGACCCACCAACTGAGCCACGGCCGCCCACTTCTTCTCAAAATGTGAGATTGTGGGTTTGACCTTTGAAGACCACATTGCCCAAGTCTTGAAAGTCTTAAAAAGTATGGAATTTTCAGACACAGTTTTCCAGACCTTGAAAAGTCTTGAATTTTGAGTGAAATTGTTTTTAAAGTACGGGGGAAAAAAATTCTTCAGGACCATTTACGTTAAGACGATTGATAAAAACCACAAAATATTTTATCGGAAGTCTCTTTCGTCTACATGGAAACCACGCTGTCAGGTTCTGAAAATGCAAAAATCTGAAGACCCCTTCCAGAGTGGGGAGTTTTGAAGATAAGCCGGTTTGAAATGGCAAGAAATGCATAACATGTTGACGTAGTGGTGGTGTGACACTTTTACCTCACACTCAATGCTCTGAGCCAGTAAAGCTAATGTACAAACATGTCAGACTACCTGAATCCCACAGACCTTCAGCTGCAGTAAATGTGCAGGAGTCGTTTCTGCAATTGTACAGAATGTATACTTATACCATAGCTGAACAGAGACAGGTGTACAATTATCTATGCCAGCCTGGCATGCATATCCAATCGAATTTCGCCCACTATTGCGTCTTCATATAAACAAAGATTTCCTCCTGAAAACGCATGTTAAAACGTAGATGATAAATTGAAGAAGAGATTCCACTTCTGTTGTTATCATCACTATATAAAGGTAGCCATATAGTAGAATTATAGTGTACGCTCAAATTATTATGAAATGAGAAATAGAAAAAGATATTCTGAATTATGTGTTTGTTCACAGAATATTATAAAAATGAACTTTTCTAATGAACAGGACTGGTTGAATTTCAAATAATGAAGTCAGTAGTAGACAAACAAGTATATAAGTGCATCAACGAAAGGTCTTGGGGGGAAAATATCGGTTTGGAAAAAGTCTGGAATTTAAATTTAGAACAACAGCACACACCCTGGCATACTCACCTCTTTCCATCCCATGTAAACTATACTGTAGTAGATCACATAAAGTGTCATTATTTTGTATCCTCTCACCACAGAAAAGTAACTCTTGTTGTCCGATCATAAAAATAACATTATATAAACATGTACAATAAGGAATAAAATAAATAAATAATAAAAAAATGTGTTTGTCTGTCAACAGGATTACATGGTGTCATGAACCTCTGTGAAAGGATGAGCCATGACAGTTTGGAACCAGGCACAACAAACCCTGCCCCCCCTCACACACATTTTTCCTAATTTGTCCTATCTCTTATCATTGTGAAAACACATTTTTTTTGGTGACTGTGACCTTCGACCTACATTCATCAAAATTTAATGAGATCTATTGTGGACCACCTTGCACCTTTCCTGAAAATTTCATAGAAATTGGTCCGATAGTTTTTGCATAAACCTGCTAAAAGACAAATAGACAAACCAAACCAAAAACAATACCCCTCTCCCTTTTGGGATAATTGGGGTAATTAATAAAGAAGAAACAAAAACAAAGAGAGACATGTAATAATTTATACACACAAGATGCAGAATTCAGAACTCATTGGACATCTGTAAGATTACATGTTAAATGTTATATCCAAAATTCGATTGATTGATTTATTCTGACCTTTGACCTTGAATGTTTAAATTTGTCCATGTTACTGCGCATCAACAGTGAGAGGAAACAGAAGCAAAACGTGTAAAACTGAGTAAACAGGAATGAAAAGGAAACTCTTGATTTGCATCTGATCATTGTGAAAACACATTTTTGGTGACCTTGACCCTTAACCTTTGACGTACATTCACCAAAATTGAAGGGGATCTACTTTGGACCACCTGACACCTTTCCTGAAAGTCTCATCTCATCACATTATCCTCACTAGGGTCACTGGGGGTCTAATCCAACTACAATGGGCGAAGGCGGGGTACACCCTGTATGAGTCTCCAGTTCATTGCAGGGCTGAACATATATAGACAAACAATCACTCTCACATTCACACTTATGGCCAATTTTAGATTAACAAATTAACCTATCAGTGCATGTGTTTGGATGGTGGGAGGAAACCAGAGTGCCCGGCGAAAACCCACACGGACACGGGGAGGACATGCAAACTCCACACAGAAAGGTCTGGTGTGGGATTCGAACCAGGGTCCTTCTGTCTGTGAGGCACCAGTGTTAACCACTGCACCACCATACCACCCATCCTTCCTGAAAATTTCATGAAAATTGATCCAGTAGTTTTTGTGTAAAGCTGCTGACAATCGGACAAAGAGACAAATAAAAAAAAAAAGGAATTGAAAACAATACCTCTTCCCCCCCCTTTTTTTTTATTATCAACAATAGATATTAGCTCTGAAATGAAACAACTAACAGCTTTTTATATGTATATACATTATATAAACATGTATAAAGTTGAATAAAACTACTATCTTCCATGGAGGTGGTTTTATTCTGACTTGTTTGTCAGCATAGTTGCATGGTCTCATGACCCTCAGTGAAAGGATGAGCCATTACAGTTTGGAACTGATCCAGAAAAAACAGAGAGAGAAAGATTGTAATCATTTTAAAGTTTCCTCCAACAGTATAAGA
The DNA here is from genome assembly GCA_020466265.1 of Siphamia tubifer. Taxonomy (NCBI): domain Eukaryota; kingdom Metazoa; phylum Chordata; class Actinopteri; order Kurtiformes; family Apogonidae; genus Siphamia; species Siphamia tubifer. Next base: position 10,575,373 of record CM035786.1, read on the forward strand.
TGTGTTTGATTCAATTACATATCTGAGATCAGGAGACAGAATGAGTGAGTGCATATCTGTGTTCAGTTTATTACAGTTCTTACCCTGGGCCCTCGCTGCAGGGTGGTGTCATCAGTTCATCGTCTCTCTGTGCTAAAACTTTGGCATTCACCAGTAGTTCTCAACTGGAGGAGGGAGGGGAGGGGGGGGGGGTCAGCAGAAGGGAAACCCCGGCATGGACTGTTTTTTCATGTAGAACAGGGGTGTGAAACTCATTTTAGTTCAGGGGGCCACATTCAGCCCAATATGATCTCAAAAGGGCCAGAATAAAATAATAACAGTGAAAAGAGTCAAATTACATTATGATAATGTTTACATTTATAATGTTTGTCTTAAAGCTGTCATCCTTTTGGAATCTGATGGGTCACCCAGACTTACCAACACATGCTGCCTTTGACAGTGGTTCATCACCTCCACTGGCTGCATACTGCATTCACAGAAAACTACAAGAGGAACCAGAGACCCAGAAAAGGCCGGTCCATCTGACGTCAGATGGACTTTAGCGTCACCCACATGAGGTTAAGACTGCCCCTACCAGCGAATCTGAAGTAGCATTAGCATCTGCAAGAGAAGGCGGCGCCAGAGTAGCTGCTGCACAAACTGGGAAAAAATGTTAGATCAAACTGGTTCATGTGCTCTCTGTGGAAACAACGCCTTGTTTTTTTTGCCAGCACATTTTCAGAACAAGCGACGGCACAAACCTAACTGGACGCTGCTTGGGTAAAGGTAAAATACACATTCAGCGAGAGGGGAGGGGGAAAAGTAATATGTGTAATAAATACCCACTGTACAGACTAGTATGTATGAAAGGTAAATGTACCCAACCTTAGCTCCATTATTGCCTGGCCACTCCCCCTTCCATACCATACCGCATGGTATCATACTATACTGTACCGTACCATACCATACCGTACCATACCATACCATATCATACCGTCCCGTACAGTACAGTACCATACCGTACCATACTGTACAGTACCATACCATACCATACTGTACCATACCTTACTTTTACCTTTACCTTTACCTTTTTTGGGAGCCTATATTAATAGCAGATGTGATCAGTATTTTTGGGTCTGTAGAGGATTAGATGAAACTCACAAATGAGTGATTTTTGTGGAAAAACAAAACAAAATAAATCCTCCAGAAAAAATCTGAAAATTTTGAGGGTATTGTCACAAGTGCCATCATGTAAAAATCCATATTTTCACTCACTCCCGTACATGAGTAGTACTACTACACCACTTTCCTCTGCAGTTCTATTTAAATATTGATTTTCATTTTAAGTGTTCCATGTCCCGATGAAGAGCAACACCTAGTTTCTAACACATGTACAAAAGAATCTCATTTAACACCAGTGTTCATGTATTGATCTGCAGGTAAATGGTTTGAGTGAATCAGTGCTTGAAGGAGCTCTTGACTCTGCTGAAAAGAACCAGTCAGGCTAAATGTGTTTGGCACGTTGATCCAAAAATCAGGCTTGAAACGGGTTAGTGAAACAGGCTGAATGGTTTTCTTTTATAACTTGATAGAGTCTGCTGATATGTAACAGGAAATGACAAATATTTCAATAAAAAAGACATTCAGGGGAAATTGGAAATACTTAATATGGTATCACAAACTGTGTGCAGTTGCAAAAAGCAGGAGGGTCTGTACTTTTCTGTACAGAGGGGATTTTTTTTTTTTTTTTTTTAATTTAGATCTATTCAAAACAGTCTCACAATACATTACACAGGACAGGACATCATTAATACAAAGTCCATTGTTTGTTTGTTTGTTTGTTCATTCTAGCTAGATAATAATAATACTAATAATAATAGTAATAATAATAATAATAACTATAATAACTATATAATAATAATAATAATAATAATAATAATAATAATAATAATAATAATAATAATAATAATAATAATAATAATAGTAATAATAATAATAATAACTATAATAACTATAATAATAATAATAATAATAATAATAATAATAACAGACTCGCTCTCTCTCATCACTCAGTCCATTCCATCAAAATAACTTCCAAATATGAACCACATCTATATTTAACATTATTTCTCACAATGTCTCTTTCAAAGACACTCAGCCCTCTTAAATTATTTTTTTTCTCTTAGTTTAAAAAATTGTTGAATATAGTTCAGAAAACTAAGATGAATAATTTAGAGTAAAATCTTGTTTTGTTTTTTTTGGTTGGTTTTTTTTTCTATTCTCTAATCTATTTTTTTGTTCTCTATTACTGATATGCTGGAGATTCTATGGATTATATAGGCATATATATTATATATATTATATATAGACTAAATAAGATAAGCCTAGGATTCTGCCTTTTCCTTTTTTCAGTGACAGAACTAGTACAATTAGTCTAACCCAACACAATTATGATGCTGTAATTATGTAATGAAAAAAATAAACTATAACTAACCACATAACTAAAAATAACATAATGTATAAATAAATGAAAACATCCAATTAATTAATTAAATCATTGATCTATTTATTTCTTTCGTTCTTCGTTTATTTATTGGTTTATTGGTTTATTATTTCTCTGTTTATTTTCTTTTCTCTGTGACACATTTAAAATAAATGTACTAATTACAATACTCAAAAAGGATCTGATTATAATTATAACATATACATTAGAGTTTTTTTTCCCCTTCACAATCATCTGTCATCCCTCTGGAAACAAAAATAAACTGTACATAAGCCTCACAAATGAAATTATCCATGAATTCTTTCTCTGACTGAACGTTTTACTAATGCAATGAATCCTAATACAAGAGATGTTTCAGTTCAACAAGGTGCTGTGTGAATTTAGCAGCACAAAGCTCCTTTATAAGTATGAGATATGACTCTGACTCTCAACTCTATTTTTTTTTTTTGGGTGGTGGTGGTAGGGGGGTCTTTGTAATGTCATTTTTAGTGATGCATTATTACTCATTATGACACTTTTCTTTCCCTCACAGAGTTTTGGGAGTTTCTTTATTATGTAAATCCTTTGTCGCTGCTACCACAGAGCATCGTACCTAATCTCCTTAGGCAAGTACCGGCACACGTTCCTGTTGAAATAAGAATTTAGAATACAGTGAAGAGTCCGATTGTCTTTGAATTAAATATACTTTTTAAGAGGAATCAAACTGTTGACCTTTGTAACCTCCTGACATGCCATTCAAGACTGTTTTATGTGAAGCAGAAAAGGATGATATGTAGTCGTATTTACTGGAGGTGTTTCTATAGAACTAGGTTGATATTAGTACCTGGCATTTTTCCAGCTTTTCAGTTAAAGTAATACAAGAGAAATTTAGACATTTTCCCCCTAGGATGAACCGACAGTGGAAAAAATCTAAATCTTACCAAGTGTATTTTTCTCATTTCTAGTGCAAATATCTCATCACACTTAAAATAAGGCATACTCACTTAAAGAGGAACTTTTCAGAGAGATATAAGAACTTATTTTTAGACAATAGAGCTGGGTAATTGTATTTCAAGAAGTCTTACAAAGATTATTTTCAGTTTTTCCATTAATAGATTTTTTTATATATATTTTATATATATATATATATATATATATATATATATATATATATATATATATATATATATATATATGAGCATCAGATGTGGCATTTACCAAGGAGATGCTCTGTCCCCCCTGCTGTTCTGCATAGGCCTAAACCCCCTCAGCCAGATCATCTCAAAGAGTGGCTTCGGATACCAGTTCCGAAGTGGAACATCCATCAACCACCTCCTCTACATGGATAACATCAAGCTGTATGCCAAGAATGAGCGTGACATTGATTCCCTAATTCACCTCACCCGGATCTACAGCAAAGACATTGGGATGTCATTCGGACTAGATAAATGTGGGCGGATGATATCTACAAGAGGAAAGGTGATCACAACTGAAGGGGTTGACCTACCTGAAGGGAATATCACAGATGTGCAGGAAAGTTACAAATACCTAGGGATCCCACAGACAAATGGTAATCATGAGGCAGCTCGGAAGTCAGCCACAGCCAAATACCTACAGAGGGTAAGACAGGTCCTGAAAAGTCAGCTGAACGGCAAAAATAAGATCCAGGCCATTAACACCTATGCCCTGCCAGTAATCAGATACCCAGCTGGGATAATATCCTGGCCACTGGAAGAGATACAAGCCACTGATATCAAGACAAGGAAATTCCTTACCATGCATGGAGGGTTCCACCCCAAGTCCAGTGTCCTGAGGCTGTACACTAAGCGAAAGGAAGGGGGCCGAGGACTAGTAAGTGTCAGAACTACTGTCCAGGAGGAAACGGCGAACCTCCAGGAATACATCAAGAAAATGGCCCCCAATGACCAACTGCTAAGTGAATGCCTCAGGCAACAAAAACCCAGTAAGGTCGAGGAACCAGAGGGGCTATCATGGAAGGACAAACCCTTGCATGGCGTGTACCATCGACAAATTGAGGAAGGTGCTGATATGGAAAAGACATACCAGTGGCTGGAAAAGGCTGGACTAAAGGACAGCACAGAGGCACTACTCATGGCTGCACAAGAACAAGCCCTGAACACCAGAGCAATAGAGGCCGGGGTCTACCACATCAGACAGGACCCCAGGTGTAGGCTGTGTAGAGAAGCCCCTGAAACAGTCCAGCACATCACAGCAGGGTGTAAGATGCTGGCAGGCAAGGCATACATGGAGAGGCATAACCAGGTAGCGGGCATAGTGTACAGGAACATCTGTAAAGAGTATGGACTGGAGGTCCCAGGGTCAAGATGGGAGAACCCCCCAAAGGTGACAGAGAACAAACAGGCCAAGATCCTGTGGGACTTCCAGATCCAGACTGACAAGATGGTGATGGCCAATCAGCCTGACATAGTGGTGGTGGATAAACATGAGAAGACAGTGGTGGTGATAGATGTAGCAGTCCCCAGTGATAGCAACATCAGAAAGAAAGAACATGAGAAGCTTGAGAAATACCAAGGGCCGAAAGAGGAGTTAGAGAAAATGTGGAGTGTGAAGGCAACAGTGGTACCAGTAGTGATCGGAGCACTAGGGGCAGTGACCCCCAAGCTGGGAGAATGGCTCCAGCAGATACCAGGAACAACATCAGAGATCTCTGTACAAAAGAGCGCATTGCTAGGAACAGCTAAGATCCTGCGCAGAACCCTCAGGCTCCCAGGCCTCTGGTAGAGGACCTGAGTCTGAAGGAGACACCGCCCACGTGGGGTGAGAGGAACATTTTTATATATATATATATATATATATATATATATATATATATATATATATAAAGTTCTTCTCTAAGTTATTATTTCGTACTTTAATTGCAATGAGATATTTGGACTAAAAATGAGAAGAATACCTTTGGCAAGATTTCGATTTTTTTCCAGTGTTTCTGTCTTACTGCTAATTATAGGACCATTTTACAGGTGTGTAATGGCGCCTCTGTTTCGCATCCTTCTTGCTGCTGCTTTTCCACTGATAATAATAATATTTCAATCAGTAGACAGGAGACACTCATCACTTCCTTAACGTGCCACCAGGCGAGCTGAGAAGGTCTGACCTGTCAGCAGTGATCCATCCACACTCCACTGTCCGCTGCTTATTACTGTCAAATGTCTTCAGGTTAGAATATTTCACTGTGTCCTGATGGGATAGTTTCAGAAACCAAGAATACAAATGAGGCAAGACTCCCTAAACACAATAATACAGATTTTTCCATCTGGTTTCCATTTGTATTATTTTATTTATTTTATTTTATGTGGTATACAAAGACAATGTACATTAATAAACATTTCTGTAAATGCATCCAAATGTAGCCAAAAGGCCAATTCGCATTGACACTCCATGTTTGCAACTATTAAAGATGGTTCAGTTTAATCAAAATTGTGACATATATATATATATATATATTTATAGATGCAGAGATCTTGAATTATAACAGACGGAAATTTGCACTGAAAAAAATCTATATCTTACCGAGTTTATTTTTCTCATTTCTAGTCCAAAAATCTCAACACATTTGAAGTAAGACATAATCACCTGTAGAGAAAGTTTTCAGCGAGATATAAGAACTGATTTATAGGCAATAGATTTGGTAAATATTATGTCAAGAAATCTTGTCAACATAATTTTCATTAGTGCCATCAGTAGATTTTTTTTCTTCAATTAAGGAATAAATAAATAAATAAATAAATAAATACTTTTGAATTAAGAAAATAAAAAAATCTGCCAGTGGAACATATGCAGTATTTTTCTTCGACAAACTATAAGACACTTTCACCTGTTTAACTTTTATCGACTGATATTTAAAGTCAATGAGAAAATAACTAATTCAGTCACTATAGAAACATGTTTTAGACTTTTAAGGTGAATATTTTATTTTTTTATTTTTTTTTAAGTTATTGCACAAATGTTTGAAGAGAAACACGGCTCTTTAAATTAAACCAAATAGCAAGGTTACAGGGAACTGCAGATGTATTTATTTATTTATTTTCCAGGTTTAGAGGAACCTACATAAATATTGCTAGACAAAGGTAAGTGAACCAAAGTGGAATATAATGTTAAATCCACAGCGCCTGAGGTGTGTTTGGTCTGTATAAGTCTACTACAGAAGTGCCACCTTTCTTCTTCTCTGTCTGAGCCTCCAGGCATTGGCGTATACACACATTCCATCTCCTCATCTTCATCTACAGCTGCACACGCAAAGCTATTTAAACCACCTGCTTCCTGCTGGTTCAGGCTTTACAGTCATTGTATATCCAATGTGAATGCGTCCCATCTCGTTGGCGGTAATAGAGGCGAGGGCAGGCCCCGCTCTGTTGGCGCACAGATATGATTACCCTTCCCTTTGCAGAACCAAAGCCTGTAAACATATACATGAGATATACAGCACCACCTCCACTGATAAGACACTCACATCTATCATACATCTATGAATAAAGTCATATGCAGCGTGTTTACGAGGTATAAACATTTATCTGGTGGGCACACTTCTACATGACAACAGTTTGAGATTAAATGAATTCATTTAGGTCTTGGTGTATTCTCAAACTGAGCTGCGTTTTCAGTCGCAATCAAAGAGGGAAGAAAAGGATTATGTTGAACAGAAAAGGGAGCAGAAGTGAAATGATGTTTCTGAATGCAAATCAGTTCAATCCCAGCTCCTGCAGCTCAGTGGATTGACACCATCTCACATTTAAATGTCTCTACATCAGGTCAAGCTCAATCGCCTCTAAATATGTAAAGCAGCTCTGCATATAGACTCGACTACCAGGATTAAACTACCACAGCTCACAAAATACCACTTAGATTTGATCAGATGGATCTCATTTTATTGGTATAATGGTGCTTCTAGGCATTAAGACAGAGGTGGATGTGCATCTGTACTGAAAAGAAATGATGCTATTGTATTAGTATATTCCAGAACAAAGTTTTGTAGATACTGTATCCTGTTTTTGGTCCAACCACCACAGACCGATATCCTTCATGTTAAAAGATATTTGGTTTAAAAATTCCAGATTTTCCATGTCAATGAATATTATAGAGAGGAAGAACTGTTTCAATTTTGGATGATTTACCACAATATTGAATAATGGATTAGATTTATTTATCCCTTTTTTGGCCACTCAAAACACTTGACATTAGTGACTCATTATTCATTCACTCTCACATTCTCACTCTGGTGGTGGTAAACTACATTTGTAGCTACAGCCGCCCTGGAGTACACTGACAAAAGCATGGCTGCCATTTTGTGCCTACGGTCCCTCTGTCCACCACCAAACATTCATACACCAGCTTGAGTGACACTGGAGACAAGGAGGGTGAAGTGTCTTGTCCAAGGACACAACGGACTGACTAGGAGAGAGCGGGATTCGAACCGTAGCCCTTTGGTTATTGGACGACCCGCTTTACCAACTGAGCCATGGCCAACCCATGAACAAGGAGGCGCTAAAAAGTTTAAAATCACTAAACACACTTTAGTTCATATCTCTGGAACTACTTGTCTGATTGACTTCATGTCAGGTACTGGAAGTGGGTGTAGGTACGGAACTGGGACAAACATCAACAGTAGTAACCAGACCGATATCTAGCATGAATTTTGGTACCACACAAATATGTAGCTGTTGCTTAATTTCACCCTTTGTCCACTGTTCACAGCAGTGTGCACAGGCAGTAGAGTTAAGATGACAAAGGTGAAAAGGTGTAAAGTGTCTTTATATTTCACAAGAATAGATCCAGAATCTTCCATCTGCAACAGGTGTCTAAAGACATTTTCATTCAAAGGCAGGAATATGTCTAATTTAAGGAAGTACCTTGTGAAACATAAATCTTGGCTAAACATCAGCAAATAGATGTTTCTTAGTTCCTTAAGTTTCTGTAGTGAATGATTCCAGGCAGAGGAATCAGTAGATTTAACTGAATTTTCCCAGTTCACTCAGCACCTTTGTAAAAGACACAAGAATGCATCTGAAATCCAAGACCAAAAGCTATAAACATCTGTAGTTTTTTTGGCAGATGTAGTTTTTAAAGTATAATGGGATCATATCTCAGATATATTTATAGATGACAAGGTGTCAGTGTTTCAGTCTGTGTTGACAAAACAGATCATCTGACACATGCAACCTACAAAGAGTGACGACTGAGGGCTTTAAAGTCATTTATAAACCTCAGACAGCTCTGAAAGGATGCATGCATGTATATCACATCTTCAAACTCCATCACAGACCTAAATACTGCAGCAACTAGTGTCAATTCAGCTTACAAAGAAAAACAAGGCTTGATTCTGAAATAAAATAGATGCAAGTACCAAATAAAATACCCAGATATTTGCACTGAGAATACACAATCTAGACCCCAAGAGTAAGTGAAAGGAGGTTTAGTGACTTTTGGAAATGACATAACCTTTGTTGTAACAGCATTAAAACTGCCTTTAACATCTGCAGATTGTTTTAAAAGCAGTTCTCAGAAAGTCAAATAGAGTTGGAAGATTCTGCAGAATATTACCGTATCGTCAGTGTAATAGTGAGTATTTGCATTAGCATAGATACCAGTTGGGTCTCATGAATATGAAATGAATCTGTATGTTGTCTATGTTGTTCTACTCCATGAAACCTGTTAAAGATTGGAATTATTTTACATTTTCACAAAAAATAACAAAATAATTACTTTTCCTGGTGACTAATTACATTTATGGAGCAATTCAGTTACTAATTCAGTGACTTTTTGGGGAAATTTACAAGTAATTATAACACGAGAACACAATTTTTGTTGAGTTGGGTCTGACAACTGTATTTATTAACACATTTTTGGGCACGGGAACCGGAAACTGATCTCAGTTTTTCTCTAACACAACAAGTTTTTTTAACTATAGGATCCCTGTTTTTGTAAAACATATGAAATGTGTTGTACTTAATAAATGTGTGTGTGTTTTATAAGAATTTTCGAATACTGACATACAATGAAATATGAAAGAGGCATGCATGGCTGTAATGTTTATTTAACACTATTGTGTTTTTACAAAGGACATGTCTACTATCAGTCTATTGTCATTGTACTGACCTGTTGGGAGCTGCACACACCTCTCCCCACACTGTCTCCATGGTAACTGTTTCCATGTAGCTGTAGATGAGTCCAATCGTAATCAGTTGGAAAGTCTGACTACAGCTGATCAGTGGAATTTTGATTAAGTTGTAGAGAAAAAACTTGACATGCTAGAAAAAAACCAACTATAATTTTGGAATCAGCATAACAATTAGATTTGTAATGAGCATAAAAAACAAACTCAACAGAAAATTGTTTTTTTAATTGTTCCCCAGTGTAATTAATTACTTTTTAAAATTAATTTTCTCCAATAGGTTGATTTCACATGACGTCACATTGCTCTATAGTCAGCACGTGATTGTCAGAGGGCAGGAAGTAAAGCTGAGGGAGTTTTCTGTTGGAAAAATGCCTCGGAAAATGTTTTGTGTCATTTACGGCTGCGACAATCTTTCTAACCAAGAGAAGGAAAAGCAATTTTTTTAGAGTACCAAAAATGGCCATTCACTAAGGTGAGAAATGGAAGAAGTTCACAGAAAAACACCGTAAAAAGTTCATTTTAAATCTGCGTTTGCGGTTTTAGTCGACTAAAACATGAGAACCAGTGTTTGTGTTTTCACTCCTGTTATCACTCCTGACTCGTCATCTGAACCCACTTTATCCTCACTCGGGTCACTGGGAGTCACTAGCTACCGTGGGTGAAGGTGGGGTACACCCTGTATGAGTCTCCAGTTCATCTCAGGGCTGAACATATATAGACAAACAATCACTGTCACATTCACACCTATGGACAATTTAGATTAACCAGTTAACCTATCAGTGCATGTGTTTGGATGGTGGGAGGAAACTGGAGAAAACCCACGCAGACACAGGGAGAACATGCAAAAAAAAGGAACCCTGAAAAAACTGAAGTCATTATAATTGTCCCTAAAAATGTGAGAGACTCCCTAACTGACCAGATAGTTACTTTAGACAACTTAAGTGTAACACCCAGTGCCACAGTTAAAAATGTAGGAGTTTTATTTGATCCACATCTTTCATTCAAAGCACACATTAACCAAACATGCAGAACAGCCTTCTTTCACATGGGCAACATTAGCCAAAATTAGGAAAATTATGTCTAAAAATCATGCAGAAAAATTAATTCATGCATTTATTACACCTAGATTAGATTATTGTAACTCCTCACCTGTAGTGTGTCCTAAATATTCCTTAAAAAGTTTTCAACTGGTTCAAAATGCAGCAGCAATTTTTTTTTAATTTAGATTTAGTCCCCCCACCCCTGGCATTGGAGGACTTTTTTTTCTGCCTCTTTGGTGCTGGAATTGGCCTGGATGCTGCAGAATATTCCCAGCCCTGCACAGCCTCTATTATTGGCAAATCTTTGGGTTCTGTTGAAAACTCATTTTCATAAGATACTGGTCACATCCAAAAAATGTTTAACTAACTGTATATATTTCTGTTTCAACACTGGATCTCAATCCATACAATAAGCATTGTCTTCAAATTTTCCCCCATAGCAGCATTCTACGTGGTTACTTCCTGCCCTCTACCTGAAATCACAACATCATCATACTCACATGACTACAACCTACCTATACTGGATGTAGAGGATGAATAGGAGTGATCCTAGGCTCGAGCCCTGAGGTACCCCTCTGGTTTTAGCAAGTGAAGCAGACGTAAAAACCTTTGTTCACCTCATTTCAATAACTCAATTCCCACTCAAACCATTTCACTGCACAAAAATCCTGAGAAATGAGTGTGTTTGTTTTATAATTAATGACATATGTGTTCAGTGTGGACACTTCAGTTAATACTACCACTACATGTGCATGTGTCCAAGTGTGTTTGGAATTTTTTTAGTATTTGTCCCTGTGCATTCTTGGTTTGGAAGGTGAACAAGGGGAAAGACTGCCAACTGTGTGTGTGTGTGTGTGTGTGTGTGTGTGTGTGTGTGTGTGTGTGTGTGTGTGTGTGTGTGTTTGTGCATCTGCTTATGTGTTGTTTTTTTTCAACAGGGGGATTTACTACTTAAGTAACACAACCACGATTAGCAGGCATTGCCATCTGCTAGAACGAGAGGGGTGCTGGGACACATGCACATGGGTTTTACACACACACACACACACACACACACACAAACTCACATATCAGAATGTAATAAATAATTCAAGCAGACAGAATAAGACTGTCCTTCACTGTTTTTCGGTCTGGGTCTGTATCATCACCATCTATCATCACTATCATTTCTTACTTATACCCTTTTTCTTCTACAGTGATTTGTCTCTGCTCACTTCCAATTACAGACATTCAACGTAGTTTCTCATGAATATCATACAATGTCCTCTTTTATTTATTCACACACACACAAATCACACTGGAAAATAAATCAGATCTTACCAAGTGTATTTTTCTCCTTTTTAGTCAGAATATGTCACACGTAAAATAAGACCTTATATAATATACTGTCAAATCAAACTAATCACTGATGACACTGCTCTACAGTTTTGTTCTTTTTTAGAAAGTATCTGCTTCACACATTAAATGTGCTAAATCTTACATACTTTGAAAAGATGAATCAGAAAGTAAGTGTTCATGTGCTCATGTTTTTAATATATATGCTGGTTTATGTACATGTATACAATGGATTTGTAAATATTCCACTACAAAGAACCTATAAAGTGAATGGATCATAATGTGCACACAGTGTTTTGACTTGATTTGGACTAAAACCTATTCTACTGTTCATTCTAAGAATTTGACATTTTGATCTAAGACTTACCTTGAGCCACTATTTAAGACTTCAGTTTTCTTTATCAGTAACCCACGTGATCAAATTTCATTAGTTTTATTCTAGAAGTATTTTACTTGTCAACCAGTGTCATTTAGTATATTTTTTTGATTATTTCGGTCATATTTGCTAATTTTCTTGATAATTTCTTGTAAGTGATCAATAAAGGATCTATCTATCTATCTTATTTAGTTTAATATGTTGATATCACTGGTCTACTTTTTTTTTTTAGAAAGTATCTGCTTCACACATTAAATGAGTTAAATCTTACATACTTTAATAAGATGAATCAAAAAACAAATGACAAGTGTTGATTAGCATACCATTCCTTGGCAGAGTAAAAATGTGCTTTCACAATGACAACAAATCAGGTAAAACATTTGCAGGGGGGGCGGGGTTTGTTGTAACTGGCACAATTTGTTACCCTGCCCCCGAAGATGAGAGGGGTATTGCTTTTGAGTTGGTTTGTTTGTTGGTGTATCTGTCAGCAGCCTTACATAAAAACTACTGGACCAATTTCCTTGAAGGAAAGAAATGTCCAGAATAGATGTTATTAAATTTTAGTGAATGTAGGTCAAAGGTCACAGTCACAAAAAATGTGGTTTCACAATAAGAGATAAGGCAAATCAGGTAAAATGTGTGCAAGGGGGCGTGGGGCACCGCTTGTTTTAAGTGTGATGAGATATTTTGACTAGAAATCAGAAAGATTTAAATGTTTACCGTTTACCACTATTCCATGTTATTTAAAAAAGCAGATTATCAGACTTCCTGATTTCCTTTATATTCTGCTTTTATCTTTTGTCCATTAGGAGGAAAATCCACCATCTGTGACTGAAAGGTGTTAACAAAGGTGAGAATAAAACCATAAGGAAAAATTAAATGACATGTTTCTAGGCAACAAGTTTCTGATGAATTTGTCACAGCAAAACCACAGCAATGTTTCCAGCTTTGTCTTTGTTTACAAGTCTTGCTAACACTTGTGCATGTGGGCGCAGCAGTTAAGACGAGTTTGACCTTCAAAATGACTGAGACGAGATGACACATCAGGAAAGTTAAGCAGCTGACACAGGTGAGCGTCGGTAATGTCCATCTGCGTTTGTTCCCAAGAGTGTTGCTGCAGATTTTCACTGTGATAAAGAACTTTAAGGCTGAATCCCATTTCAGTCCTTAACCCTATCCCTTACCCTTTTCCCTCCGTTTTGTGCGTCCATGTGTAGGGGTTGGGGTGTCTCAATTCACGTTAAGGCAGAGGGGTAGGGGGAAGAGCTTTATACCCCTTTAAACTGAGATATGTCGATACACCTAAAGTTAAAAAAAAAAAAAAAAAAAAAAATTCCATTAACGTCACACACACTCATAGATGAGTCATTTAGAAGGCGTCTACTGCTCATTTCACTGCAGCCTATTTATACAGTGACTGAGATTTTACACACACACACACACACACACACACTGATTACCCCTGATGGATGGACCCCCCCCACACACACACATACACACACACACTTCCTTTCATCTACAAATGGACGTGCATCTATAGCCTGTCCGTCCATGGGAGTGGATCTCTCCTTCAGTGTGCTTCTCCACAAGATTTCTTATTTTTTCCCACTGGGTTTTTGGAGTATTTTGTTGCCAAGAAGGAGGGTCTAAGGACAGGGGATGCTTGGGACTTTTATCTATTTCTGTGCTTGATTATTATCTCCTTTGAAGCCCTGTGAGATGAAGCTGTTGTGATTTGGGGCTCTATAAATAAAATTGATTTGAATTGAATTGAATTGGTTCCATGTCTTATGAGAACTAAGTTTGTAATCATCACTTGTTAGTAAAGTAGCCATTAGTGTAAAGACATTTTTTCTTTCAAATAAATAAATAAATACAATAAAATAAAATACAGTGGTACCTCTACTTACGAAAGGCCCAGCTCATGAAAAATCCAAGTTCCCCAAAAACCTTTACCTGAATTTTTTGTCTCTGAATATGAAAGAAAATTCTATTTACGAAACTGAAACCTCCGAGACATAAACACAGTTCATGACTATACGTAACTACGTAATGTACGATGCTACGTACATACTGTATGTAGCATCCCATTGGCTATGAGGGAACTACTCATGATGCTTTTCATTACCCTTTGACCCTCATTCCTCACGGAGTGGCACTGTTTTGCTGTGTCAGACACTTTAATGATAATTTCTCCACTTAGACCAGTGCTCTTAGTATCAAAAGTGCAGCCGAACGGTGCAAGAAGAGTATATGACCGGGAGACCATCATCAGTTTAAGGAAAGTTGTTTAAACTTGGACACAACCTCGGTCTGTTCCAGCATTCTATAGCAGAATCTCCCCCCATAGAGGCCACCTTCAGAGATGTCCAATGTGGTGTGGGAGGAGGAAGAAGTGCGGCTGTCGCTGTGGATTTACAGCTAAGCTAAGAGCTAACCCATTCTGACCACGGTCCTGCTCGCCAACGTACGCTCACTAGAAAACAAACTGGACTACCTGAAGCTGGATTTAAACACCAAACACGATACACACATACGGCTGCACGTGGACAATGTGTTAGAATATTCTGAAGGTGCACATTTATACACATTTCATTAATATTGACTGTACAACACACAGAAACCAAAGTGAGGAAATATTACACCTAAACATTTCACTCACGTGTAGCTGGCACATGGACACGTAGAGAGAAATAGATGTTTGAGTTTGAGTTACAATGCAGTGAGACATTGCAGTGTGAGTATATATATATATATATATTTAAAATATACATAGTATGACAAACTCCATTAGAACCGTGATATTTTTAAAGTTTATAATAAATCAGCAGCAAAAAAAAAAAAAGATCAACTCACTCATTTACCATAACTAAAATATTCCCCACATGCTCTGATCTGTGCAGGTTTCAATAGTGCAAAGACAATTGATATTCATGATATGAAAACAGCATCGACTCTCTACACAGACTCATTTTCACATGAAATGATACAAAGAGTGTGTGCAGTTTGGTACTAGCATATGTAAGTTCAATGTCAGATTCAGTCTTCGCCTTTTCTCTGCATCTTGTTGCCTCCTGGCATCCTGGGCTAAATATAGGAATAAAACCTTTGCATATGTGCTATTACTGCAGGCCATTCATCCGCCTGCCATCCACCCAACAAACACTCAACAAATACTACAAATATTTACTATGCATTAGTTTAGTCTGTGCAGCCTGAGAGTCTCGTTAGAAAGACATGCATTAAATAAATGTAAAAAGACACTGATCACATACACATACATTTATCTTTGTTTGTTGTGTTTTATGTTTTATTAAAGTGATTTATTTACTGAAATTCAGTGTTGAGTTGTTGGTTTAAAGAATCAGAATTTCTGATCTATATTTTACACTCTATACTTATATAATTGCTTCATGAAACTATATTAAAATGGTCATATTTAATTAAACCCACTGTTATTAGTCAATTGGTACATTTACTTGTGTATTTGGGAGATGTATATGGAGACTATATATTACAAAAAAAAAAAAAAAAAAAAGACCAATTACACACATTTTTTACACAAAGTTTTTGGATATTATCTCCATGAAGTGAATAATAACAGTGTTAATGTGTTAAAATGTAAGAAAACATCAAATTAGGAGCATCATACAGGTTTTAAAAAAATTACTAAAAACTAAATTCATGACACCCAGCTGAGTGGAAATTTTTGTAACTCCATGAAAAATAGGTTCTGACAAAAATTATATCATATTTTTTTATGCAGAAAGAGGAAGAAAAACACTCAGGGAAAAAAAGTCTTCAGAATGTCATAATTCATGCAAAAAAGGGTTAAGCCCCACCCTCATGGGTAGGTAAAGACAGATGACCCTCCCACTTACAGAACAAGCCACGCCCACTCACCATAGACATAATATGTCCAATCGCTGAGTAGACAGTATGGAGTCTGGATAGTATGGAAGTATATAGTGTGGTTTCGAACACATCTAGAAACATGTATGTGCCAAATTTGGTGTTTTTATACCAATTCATTTGCTACGCCGCTGGATTATAATGTGTCTTGTCATTCCAGTTTTGCCCTCACGTGTCGCCTGATGACTCCATCACCTGCTCTCGCCTCCAGCCTGGCCTCCAGCCATCCCTTTGGATTCACTCTCCTCTGTTTCTCCTACTTCACTTTGTTCTATCTTCTGCATTCAAGCCTTTGCAGCATTTGTTCCAAACATCAGTCTTTTGATATTCCCACTCTGTATCCTGTTTGACATTTGATTTCTTACTTTGCCCCCGTGTATGACCTACATGTACCAACCCTTTTCCTTCTACTTTCATTCTCTTCCTGCACCTGAAACACTGCTGGCACAATTATCCCAGATTTTACCTGCATCAATTTTGTATCACTTCAGTTTAACAGACCTGCAATCAGAGAGCATCCAGGAGACAGGCTCAGGCTATTATTTCAATCAGTGCACAACTGCTTGACAGGTCCAGGTGCACACAAAGAGACACAAACAGTTCACTAGAACAACCACACAAGTACGCTGCAGACATGACAGTGTGCAGTCATGAATATTTTCTGTTTGTCTAAAATTACGTGTTTTCAGTTTTTAACGGTTACATTAGAAAACTTCAAACCACCTGAAACATAAGAACACAAACCAACCCATGCAAGTACATACGTACAAGTGCATTAGCCTGCAGTGCAATGACACAACATGCTTTTACTGACACACAAACACATGCACATTTCTACAATACAACTTTCAGACTGTGTGTAGGATGCATTAGGCTACTGCCTCCAACCCCAGGAAATAAAGTGCTGAAATATTTACAGCACAGAGCCGCTGCATTTCTGTCATCATATGTTTATGTCCATAGATGGTTCAGTTCCAGTCTTCAGTGGGAGCTTCCCTAAAGCACAGACACCGAAAAACCTGTGTTGATGTGTTTACTGCTCTATTTATTTTCATCAGTTGGAAAAAAGTCTTTGAAGGTGTCATTCCATGATTATTTCATTAATATTACTGTGTTCTCCATTGTTATTGAATACATTGTGTGCTGGTTCCATTTAAAAAAAAAACGTCCGCATTGCTTAGTTTCCAGCTGTTTTTTCACGGTAGAAAAATTACTTGAGGTGGAACAACAGAGTTTACCAGTACTTCCTCATACATGTCCATGAAGCGGTGACGAGGCATCTGATTGGCTCAGAAGGTGTGAAGGAACACTCCCCCCACCCCTCTGGCTCTTGTGTATGTTTACCTTTACCAGAGTAGCATCCAGCTAGGTTTTGTGTCGTTGCTTGTTCTGACAACATGCAGGGGAAAAAACAGGCTTTATTTCCACAGAGCACATGAACCAGTTTAATCCGCTGTTTTTTCAAGTCTGTGGAGCAGCTACTGTGGTACCATCTTCTCTTGTAGATGCTAATGCTAATGCTACTTCAGATTCACTGCAATGAGGGACAGGTTTAACCCCACGTAGGTGACGCTAAAGTCCATCTGACATCAGAAGGACCAGCTTGTTCTGGGTCCCTCATTACTGTTTTCTGTGAATGCAGTATCCAGCCAGTGGAGGTGACAAACCACTGTCAAAGGTAGCATGTGTTGGTAAGTCTGGGTGACCCATCAGATTCCAAAAGGAGCGTGGATAAGGGATTTTCAGCAGAATGACACCACCTCAGTTGATATTTGTTGGAGAACAGCCCAGAGAGTGGCTTTTATTTATGTTGCTGAACATTGGTTGAATGAGATTATTGTGTGTGTGTGTGTGTGTGTGTGTGTGTGTGTGTGTGTGTGTGTGTGTGTGTGTGTGTGGACACATATCATGCTATAACTCAAGTAATACTTTAGATATCACCACGAAATTACATGGGCATATACATATAGCTAATGCAAATCAGATGCAATGAGTCGTTTGAGTAAAGGTCAAAGGTCAAGGTCACAATTAACTAAAATGTCAAAATTGCCTGATTGGTTATAACTCAAGAACCAAGGGTCACAGAACTTTCAGATTGGTACCAAACGATGCAGAACAAAGATTTGTGGCGTTACCCCCTACGACCAATAGTTTTTCAGATCTCTGGAGGTCAAAGGTGACATGTCACAATATTAACTTCTGTAACACTGTTTGTGTGTATAAAGCATAGACATATCACGCTATAACTTAATCAATACTGGATATATTATTATACTCCACGCACTGACGCATATATACATATAACAAAATGATCAATATTGCAGAAGGTCAAAGGTCAAGGTTGTATTTAGCAGAAAGGTCAAAATCACATTGCTTCTAATTCAAGAACAGGTTAAAAATAGAAACTTGACATTGGCACAAAATAGGAGCGAGGTTAGGCATTCTCTGAAAACTTGTTCTCAATAAAATAGCACAGAAAACTGGTGAATAATAATAATGTATTATAAATATAGAACAATACCTTTATTCATCCCAACCTGGGGAAATTCCACAGTTAAAGCAGCAGAACATAAAGTACTGGTATGAAAGAGGAAAGAAGAGGAAGAGCATATTTACATATATACAGTATTTACATTGCATTGGTTATAAGTCTATATTTGAAGATAGTGAGAGCGCTATCATACAGTCTGAAGGCTGTGGGGAGAAATTACCTGCACACACACACACACACACTATATATATATGTTTTTTTTTCCTTCATACACGCATGCACACACACACACACACTCCTTCAAGTGTTCAGTTCAAATAGTTCAAATAGTTCAAATAATTAACAGTTAAAATAGTTTTCATTGTCTTGTCCTCATGTGAACAGATGACTTTTCCTGAAGTCAAATCCAGATTCTTTCCAGACCAAACATGAAGTGGGTGATTAACCTGCTCCAAATGTCACAGGTAATTAAATATAGTCCACCTCTGTTCAGTCTTCTGTAATTTTACACATGGATTTTAATTAAGCAGACAATAAAGCCAACCATCACTTGTCTATTCGGCTGCACAGGTGAGATATGACTTAACTTCAACAGCTGACTGGACGTTATGTAGATAGGTTAAGGCACAGGTGTCAGGTGTTGCATGTTTTAGATATTTCCCCACTTCCATGTGATTCAGTTTAACCCTTTAACTCCTGAGAACTAACAAAGTAACTGGTAACATGAGTAAAGTAAGACACAAATAGCAGAAAAATGTTAAAATTAAAAGAACCAAAATGTAGAAAAATGAACAAAACCTAATAAATATTTTTCAAAATGACAAATAATGTGGAAAAATTATTACTAAAGAAGAAAACTATTGTATTGACATTTGGTCACAGCAATTAAAAAAAAATGGTGAAATAAAATAATTTAAAAAAAATAAACACCTCTTGCTTTTTGGCACTTTTTCCATGCACAAAATAAAGTAAAACTGTTGACTTTTTCTGAATATTTAAACAAAATCATCCATTCAGAACGCATCAGCGAGTTAATCATCAGCTCTTCATCAGACTGATAATGATGCAATGGCCTCCAGTTGTAATGGAAGAGGGGAACATATAAAATATGCAGGACCCCGGCCCTCGAGGACCACAGTTTGACACCCCTGGGTTAAGGAGTTACCATTTGATGTGTGTGACAGTTCAAGATCTAAAAGATGTAGAAGCATGTTTTGTGTTAAATAAGATGATGTTTTCGACTGCTGCAGACACACTATGAATGCAATCATAACTTGGACATAAACTTGAATAAAACTGGAACTGCATCAAAATAACAGACAGATGATTCTGCATCTGTCAGATATTTATTTATAATGAGTGATTCGAGGTAATGAGGGTTTACTTGTTGTTGTTTCTTCAGCTCTTCTATCTTTGAGTCCCTTCTTCAGTTCTGTTTACATCTCTGGATCAAAGCCAGGAGCCCGGGAGCTATAACTTAGAATAGAATTGACAGTTTTTATGGTCATTGGGTCTTTTGAATGTAAGGAAAGGCTGATTTATTTATATCACACAATTCATACACAGGACAAGTCACAGTGCTTCAGAAAAAAACAGAGAAGAAACAAGTTACTGTCACACACATTTACAATTAAAACTAAATAATTATCAGTTAAAACAAGTGGTACTAGGCACAACAAAGTCTACCCCTCATGTGTACTGTAACTTTGATCCACCTGATGTCCACATGTCAACTGCCTCTATATACACCAGGGGTGTCAAACTCATTTTAGATCAGGGGCCACATTCAGCTAAATTTGATCAGAAGTGGGCCGAACCAGTAAAAAAAACACAACAACATATAAATAATGTCAACTCCAAACTTTTCTCTCTGTGTTAGAATGAAAAACATAAAATTACATCATGAAAACAAACAATATTAGACTTTAGTTTATCATTTACACATATACATTCTAAGTTACAGATTGCAGTGCCTCTACAGATACACAAAATATTTAGTAATTGGTGGAATGTTGTGAAAAGTGTTGTTACCGGTACTTCTCTAAAGACATTTCTCATTTTTCATATTTGTTCTGATTATTGAGATTCTTTTTGGGTGAAATTATACTTTGTTTTAGTGTCACTAAATGAAAAAAAAAATTACATTTACAAAGAGGATTAACTAAAATGTACAAATCATTAACTAAAATGATTTAGATCTTAGTGTAATTTTTGCATTTTATAAATTCATCCAGAGGGCCGGATTGGTCCCTTAGGCGGGCCGGATTTGGCCCCTGGGCCACATGTTTGACACCTCTGATATACACTATAGCAGGGGTGCTCAATCCTGGTCCTCGAGAGCTACTATCCTGCATGTTTTAGATGTTTCCCTCTTCCAACACACCTGACAGTCATTATCAGGCTTGTGTAGAGAGCTTGATGAGAGGGGTATCATTTGAATGAGTTTGGTTGGAAGAGGGGTAGATCTAAAACATGCAGGATAGTAGCTCTCGAGGACCAGGATTGAGCACCCCTGCACTATAGTGTCCAAAGTATCGTCTCATTTCGACTCCCACATTTCAAGATTTCAAGATGTCTTTATTGTCACTGAGCATTTGCATGTCAGTGAAATTTTCAGTGCAACCCCCGTGTAAAAGATAACAAAATGAAACAAGATAAACCAACTGGCATTCAATAAAAACAGAATAGAATAAGATCAAATAAAATGAAATAAATAAAATGAGATAAATAGAATTATGTGCAAATACGAATGAATGTTATCATCCCGTTCTTAATCCATCAAGTTTAATCTGATGTGGGTTCAGCCTTTGAAGTTAAAACAACTCTTCTGGGAAGGTTTTCCACAAGGTTTAGTAGTGAATTTATGGGAATTTTTAACCATTCTTCCCAGAAGCGTTTGTGAAATCAAACCCTAAACCTAACCCCGGTTTTCAGTCTGTGACTCTAAGGCTGAATAACATTTCACCCGTTACCCCTAACCCTTAAAACTGGAGCTATAAGGGGTAAGGCCTGAAAACCAACCCCTATGAATATGGACACCCCTTCAACACTCACCTATGTCATCAGTTCGCTCCACCAATTGTTACGTAACCAAAAACGACATTTTTAACAAAAAGTAAACAAACATGTTTGCTGCTGTAGTTGTCACGTTCTCCTGGGATATGCCCATATTTTTACTAATATCTGCTTGGAATCATAGAAGTGCTATACATCGACCGCATTTACACAAAGACTGATTTATTTCATGTGCGTTTTATGGAGAAAATTACCATTACACATTGAGACCATGTCAAACTTTATACAATACAACTGTTACCACAACTTAACAGTTAATTACAGCGAAAATACTACATTTGTGTACTTCTGCCATAGGTGTCACCATTTTTAAAAGGATTCGCATTGTATTCTGGGAAATGTCTCGTACTCTTCTGTTTGGAGTCTGCCTCTGGAAAATCTCTGTTTAAAGGGGAATAAAGCCTTTCCCTTCTGCCTTAATGTGAATTGAGACACCCCTACCCCTACACATGGACGCACAAAATGGAGGTGAAGAGGTAAGGTGAAGGGGTGACATGGGATTCAGCCTTCTTCATCCAAAAGTGTTCAATGGGATCAAAGGTCAGGACTGTGTTCAGGTCAGTCCAGTTCATCCATATCAAACTCTCTCATCCAGGTATTTAATGGACCTAACTTTGTACAAAGTCATGTTGGAACAAGAAGGGGCCATCCCCAAACTGTTCCCACAAAGTTGGAAGCATGGAAATGTCCAAAGTCTCAGATTTTGGATAAAGTAGTTTTTCCACTGGTGAGGTTTAGCTGTGGAAAAATTGTGTTACAGACAAATCCATGTTGTCACACCATACATTTATACAAAAACATTATTGTTATTACTGTCAAATTATCCTTCAATTAAAAAAAAATAAAAAATTACACTGGTCTACAACTAAAATACTTCCAGAATAAAACTAATGAAACTTTCCCACATGTGTTAGTGATAAAGAAAACTCAAGTTTTACTGTAAATGCTGTTTGGCTCAAATTTCCTAAATAAGTCTGGGGTTAAAATGTGAAATTCTTAAAATGAACAAGAAAACAGATTTTAGTTTAAATGAATATTGGTGTCAGATCTACTTCAAAACACTGTCTGCACATTATGATCCATTCTTTCTAGTGGAATATTTACTAATCCATTGTATACATGTACATAAACCAGCATATATGTGGAATAAGACACCAAAAACATTAACTAATCAGCACTAAAGCCATTAGTTTTATGATTCATCTTATTAAAGTATGTAAGATTTAGCACATTTAATGTCTGAAGCAGATACATTCTTGAAAAAAAAAGTAGAGCAGTGTCATCTGAACAAATATGAACAATTAAAAACTCAACTTAAGGCTTATTATTATGCGTTTTATGCTTTTGTAAATCATCATTTGTGTGTCTCTATCCCTTTCTTTCTTTGTAATGTCTTCACTTTTTTGTACTAAAATAAAGAGGGAAAAAATTTTTATTATTTCTAGGTTTTATTTTACTGATTCAGATCAATATGCTTCAATTAACTTGACAAACCTGACTTAAATAAAAGTACATCACAGACATACAAAAATATCATGCTTGGTCATTTTATGCATTTGTGTGAAACTTGAGGACAGAGGTTTGTGCTCAGTCCTCTGGACATCCATCTATCTATTATGGACTGAACATTTCAGAGAACAGAGACACTTTTTGATTGATTTCCACGTCACAATCAAGGAGGTGAGAAGGTGAAAAATAGAACCTGAGTGAGATGAGTCAGACTAGGTCCATATCTACTCCTATACCATCTGCACTTACTTTACCAACAACCCCATCATGTGTAATCAGCTGCTTATTTGTGCCTCTCATCCACCCTTTGTTCCTTATACAGTATATTGTGTCACTTCTGCTTTACAGCCTCAGTCACATTTCCCTTCATGTTTTTCTATATTTCTCAGCTAAAGTGTTTGTTTGGGCCAGCTGGATGTTACTTTCTTCACTTTTATCATCCGTACGTTTTGTTTACTGCATAAATTCAGTAACTTTTCTTATTAATCTGGAATACAATGTTAATTGACATTAAAATCTAACAAATTCACAACAAAGACGTTAAAAACTGTCTGAAAACAAAAATAGTTGCACTGGAAAAATAATCTAATCTTATAAAGTGTATTTTTCTCATTTCAAGTCAAAATATCTAATTATACTTAAAATAAAACAATCACCCGGAGAGAAACTTTTCAGTGAGATATAAAACAGGATTTTTAGACAATAGATCTGGAAAATCTTATTTCAAGAAATATTATCAAGATCATTTTCATTTGTTCCATTGGCAGTTTTTTTTTTTTTGTTCATTAAAGATTTTTTTTGTTTGTTTGAATTCAGTCTTGCCATTTTTAACATAAGAAAAATTACATTAAAAAAAGACTTTCCAACTAATATCAAGGTGATTTTACTTCATGTCATTGTTTACTACAATTCATAGACAAGACTTCCTTTTATTTCCTTCCTTACATTTTTATCTAATTTTTAAGCACATAATGATTTTTATTAGTTGACCCTTTTCTTTTTTTACTTGTTCTAAGAATTCTTACCAATAATTATTTTCATACACTGCAAAGATCTAAATCTTACCAAGTGTATTTTTGTCATTTCTAGTCCAAATAAATTCATCACACTTAAAATAAGACATAAGCAACTGAAGAGGAACTTTTCAGTAAGATATAAGAACTGATTTTTAGGCAATAGAACTGGAAAATCTTATTTCAGGAAATCTTATCTTGTCAAATATACAATTTTTTTTGTGTGTCAAAGACAACAAACAATATCATGTCTTTGTATTTCGAGTAAACATCAGTTTGGGAAGCAGTCAGTTATTTCTAAACCCATTTTTATTGTTATATAATCAAGCCCAGAGGATAAACCACATAGATCAGGTCTTCTTGTACCAAAACAACGATATCATTATATTTTGGCCAACAAATTTGTTTTATCGAACAGAGGTGTAAGCTACAACATAACACACAGCAGCTAAACAAGCATTTCATTGATTGTTTTCTTCATTCCATGAGATTTGTTTGAAATAAAAGGACACGGTAGCAGTAGCATTATTCTTTAACACTGAAAATCGCTGCAGGAAAATTGGTTTCTATCAAATCAGGGTCTTTGTCTTCCAGTGAGCCATGAAATAGAGGCTTGTGATTTCCCTTAATCTGAAGGACAAAAGGTCCAAACCCCCCCAGCATCAGCATCAGCATCAGCAGCCGCAGCCGCAGCATCAGCATCAGCGTGGCACAGTATCACACAATCAACCAGCGACTGCTTTGAAAAACAAACAGTTGCTTCCTTGTCTTGAAACAGTGATTATTGCATTGTTTCTCCTGGTTTTATCTGCCTCCACTCCGATTAATGCATCATGAAGCAAAACTTTATCAGTCTGAGAAAAGATGTAAAAATAAAAAAAATAAATAAAAAAAAAAATCTCACACAACTAAACAATATGTCTAAATACCCCCCCCCCCCCCCCCCCCCCCCCCAAAAAAAAATAAGATGCTAAAACACCCCTGAGTGATATGAAAATGTTAAGTCTTCTTTTATAATGTCTGTTCAGAGACAACGGCTGCAAATATAAACACTGCAGGGATGGAGATGAGAGGATATATGCACTGCAAAAATATGAATCCTAACAAGTGTGTTTCATCATTTCTAGTCAAAATATCTGAAACTTAAAATATAAGTTTGATGATATAGGTTTGATGTAATATACGAGAGAGGAATAAAAACAAATTCAACACTGGTTGAAAGTAAAATGTTTGTCAGGGCACTTAGTTAATCAAAGAAAGTCATAAAAGCTTGGAGGGCTGTTCTTGATTTTGAAACCACTCGTGTCACTTTCTGATGCTTTGGTGTCAGTACTCACTACTACCTTTAGTGGTCACATGAGTCCACTGGCCTGATGATGAAAATTTATTAATTTATCTAAAATCAAACACATTGACATCTTTGGCAGAACTTCAGAGCTCTTGATTCTCACTCTACTGAAGATTTTAGCTAACTTTATTAGCTAAATATATGTAAGTAGAAACACTACATCCCCTTTAAAGTATTAATGATAAAGAACTAGATACTGACTGTGCTGCCCCCTGGTGGAGACATCCGAGGCATTTTTTTATTCATCCCTGTTGGCCATTCAGAGGTACTGTAGCTGTCAAACTGCAGTTTAACTAGAAAAGCACTAAAGTGCAGATGGGGGGGGGGGGGTCAGATCACCACCAAAATCCAATCATTTGTTCATCTCCCCATTATCACCATACCCTGAAAATGTCATCAAAATCCATACATAAATTTTTCACTTACGTTGTACACAAACAAACAAACTAGAAAAGCTCTCAGAGTGCAGACCTCCGTGAAGGTAGACCCCCCTCACACACACACACACACAATCACCACCAAAATCGAATAATTTCCAGATCTCCCCATTACCAATCTACCGTGGAAATTTCATCAAAATCCGTCCATACGTTTTTGAGTTATCTTGTACACAAACCAACCAACACTGGCAAAAACATAACCTCCTTGGTGAAGGTAATGACAGTTAAGGATCAGTTAACTTGTTTTTTGGCCCTACAAAAATACCTGTCTGTAACCAGTGTTATAGTGTAAGATGTTAAAGCACTGTTCATAGTTGAGGCACTTTGTGTTGCTTAATACTTTTATGTTTAAGTAACAGAACAAGCTAATAGTGTTAGCATAGATACATAGATATGGGACTTTTCATGTATTTTAGCATCGTGCTAACCGTTAACTGACTTGTTTGTGTTAGCGGGGGGGGGGGGGGGGGACTATAATACAATACATTTACTGATAGTGTAGCTCCCTATCAGTAAATGTATTGTATTATAGTTCACACAGAACAAAGCCATGATATATCGAGTTTTTTTGCTAAAAAAAATTTAATCATGACCTAACATGTACCTTTTGTTTTTGTGTGTAGTACAGGTTTACAGTCATCCAGTAAATATCCAAAACAGCAAAAGGCTTCCTGGGTGTTTAGTGAACAACTGTTAGTCACCTGTAAAAAAAAAAAAAAAAAAAAAAAAAAAAAAAAAGTTGACCAACACTAGTGAAGACAGAATACTAACAAACACAGCAACTGACAAACACACACACACACACACACACAAATGTGAGTTAATATGTTGTGAAGTTCAGCAACAAAAGATTGTTTAGTCAGTTTATTTGTGAGAACTATTTGTGTTGGTTAAGACAAAAGACCAACAGGAGAATAGATCCCCATGGCCACACTGACAGGCACAATTAATACTGTTCCCTAAAGGCCATCGTCATGGTGATGAGGAAGGAAGAAGAAGGCTGTATTAAGCTCTCTGGGGAGAGGATGAAGACTGTGTTTACAGTGCGTGTGTGTGTGTGTCATCAACAATGAAAGCCCACTGGGTTAATGAGTAAGCACCATTTAACCCTCTCATATTGTCAGTGTCTGGCTTTAACCTTCCTCTAAGTCATGGGTGTCAAACTCATTTTAGTTCAGGGCCATATTCCATATTCAGCTCAGTTTGATCTGAAGCAGACCAAACTGTCAAACAGTAACATGATAATACATGCATAATATCAAGTCCAAACTTTTGGGTGAAAAAGGTTAAATCAAACAATGAAAATCTACAAATTATCCTGTCAGACAACAGTAACAAACTGAAGGAAAAGCAAAAAAAAAATGTTTTTGTGTTTGTTACCATGGTAACTTTAATCAATATTGTATGATTGTCATCTACTAATGTGAAAACTCCAATAAAAAAATAATAAAGATCTATTTCCAATTATTCTGCCTCTCATGTTCTAATGTTATGTCATATTTTATTATGATCAAAAATATTTCTGAATTAACCTATCAGAAGCCACCATAGTATACAAGAGTAGTACAAAGTGTAGTATGTGATATTTTGTCAGCTAATTCTACACGAGTCATCAACCAGTACATCCTTGGTTTAAGCTAACAAATAAGAACTGAGTATTCCAGTTTCCAGTTCCGTGTTCCAATATCCATACTGTCATGAGTACACGTACACCCAGTACACCTTCTGTATTAAGTGTACATATTTCAGTGGGTAAGTAATGTTTCAATGCCAATACTGTTTTGGTTTTGGTTAATTTTATTGATCCGTCTGTCTCTGTTTTTCAGCAACTTTATGCAAAAACTCCTGGACATTTTTAGGAAAGGTGTGAGGTGATCCAGAATAGATCCCATTACATTTTGGTGAATTTAAATCAAAGCTCACAGTAAACAAAAACGTGTTTATAGGATGTGTGCGAGGAGACGGGACATGTTTGTTTTAGATGTTTTTATAGGACTTTGCATCAGTTTTGGCACATTTTTAGTCTTAACATTAATATTTTACCATATTATATATCTTTCTAAAAGACTTTAGGTGATTTGTGTTGCTTGATGTGTTGATTTTTGTGATGTTTTTATCAGATTATTTAGTATCTGTTTCAGTTTTGGTGCATTTTTTTTTTTTTTATATTTTACCCATGCATCTTTCTACCATGGCCATTCTCTATGAAAAACTTCGACCTTAACCTTGACTTTGCTTTTTCAGTTTAATAACGTATATCTGTAATGTCATTCTCCTTCATGAAAGATGAGCCTGTTCGATCATATAATTAATAATTAGCCAAAAGGTCTTGAATTCCAGATATAATTTCATGAGAAAGACCACCAGAAATCACTCTGATTAATTCCTGCTATTATTAAAGGCTGGAAGTTAAAGGTTAGCCTGTGTTATTAACTGGCTTTTCCTCATAATTATATATTTTAAACTCATCAACTGCCTGTAGTAAAAGCTGAAATGTGATGATAGAATTTCGCAGGAGGTGGGGGTGATGAAGATTAAAATGTCCATCTGTTGCAGAATGGGTTCAGATCAGCATGTGCAGCTGATGATTCATATGATGCTCATGATGGAATATTTGGAGAGAGGAGCCACATGTCCCCAAAATGGAGAAGAATGACTGATTATCAAAGTCAACCTCCCAGAATCTACATAGTGTGGAGTGGTACGGTCTAAGTCCTGGAATTAAGTCATTCCTTTATTTAATAACATTTTCACAAGGGAAAAAGACATACAATCCATATTTCCACTACATATGATCATTAAGTGATCAATATTTACTGTCTGCAAATGACCATAACTTTTTGTTTTATATAAATTTCAGGTATGTTTTGCAATTATGGATTAAAACTGGTGGAGAGTGAATAACATTTAAGAAAAGTCAGGTTTATTAAGTTTCTTTTATTATTTTCATTCTTTTAAAACTTTTATTAAATTATTCTCTTTTATATCTTGTAATGTTGGTATAAAACAATGAAAATAATCTATTTCATTTTAGTCTGTTTTCCCTGCACAAAGTTAAAAAAAAAAGTTTTCAGAGGAAGGATTTGGTATGTGTGCTAATAATATATATTTTAAATAGGGTTATATGGTTATTACTATATTACCATAGGAATATGTAGAATATTGTGGATTTTTATAGTATGTGTATTTTGGTTTCATTGTTTTTTTCTTGGTTCTTGCTGGTATGGGAATGGTAATGTTAATATGATCATTTATAAATGGGGGTTGTTATATTGGTGTATACGAGAGTGACATTTTGATACACTGTGATACAGTTATATTTGTTATTATCATCATCATAATAATTATTATTACTACTACATTGATATTTCAGTAAAATAATTGCTACATAAAAATCATAGGGGATAAAGATCAGATGTAGAAGTATATTTACTTTACTTTGAGCATGTTTATTTTATTTTAATTTATTATACTTGTATGTGCATGTATTTTTTTTTTCTTTACCCATCAATCATTTGTGTATCAGTATTGATGTTTTGTTGTTTGTATTGTTTTTAAATTTATACATGTTTGAAAGAAAGATTAACAAACAGACAAAAGCAGTTAAGTTCATTTCACCTTAATTATAACCTTAGTAGTGATGATACAAAGTCTTTCATTCACATTTATCTTCAAATGTAAATACTTCCTGCCCTTCTGACCTCCTCAGATCTACCTAAACCACATCTTATCTCCAAAGCCCAACCCTGGAGCTTTCCATATTATATCCATCTGAAAGTTTTCCTGAGATCCAAACTCCTCTTCTCTTCCTTATTCAGAGTCTTATCCTCCCTCTATATACATAATAACCCACAATCTCTCAAAGTAAATCCCACTTTTCAACATCAGCCCAAATTACCAACCTTTTTGTCTGGGAAAGTACAAGACCGTTATTCTTAGTAATGAACAAAAACTGATCGCAGTGGAATTATTAGGATATAATGAACCATTTGCCAGTGATTTCGGAGACTAAAAAAGTAGAGGTGACAAGTCATGGTGTCCTGCTGTGGTGATGCTTCCAAACTTCATTAATGAACAGACTGTGACACCTACTATGACAGGGAGTCCCACAGTTACACTGTAAACCCAAACGTTCAGAATAATTAAATATATTCAGGTGTGAATACTCACAGTTTCAGAAATAGTACTACTAACTCTTATTAAGTGTCAGTAACATGTCATTTTTAAGTTCTTCCAATTAATATTTTTTTTAATAAGTGGAGCTATTGGGGATAGAAGTGAACATAACTTAAAAACATATAGATGAGGTACAACTGAGTGGGATTACGTCATTAAATGATAACGATATTGTACTGTTATTGCTATTGATTCAAATACGGATGATTGGGAAAAAATAACTGATGTAGTAGATGCTGAAATATAATTTCAGAGCACTCCAAAATAACCACCAATATCTATCACACCAAAAAAAAAAAAATTACAATCACTAGACAGTCATTTTATTCAGGGGGTGGGTCAGTTAGTAAAGCGCGTCGTCCATTGACTGAAGGATGGTTCACGTCCCGTCTCTGGTTGTCCACATGTCCAAGAGTCCTTGGACAAAGACACTGAACCCTAAGTTAGTGTCCCAGGAACTGACAGAACATGCGTGTTTCCACTGTCGGAACTTCCGAGACTTTTGTGGGGGAAATACTTTTAACCGGGCCATGAATTCACCCGGTGTCTCCATACAAATGACGTCATTATATCGCGTCAGTTTCTATGGTAATGCTTTAAACAAAAAGCGCCAAAACAAAGCAGCAGCAGAAGAGGAAATCATAAGACTAGACGTGGACTAGGGATGATGACATTTATTAAAACATCTTGACTGGTCACTGAGCCTCATTAACTGATTGACATCGTTCACTGAGAAAAGAAAACACTTGCTTTGTCGGCACACACACACACACACACACAAACGCGCGCGCGCGCGCACACAGAGTAAATTATGCTGCTAAATATGGTGTAAAAAAATAATAAAAAACTTTACCGTTGTCCACCAGCCTGCAGTATAAACTCCTTTAGTAGTAGCCCACCCGTCATGTCATTTTAAGTAGACTTGTCAATTGGATAACAACTCATCCACCGCGCTTTTGGGTTTCATGGTGACAACTTACTGTCCCAGTCTCTACCTGTTATACAAGTTCTAGCTGTGTGTTTCGTTTACATTTTGAGTAAACGTTCTAAACTGTCGCGAGGCGTACCACCACATAGATTAACTGAGTTTGCTATTAATACATTTTTAACGTTGTGGAGAGATCCTTAAAAAGAGTGTGTAGTAGAATGACTGATAAAGGCTGGTTTTTGTTTGTTTGTTTTTAATTATGACCGGACAACGTTTATGTGGTCAACCATCTGTCAAACAGTCGTGGGTTAATATTCCTAACGTGGACACGGACGAAGTTGGGATGTTTTTTTCTTTATACAGTAATGGTACCAAAGACTGAAAGAAGAAGAGTTGTTCTGGAAGAATTCTACAGAGATGAACGAACCAGAGTTGGAAAAGTGAGAAATTCTGCTTGATCGTGTGATAAACTTCCTCCAACAACTACTCTTGAATAAAAAAATAATAATAATAATTAAAAAAAAAAAAACACGCTTTTTTTGTCGCGATCTGATAATGTAATTTGGACAATCAATCTGCGTGACTTCTGCCCAGTGGCTCTATTCTGGAGTACCTCTCTTGGAGTAAGTACTCCCTTAAGTCCAGTCAAAGTTCCGATAGGGCCGTTTATCGGAACCGCCCGGTCAGTGGAAACTCTCTCATACTGTGAAGTTCCTGTAAAATGGGTCGGAAGTTCCGATAGTGGAAACACGCCTAGAATAGATTAATACGCAATGTTTTAATTTATTTTAAGCAGCATCTAAATTTTAAGTTCTGGTAAATTGTATTTTTTTTGTTTCATCAACTTTAAAATAACTGAGGTAATCAATTATCTTTTTTTTTTTTTTAGTTCTGCTAACTTATTCGGGTTTACAGTGTATGGATTCCATTAATCCTCTCATTTTAATGACAGGGGAAAAAGCTTGGAAATTAGGAATATGGACAAGATTAAGTCTTTATTTAGCATTAACTCTGTTAAATGGAAGAAAATGACAGAAGTCCAAGATAAGGCTAATATAATAATCTCACAGGATGGTTTTACTTCGAAAAACGTTCATAGTTTCATCCCAAATTTACTACTTATCTGATTGTCAAAGATCATTAAAGTGTGTGATATTTCCAGCACTTTAATAGTTTGGCGAGGATTTGACTGAATTCACTAATCTCATTTTAATGTTTTTATTAATCATTTTAAGACAATTGTGTTACCAGTGATGCATGTTCGTATCCACTGTTTGTGCCATTTTGAAAATCCAAACTTCATTGTTTTAGCTGTGCTTTCTATTCTAGAACACGTTAGGGTAGAATCCTCCATTGGCTGAAGGGTAGGGGTCAAATCTGTCGCATCACACTTAAAATGAGACATAATCACCTAAAGATCAACTTTTCAGTGAGATATAAGAACTGATTTTTTGGATAGATTTTTTGTGATGTCCTGATACCATAATATCAGGACATCACACCGGTCCTCAAATCCTTACATTGTCTTCCTGTGGGTCAAAGGATAGAATTAAAAATCTTACTCTTGGTCTATAAAGCACTAAACAGTCTTGGACCCAAATACATCCTTGACCTGCTGGTTCCCTATGAAGCACCCAGAGCCATGAGGTCATAGGTCATCAGGAAGAGGTTTACTGTGTGTTCCCAAAATCAGAAACAAACAAAGTGAAGCATCATTCAGTGGTTCTGCTCCTCACCTGTGGAACAAACTCCCTGAATACCTGAGGTCTGAGAAAAACTGTCAGTTCATTTAAATCAGACTGAAAACATTACTGTTCACTGGAGCTTTGACTTAGATTCTCAGTTGTATTTTTAATGTTATTAATGTCTCTTATCTTAAATGTCTTTTAATGCATTTTAAAGGTTTATCATTTTAACCTTTTTTCCTGAATTGTCTTGTACATGAAATGTGCTATACAAATACATTTGCCTTGCATAATAATTTTCACCTGTTCCAGTGCTAGATTAGTTTTTGTTTGAATTAAGCAAAATAAATGAATACAATTAAATATAAATATTTTATTAAAAATTTGTCAGTGTAAAGTTCCTCTTCAGGTGATTGTCTTGTTTTAAATGTGATGAGATATTTGGACTAGAAGTAAAAAAATAAATAAATAAATAAATAAAAAATAAATACTTACACTTATTTTTTCAGTGGACATGGACACAAGCACACCCACCTGTTAATCCCACTACCACTGCTTTAATTCTGCACATATAGAAACAGATGACACCTTCACCCTGTATAGAGTTGCCATGGAAGTGAAGCAGGCAGGAAACAATAAAGATTTACTCACAGTGGTGTTGTGGCTTTTACAGTGGCCTCACAGTAAAAGGTTCTAGGTTTAATTCCAGCATTTGTGGAGTTTGTTTGTATGTGAGTGGGTTTTCTGTTCCAACACATGCACCTGAACAGGTTAATGGGTCACACCTGCAGCTGTGGATGGTTGTTCATCTGTGCATGTCACACCTGTGATGACGTGAAGACACTACAGCTGGTGGGCAGGGGCGTCGCTAGGGTCTCTGGGGGCTCCAAGCAAGAAATCTCTGGGGCCCCCACCCCACCTGTGTATGCTGCGAAAAAATATTTACTTATTTTATTTAGTTATTTTGCACAATTTCTGGGACATTTGAGATTAAAAATAAGAATGTTTATAAAAGCAATGTGCATCATTTCCCTCGTTGCTCTCCACCATGATGTAAAGGTCAGAGGTTATTTTCATATTGGCAACTACTGTATCAAAATGTTTTTGCAGTTCTTCTGTGGAAAATATGACATGATGTGGCATTTAGGTGCAATTTTCGAATTCATTAGTAGTATTTACCATAATTCCCATAGCACCTTATTACACAGACACAAATGTTCTCATCAACAGTGCTTGAATATGATGCTGGGCTTAAGAGCATCTCTGATGGTCTCTGCAGACCTTCACAGACTTCCATTATCAGTATATTAACAGCACATTAAAGTCATCAGTCATACACAGACACAGACATACACCTTAGTCTAAACTTCTGTATTATGAGGAATTAAAGCTTTGTGTCTCTGTTAAGTACACAAAACACAAACATATGACCTTGCAGCATTATTATTTCCATTCATGCTTAATGTGCCTGTGAATGTATAAATATGCAATCGACTTAATAATCGCTGAAAGGCAGAAGTAGCTTTTGAAGCTTTTACTGGAAGTGAATGTGAACATATGGAAACACAACTGGATTAGCACCGTTTAAAATCAAAATGCCCACCCCCCCCACCCAGTTATAACACCACAATGTGACCCCATGTGTCTATTATGAGCCACTACTGGATGTTTGATTTTATTGAATGTTTGGTTTTGTCTTGATATCTTATTTATTACTATGTATTATAATGCATCTCTTTCTTCTTCTTCTTTTTTTTTTTTTTTTTTTTACAGCACTGGCTATGTTTACATGATGTTTTTTTTATTCTAAATAAATATTTTATTCTGAATAAAATAATACAAAATTAAAGCTTTAAATTGAATTATTATGAATTAAATTAAATTAAACCTTTGTGTTTACATGGAAATGTTAATTCTGTTAGCAATATATTACATCTGTAAATCTAGAATAATATGAGTAACATTATTATCAATTTAAATTATTAGCTCTGTAATGTTGTTCTATTCTGTTCTGTTGTATGTAGCTCAGAGGGCCAGCAACGATAAGACCAACATTGAATTGACTCGATGAAGATTATATTTTGACTATATTCTGTGTAAGGCCTGACAAATAGGAATTAACGCTGAGGCTGTAGCTGCACGTCTTGACCAACAGACATGAACACTTTAATCTCTACATCTCATAGGTCACAGGTGTCAAACTTCTGGGCCATTTTACAGGAACTTCACAGAATGTGCCTGTTTCTACTGACCGGGCCGTTCTGACAGCACCACCTTCCGGAACCTTTACAGGAACTAACGGAGTTCCTGCTCGTGGGTAGGTACTCGAGAATGGCCCAGTAGAGTCATAATCGCAGAAGTTTCGCAGATTGATTGTCACAAAATGACATCATCAGATCACAACAAAAAACTCAAGAGCAGTTTCTGGGGGAAGTTTACAACATGACGAAGCAGAAGAACAGTGAAAAGAAGAAGACAGAATGGACAAGAAGAGTGTCCATGTCTAGTCTTTTTTGTGATTTCGTCATCTGCTGCTGCTTTGTTTTGGCGCTTTTTATTAGTGATGTTACCATAGCAACTGACATGATAGGTTTTTACAGGGCCTTTCTGTATGGAGAAACAACGCCTGAGAGGATCGGGCTAACTCATGGCGCGGCCAAAGTACGTCCTTGAAAAAAGTCCTGGAAGTTCCGACAGTGGAAACATGCCTAAACTCCAGTCCTTGAGGACTGGAGTTTAGGCGTGTTTAGGACTCCATGGGAGTTTAGGACTCCATGTTTTAGATGTTCCCCTCTTTCAACCACATTCAACCACATTCATAATCATCTCATCGGCATGTTCTGCAGAAGCCTGATAATGATGTAATGGCTTCCAGCAGTGACGGAAGAAGGACACCGACCCTCGAGGACTGGAGTTTGACACCCCTGTCCTAGGTAACCACGTCAATAGGTGAGGTCCAATTAGAAGGAAGAGTCAGATGATGTTGCGAAGTCCGACCCATTTGTTCGGGGTGGAGACACTCAAGAAGATATTGTTAATTCAGAACCGGAATTCAAGGCTTTTTGGACCAGAGCCCTGTGGGGGGCTGGTCCACAGAGATCAGCGATGGCTTTTGTTACCTCCGCCAAGGAGGTTATGTTTTTGCTGGCATTGGTTGGTTTGAATGTTTGTGTTCAAGACAACTCAAAAACCTACGGATGGATTTTGATACAATTTTCAGGGTAGGTTGGTAATGGGGAAATCTGGAAATTATTATATTTTGGTGGTGATCTGGGGGGGGGGGTCAACCTTGGCGAAGGTCTGTGCTCTCAAAGTGCTTTTCTAGTATTTTCCTGAATAAATTATTGCACTGAGACCAACTGAATCCTGAACTCATCTTTGGTGCGAATCAATCAACAAACACGGAAAAATGAACATTTGAAGATTGAGGACTATATCAGCTGTAACCTTAAACTCATTCTCTCTCTCTCTCTCTCTCTCTCTCTTCTCTCTCTCTCTGAGTAGTAAACACATGATTTTGGCAAATGCTGGAGTAATCTGAAACGTATTTCACTGTGGAGAATTGATGTATTTGGGGGCACATTGTTTGTGGCAGTGAAACTATTGGTTCATTGTGATTCTTTTATCTCCATTCACAGTGAAAGTATAACAGGTGCCAAATAGGAATGGCCATTATTTGGTGTATGTGTGTGTTTCAATAATGAAGGTCCCATATCTATCATTTGCCTCGGGCCCCGAAATGGCTCGATCTGCCCCTGGATATGATGAAGAATTTAAGTGTAGTCGCTGTTTCTCTGTTTTCCTCTTCCACCAAATCTAATTCAGTTTTCCCAGGCAGGTTAAGTGCTGCTTTTATATCTCTAATGTAGAAAAAGTATAATAGGATGAGCTGGTAAGAGGAAAAAGAGAAAGTGCTCTGCCTAAGTTGTGAAAAAGTCTGATCTCATCTCCCATTTGTGGACGTGTACTTATCTTTTCTTTCACTTATCTCTGTTGGTCTGTGTTTTTCATGCCTCTTGTCTTTCTGATGCTTATCTGTCTGCAGCCCCCAACTTCAACTTTGGCTTTATTGTCCCTGGAGATATTTGGTTTGGAGCCAGGGCTTAAAATAAGGACAAGCTAAAAAAAAAAAAAATCCTACAAAGAGGGCACTGATTCAAAAATATGGCAGAAGTCACATAAATAACAGATCGAGGCCAAAATCCAGTCAGCATCACTAATAAAGAAAAACTGCGACACTGACAGATGAGTCACTGTTTCATTAGAGTGAATGAAATACAGAAGAGTTAGAGCTAAAGGGGAAGGAAACTGCCCAGAATATTCATGTGCAGAACATAGAAATGTGTGTAAATGTCCACATGGGCCCAGAAGGGTTACACTTGAGATGGACATAAGGGTCCCATGTGGATT
Organism: Siphamia tubifer; assembly: GCA_020466265.1. NCBI lineage: Eukaryota > Metazoa > Chordata > Actinopteri > Kurtiformes > Apogonidae > Siphamia > Siphamia tubifer. The sequence goes on from CM035786.1 coordinate 10,612,725, forward strand.
TGTCTGCAGTTTCCATGGTGACCCCACATGTGTTTACCCAAGAATCAGAGATCTGAGGATCTCATAATATTTATTTTTCACACTATTTATCCAATAATATTTGAATTTCATGTCATTTACACTATTTCAATTCTGTTTTACAAAAATGTTACTTTACAATGCTTTTTATTTTTTAATATAAACTATGTCTTTTACTATTTATTTGTCGTTTTACTGAGATTAGCTGTTTTTTAAGTTTGTTGTTTCATTTACATTTGTTATTATTTTATTGATATTTGTTGTTGTTTTACTGATATTTGTTGTTTTCCTGATATTTATTGTCTGTGAGTAAATTCTTGTTCTGCTCTACCTCAGTTACTTGGTACAATGAGAACAAATGGTTGTGTGGACAAACAGCCCACATGACCAGGAGTGGGGGGTCATGATAATACAAATATAGCAACATGACTTCTGTCAGAAATACATCAGCACTTCACAGGCTTTAATTATCAAACAGATTCCACAGAGTCAGTGGGCTCGTATGGAGGCACTGGTGTGGATTCTGCCCCAGTATGGCAGCATGGTGCCAGGGGTAGAAACGACCACCTACAACAAACACTTTATATGTGTTCTAGTGGCACAGACGCCAAAGACAGTCACAGGCTTCATGGGAATATATATATATATGCAAAATAGAGAGGTTAATATTGGAATAAACTATGATGAATCACTTAAAAAAATAAGACATAATCACTTATAGAGTAAAATTATCAGTGAGATATAAAAACTGATTTTTACACAATAGATCTGGAAAATTTTGTTTTATGAAATCTTACCAAGAACATTTCACTTGTTTATTTTCACTCTTAGCAGATTTATTTGTACTTTTTTTTTTTTGCTCAATTCAAGATTTTATCTTATTTTTGCTTAATTAAAGCAATAAATAAATAAATAAAATTCTGCCAATGGAACAAGTGAAAATGAAATTCGTCCGATTTCTTGAAATAATATTTTCCAAATTTGTTGTCTAAAAATTAGTTGTTATATCTCACTTAATGGTTCCTCTTTGGGTGACTAGGAATTAATCTTTGGACTAGAAGTGAGAAAAATACACTTAGTAAGATTGAAAATTAAACATTTATTGGAAATTTTATTTTTTGGATAAAGTTCTTAACAAACAAACAAAAAAGAACCAAAAACAACTTTTCGTCAGGGGTTAGAATAAAATGATTCTACTATATTCTGTTCAGTTTTATTCTGGGAGTGTGGAAAAATTAGGATGCTTTGGCATGAAGTATAAAAAAAAAAAACATTTAAAAAGGCACAGGGCTGAGTTTGGGAACTACAACAACAGGAAATGTCCAACACGAGACCAATAATTATGCTGTCCAAAAATGCAATCACAAGGAAATGAACAAAGAAGACTGAACAGAAACCTGAGGAAATGATCTACATATAAAACCTTCATGGCCTCGAAAACACCCACCAGTACCTGTGCATTTGTCACAAACATGGTGCTGGTTATAATCAGCATCATTAACATAAACTTGTATTAAAGGTCATCTCATTAACAGGTCAGAGGAATGCTAATCATGACTTTAAAATATGGACAGTTGTGCGCAGACCTGCATAATGAACATAACTGTTTCCCAGCAGCACACATTCATTTCTGCTGAAGTGCCTTTAAGCACAAGAATAATACTCCTTTATTCAGGGCAAACTGACACTGAGGTGTTCCATAGTTTTAACTTAATGTTTTAGCATTAATGTAATTGGCATAGAGCGCCCTCTTCTGGTAACAGGTAGTAAAGTAGGTTCTGCATCCATAACATTCCCACAACTAAAGATGTCTTCTTCAATTTGTGTATTTAACAGGATGTAAAAATCCAGCATAATAATAAAATATAAAACATTATCTGAATAAGTGAATATCTAGTTATAATGTAGAAGAATGCATAAAATTATTTAACAATTGTAAGAAGTTAATACAGACTATCATGATTAGATAGATAGAGAGATAGATGGATGGATGGATGGATGGATGGATGGATGGATGGATGGATAGATAGATAGATAGATAGATAGATAGATAGATAGATAGATAGATAGATAGATAGATAGATAGATAGATAGATAGATAGATAGATAGATAGATAGATAGATAGATAGATGGATGGATGGATGGATGGATGGATGGATGGATGGATAGATAGATAGATAGATAGATAGATAGATAGATAGATAGATAGATAGATAGATAGATAGATAGATAGATAGATAGATAGAAAAAGTGTGAAAGCAAAGAAAGCTGAATTTATTTAGTTATTCATTTGTTTATTAAAAAAAGGGGGTGGAGCCTATAAGTTATACTTCTTCCCACTATTTTGGAATGCTGATACATTTTGTTTGATTGTGTTGTATTTATTATCTGATGATTTTATTCACTTGAAATAAACCTACATTAAACTAATTAATTACAGGGATTTGATTGAAAATGTGTAATTAAATCCATATATGTGACCCACCACCACGAAACCAGGCATAAGTGTCTGGAAATCAAAACTGAGTTATCTGTGTAGATTGGTAGAGTGGAAACTAAGGTTTAAGATGGTGAAAAAATTATGTTTCTATCATAAGTAGAACCAAAGTTATGGTCATTTTAATATCCACAGTTGGACCTATTGTGCAATTTGCATATTTTTAGATATTGTCCGTCAAAGTTATGGACTGTTTTGGGGTAGGAAGTCTTTAGCAAAGTATAATAATTCGTATCCGATTGACAAAAAATATTCACAGATGTTAAAGGACACTCTGATGGACATGTCACAGAAGTTTTATATATTTTAATAATAGGACAGAATTGCAACGTATTATAATCATTTGGCTTACACCATTGGACAAGAGCATTCAATATAAGCTTTTTCCTCGTACCGAACACTTGGATGTTTACGCACGGAACGGAGACCGGTTTGTTCGGCGAAAAGAGGTGGAAGTCGTCTTTGTCTTGGCTCCGCAATCCTTAAACTTTTGTCACCGCTTAAATAATTGACTCAATAACCACCTTTATTGACTCGATTTCAATGTAATGACCACAGGAAGTGAACATAGAGGTGTTAAGGTACCGTTTTTTGATAAGGTGTAAACACAAATAACAAATAACCTTCCAGCCTAAATTTGGCTGTAGCTCTGAACGGCTCAGCGCGACTTATGCCTGATTTCGTGGTGGCGGGTCACATATGTTAAGAAGGATGATGATATAATGGTTCACTGATGTCTGAACAGGTGGGAGTTCACATCATTTTCACCTCTTTTTTTCACCTCCCACATGTGTCAGCAGGTAGGAGGTATAAAAAAGGGTGAAAATGATGTGAACTCCCACCTGGACTGAAATGATGTGACAGAATTTGATGGTTTTGGAAGAGGATATATGTGGAAGGGTAAGACTCGTTCAGGCTTTGAGCATTTACTTGTTTGGCATGAGTGCAGGGACAACTACTCTGAAATCTAATAGTGTGAAGGCCTGCAGAGTCTAAAGAAGGGGTGTCAAACTCACTTTAGTTTATTCATTCAGCCCAATACGATCTGAGAAGGACCAGAGCAGTAAAATAATAAGAGTGAAAAGTGTACAATTTTATATTATGATAATGTTTTCATCTATAATGTTTCCCTCATAATGTGAAAAACATCAACAACTTAAGAAAAAGAAGTGCAATTTGAACAATTTTCTGCTTCAGTCTATCAGTTTGTCATTTGCACATGTGTAGAACAACTTATGTGTCAATTACAAATAGACTAAACATTTAGTAATGGGCAGAATATTTGTAAAATTACACTTATTCTCCTCAGATATTTCAGCTGGTTCATATTTATTCAGGTTTTTGTAAAAGGATGGTTTGTTAATATCAAGATTTTCATGTAATTTGACTTTTTCCCATTAAAATCTCATTAAAATGTCACTATTTATAGGTAATTATGATCATATTTTACTATTCTGACCCAATTGAGATCCAATTTTTCTGTATGGACAAAACTGAATTAAAATCACTTTTACACTGTTAATATCTTCATTGTTTTTCATCCTATGGGCCAGATTTGGCCCCCGTGCCTTATGTTTGACACCTGTGGTCTAGGCAGTGTTTTCTGACCACTCCGTCATGCTCTGAAAAATCATCAACATTATCCAGTTTTACCTGAATGTTACTGTAAGTGAACAGTGTGATATAGATGCATATGACTGCACACACACCTGTTTGCTGAACTGAAAACATTTACAAAAACATTCACAAAAGTAAAAGAAATGGGTCTAATGATAGCATATATAGGTTCCAATAATAACAGCTGCCTAATATTCATTCGAATGTCTTTCTTTTTGTAATATTCAAATTATATTCAAATGACAAAATTCAAAGTCAAAGCCCTAATTGAAACATTAGCATTCTGGTGCTGATTAGAAGTCTGTAAAATGAAAACTTCAAAAGTTATATTTATAATTAAATGTTGATCTTTATTGTGACCTTTGACCTAGAGTCTTCAAGGTTTTGATGTTAATACACATCAACAGTGAGAGCAAAAAGAAGCTAAACTGAGAATACATGAAAAGGAAATTCCTAATTTGCCCTATCTCTGATCATTGTGAAAAACATTTTTGGTAACTGTGACCTTTGACCTTCATTCACTAAAAATTAAATGGGATCTATTATGAACCTTTCCTGAAAACGTCATGGAAATTGGCACAGTAGTTTTTGCGTAAACCTGCTTACAATCAATCAAACTAAGAATCAGACAAAGTATTTAGTTTCTACTCCGCACCAGAAAAATATCAAAGAGTCAAACATGAACTTGATCTTATTTTTGTTTTGACATTAAAGCAGATAAAACAGATCAGGGCCCAGTTGCGTAAAAGTCTGTGATCAGAGGAGACTGAATTCTCTGCTCTCCATTTCAATCATCACCACAGGCAGCGTTAATCAGACATATTCTGACGTTGTTGCCTTCAAGTTTCATCATCAATAAACATTTTTGTAAAATCACAGCAGATCACACCTAATAAACCTGTGGGAGCTGGATAGTGTTTGTTTGTTTTGGTCTGGTTGCCATGGTGATGTGCAGGGTCGGGTCACATATGAGCACTAGAATGACAGGGAGCTAAATAACCTGCACAGAGTGGACACAGGTGAGTCTATGTAGCCGTAAATTGTATTAAACACTGGTTAGAATCCCACACCAGACCTTTCTGTGTGGAGTTTGCATGTTGTCCAGGTACTCTGGTTTCTTCCCACCATCCAAACACATGCACTGATAGGTTAATTGGTTCATCTAAATCAGGGGTGCTGAATCCTGGTCCTCAAAAGCTACTATCGTGCATGTTTTAGATGGATCCCTCTTCCAACACACCTGGTTTAAATGATAAACCTCTCACCCAGCTGTGCAGAAGACTCATAATGACCATCAGGTGTGTTGGAAGAGTGATACATCTAAAACATGCAGGATGGTAGCTCTCGAAGACCAGGGTTGAGCACCCCTGATCTAAATTATCGATAGGTGTGAATGTGAGAGTGATGTTTGTGTATATATGTTCAGCCCTGAGATGAACTGGAGACTCACACAGGGTGACCTCTGACCCCACCTTCACCCAATGTGGCTGGATTAGAGGGGAACATCTCAAACATGCACCAGGACCAGGATCAACCACCCCTGATCTATACGACATATATACACTGAACTGTTTCACATTGTAGGTCTGACAACGGTTTTGAAACTGTGTGGGTCAGGATGACACATGAGCACAGAGATGTTTTCTTTAGTTATCTTTTTTTTTTCACTCCCACATTCCAATATTACCATAACACAACATCACATAATGAATGAATGATTCTCTTTCCCTGTAAGAGAGGGACACAACCTTTCCTTTAATGCAGTGGTCCCCAACCCCCGGGCCGCGAACCGGTACCGGTCCGTGGATCAATTGGTACCGGGGTAGCGCCTAATAATTACTTAATTATTTCTCTTGTATTTATTATCCAAGTCCAAACAATCTTTTATTCTGAAAAATGACCGGATTCTGTCAGTTACATCTGTCACTTGAATGTAACCCACATGTTAGCAAAGTAAGTAAAAAACACATGTCTTTGGAAAGTTTATTTTGAAGATTGACTGAAGAGACAGAAGAAGAGCCTCCAATTTTCAAGAAAAGGAAAGTTTTTGACAGACAATACCAGGAGTTGGACTTGAACTATGGATTCATTGTGACAGGTAAAATTGTCAAACGTTGACCGGTCCGCAGTAATAAAAAGGTTGGGGACCACTGCTTTAGTGCACACTCATGCAGACAGTGTGTGTGTGTGTGTGTGTGTGAGATCAGAGGCCGCTGTAGTAACTGTCTGTTCGCATTAACATGAAACTTACCTGGACTCTTAGAGGTTCCTACAAAGAGCTGTAGCATGTTACAAATATACCAATCTCAAACTCTCTACTTTAAAAGGAACAGAAAGTTGCAACAAAACCTGCAAACGTGCCATCGGTATGGTTTGTTCTTTTAATAACAACTATAAAAACAGTCTGGAAACCATTCTGGTTTTGAGCCAAAGCAAGCATGTACAGTAGTAGGCCAATAGAAGTACAATACAATCTGTAAATACAAGTGAATATAACAACAAACTCAAGGATGGACAGAATCAATAGTCAATAAAGCTGAGGTCCACTTGTTTCACTGTTAAGAAGCTAACTCTAACTGTGACGTTCTCCGTGTGTTAATGCACTCATTACAACCTTTGTGGGAGAAACATCAATGTTTAAATGAGAATATGTGGTCCTTGCATCAGCAGACAGCTGTACAGTTTAACATGAACATCTACTAACCAGCAGAACTAACTAACTCAAGTTATTGGATTCTGATGTTAAAATATTAGCAAATAATGGCTTTTGGTTGAAGAAAACGGAAAAAAAAAACCACTTGAATACACTGGGAAAAAAAATCTAAATTTTACCAAGTGATTTTTTTCTTATTACATTTAAAATAAGACATAATCACCTGAAAAAGAACTTTTTAATTGTGCTGATTTTCAGACAACAGATCTGGAAAATCTTTTTAAAAAATTATTCCATCTGTAGATATTTTTGTTTGAATTAAGCAAAAAAAACAAAAACAAAATTACAATAAGAAAACAAATTGGCCAAAGTAACAAGTGAAATTTATCTTGGCATGATTTCTTGAAATAAGACTTTTAAGATCTATTGTGTAAATAGTACAAATATTTGAACAAGAAATGAGAAAAAAAAATATAATTGGTAAAATTCGGATTTTTACAGTGTGTACACAGCACAGGACATGATCGCAGCAAAAATAGAGAAAATAAAAGGTGTGGAAATAAACAATTTACAGTAACGTGAAAAAAAGACAGACAGGAAACGAAGCCTGTGCAAATACACCATGTGATGTGAACACAGCAAAAATACAAAGATTCAGGAGTAAAATAAGGTGTTGAAATTAACAATTTACACTGTAAAATTCTACATCTTACTGGTGTATTTATCTCAATTCTTGTCCAAATATCTCATCACATTTTAAAATAGGACTGAATCACCTAAAGTTGACATGTCTAAACTATTCCATAAAGAGCTGGTGTGTCTGCAGGTTTATGTTCCAACCAAGCAACAGCACACCAGCCTGGACTCAACTAATCAATAGTCTTCAGAGTCCATTGGTCAAAGTGAAAAGACTAAAGAGTAAAGAAAAAATAAAGAGTAAGTTTTCAGTAAGATATAGGAAGTGATTTATAGACAATAGATCTGAAAAATCTGATTTCAAGTAATCTCACCAAGATATTTTCCACCTGTTCCATTGGCAGATTTAATTAATTTAATTTGTTTTGCTTAATTCAAATGAGGAAAAAAAAAATCGACAAATAAAACAAGTGAAAATTATCTTTGGTGAGATTCCTCCAAATAACATTGTTCAAGATCTATTGTTTAATAATAAGTTATTACGTGTCACAAGTTACTCTTTAGATGATGGTGTCTTATTTTAAGTGTGATGAAATATTTGGACGAGAAATGAGAAAAATACACCGAATAAGATTTTTCATTTTTGCAGTGCAGGGTAAGAGCGAAAAAACAAACCAAAAAAAAAAAACACCTAAGCAACAATGATTTCCCAGTTTCAAGCCAAAGCCAAAATGTGCCGTCAGCCTGTGTGCCGTTCCATCAGCAGCGAGCGAGGCTGCTGGGAAGAAAACATGAACAGTACATTCAGTTGATACTCTAGACTCTTCAAAAGGATAGGCCTCTAACCGTGCAAATATTTGTAGTCCAACAGAATGAACCCAACTCAAACCTTCAAGTTTTAAGTGAATGGTTGGTCCACTGAACCACACATCCTAGCTTCATGAATAAAAACAGGCTCTAATGTCAATGTGATGCCGTTGTTCAGTCTAGAATAGAATTAACCAATAAAACAGTCATTTGGGTAAAAATGGCCGTCTGGTAGGTAAGGCCACTCCATTTGGAAGGAAAAGTCTGTCCCGTTGGTCCAGGCCGGTGCTACGCCTGCCTCCTCAGTCCAAGACAAAGCTCCTGTAAAGGTTCATGTGTCGTGTCATCATCTCCTGAACCGTCCAAACCCAAACACGTCGGTGGATCCAGCATTTTACAGTCAGTAGGGAGCCACGTCAGTAGTTCTTCACCATTTTGAAACAGTAAAACTCTGCTTTGCTACAAACTTATTGAACCCGTTCATCAGAGGTCAAAAGGGGACGTCCACTCTGCTGTCAGTCAAACAGACAGAAGGGCTTCTGGGAAACACGTGGCCTGGATGCGTTTAGCTTATGTAACAGGCTGTCGAGGAAGCAGGCTGTCTGACAGACTTAGACACACTGTCTCATGTAACCGAGCGTGCGGTCGAAGTGAAGGCAGACGTTATTCAGTCACTCAGTCGTTGAGGCGACAGTCACACAGCTCCTTGTAGATTCGTTTACGGATTCGAGGCATGTCTTCTTGAGTGAAGAGCAGAGGCTGCCTCACAGACAGACACCGGCAGTACTGAGGAAAAACATCCAAAACACAGACACAATGAAATTATTATATCGACAACTACACTGTGGAAATCTAAAGCCTATCATAACCCATATTCATGCACTGTTTTGTCTGAGTTTTGGTTTTTGCAACAATTTACTGGTGACGTTGGTGAAAAAATTTATAACATTTTTTCAATCCATTCACTTTGTGGCTATATTTCTAATCAACCCACTGCAAAAATCCACATTTTATCAAGTGTATTTTTCTCATTTCTAGTCCAAATATCTCATCACACCTAAAATAAGACATAATCACCTAAAGAGGAAGGTTTCAGTGAGATATAAAGGGACTGATTTATAGACAATAGAACCGGAAAATCTTATTTCAAGAAATCTTTAGATAATTTTCACTTGTTCTATTGGCAGATTTTTTTTGGTTTAAGACAAGATTTTTCCTTGTAAATGGAGTGACCTGAAAAACTGTTTTATTCGTTTAATCTATTCTGGACTTCATTCAAGATTTTTATTTTTTAGTTATTCAAGCCAAATAAAAAATAGAATGTGCCCATGAAACTGAAAAAGTGAAAATTAATAATGGATTGTATTTATATTGTTCTTTTGACCACTCAAAGTGCTTTACATTAGTGGCCCATTATTCATACACTCTCACATTCTCACTCTGGTGGTGGTAAACTACATATGTAGCCACAGTTGCCCTAGTGCAGACTGACAGAAGTGTGGCCGACCCTTTGACCACCACCAAACATTCATACACCAGTGTGAGTGGCACTGGAGGCAAGAAGGTTGAAGTGTCTTGCCCAAGGACACAATGGACTGACTAGAACAGAGCAGGATTTGAACCAACCCTTTGGTTGTTGGATGACCCACTCTACCAACTGAGCCATGGCTCAAATTACCGTGGCACAATTTCTTGAAATAAGATTTTCAAGCTCTATCAGTTCTTATATCTGACTGAAAAGTTCCTCTTCAGGTGATTCTGTCTCATTTTACAGGTGATGAGATATTTTGGACTAGAAATGAGGAAAAATACACTTGGTAAGATTTTGATTTTTTTCCAGTCCATGTACACGATCAACTCATACAAGTACACATACCAGCAACAAAAGGAAATTAACAATTTTCCCTGAATAACCTGAATTATTTCTGTAAATTTTCATATTAATTGAGGAAGTTGTTGAACATGAATTGGTAAATTGTTCAGATTATAATACCATAACAATAGGGCAGGGTCAAGGGTGTCACAGACACTTTGTGCCTACAGCCCCTCTGACCACCACTGAACATTCATACACTGGTGTGAGGAGGGTGAAGTGTCACAACAGACTAGAACAGAGCAGGATTTGAACCGCCAACCCTTCGGTTATTGGACGACCCGCTCTACCAACTGAGCCAGGGGAGCTCTCTCCCATTCTTCCTAAATCTATCCTAATTTCTAAATCTATCATACACAAAAAATGTGAATAACTTGAACGAATATGAACAAACTTCAATGTTTTAAGAATAGTTTAAAAAATATTAGGTTTCTTACAAAATGTTTTGTGTATTTGTAGATCCACTGTGATCTGTATGTGTGTAAATGATAAACTGAAGTAAAACATTATTGAAATTGCACTTATTTTTCTTAAGAAATTACAAGTTTTCATGGTTGTTCAAGTCAAAACTTTTTTTTTTTAAGAATACTTAGTAAATTGTAGTCATGCAGTGTCATGGTTTTCACTTTAAAACAAGAAGGAAAAGTTTAATTATTTAAAAGTTATTATTGTACTGGTCTAATTTAGTTAAGATCACATTGTTCTGAATTTGGCCCCTGAATTAAAATGACTGACACCCCTGATCTACAACTTGAACAATAATTTTTTTTTTCTTGTTTATAATGAATGGAAGCAAAGTGTAGTGTTGATAACGACACCCAAACCTGAGGCGAGAATAAGGCCCCGTCCACACAGCAACACAATGAGGTTTCGTTGGTACCGGATAGAAAAGAACGGATCAGTCACATATCCCATAAACATGGCAATGAAACACGTGCTGTAATACAATACACATGCCACACCTCTAGGTGCGCTGTAAGACAGTCCTGGTTACACCAGAACAATAGAAGAAAAGCACATGTGCATACTGGCTTATACTAGCGCTAAACGTACCCCAGAAATAATAACAACTAGAAGGCGTGTGTAGGCGTCTCTGCTGCTCGCCTTGTTGGTTTAACATTAGTAGATTTTCCTTCAATAACACGAGTAAACTTAGCAGTGACTGCAGCTCTGCTACTACCACTAGTCTGGTGTCTGCCATGATGGACGCTGTCTTGTTTAACCCTTTAACTCCTGACACTGAAGCAATTCCACAGTAAAAAATATAAAATAAGCAACAAAATGAACAAAAACTGCCAAAGTGATCAGTAAAATGAACAAAAATGAATAATAAACTAACAAAATAACATGTAACATGAACAAAGTAAGACAATAACAGAACACAATTGAAGAAAAATAATTTTAAAAATTATCAAAAATAAGTAACAACAGCAACAGAAACTAATAAATATTCACAAAATAACAAATAACGTGAAGGGAAAAAAAGGAAAAACAAAACAAAACAAAACAAAAAAAGCAAAACAAAATGAAGTTTTAAAAAAAGGGATAAATGACTAGTGTTTTAATTTGGTTCCAGTAGTTTTTATTCTTTTTCTAAATCAGTTGCTTTTTGACACCTGTACATCAGTTCCATCGACAAAATTATCAGTAAAATAACACCAAAAAAAACTGAATTATTCTGAATGTTTAATCTAAACCATCCATTCAGAATGCGTCAGCACTGACACATCAGGGGTTAAAGGGTTAAGAATGCATGTAGTGAAGCTGCTGTTTGTTCTGGTCATGTGGTTGTGACATAGATGCTAGGTGTTTTACTCGTCCAGATGTCAACACAACTACACTGTCGTCAGATCTTTGCACTCTGGAACCCGTTCCCAAAAGATATCATTTCGGGCCCCCCCAGACACAGTTGCTGTGTAGATGTGACGCCAAAATGATAACAAATCGTATCAGATTCACTCGAAAACATTGCTGTGTGAACGGGGCCTTAATTAGACAGGAGATAACACAAACATGGGGTTTGAAAGAAAAATAAAACAAACAGGAACAGGGTTATGAACACAAACATAATTAGTAGTAGAGCTCTGGGAAATAACCATGTCTCACCTCAAGGACAAAAACTCCACAGTCACTGTCATTTTTCTGCTGAGGAATACCCTGTAGAGTCCACAAGTCACAGTCAGACACAGACAAAGGATACCACAGTGACACCAACATTGCTCAGGTTGACTCATATAGTGTACGTTGACAACAATCTGTCCTGGAATGTTCATGTTAATAAGACGTGTTCTAGGATCCAGCAGTGACTCCACTTTTTATGTAGACTCAGGGTGTTTGTTGTGGGTAATGCTTCTTTTTTAATCACGCCATTGTTGAGAGTGTAGTACGCTATGCAATCACTGTAACAGTAAAAGTTAAGTCACAAATTAACCGACTCACTCGCTCTGCATTATGAGTGGTGGGGGTAAGGGAGCACCCCACCCTACAAGTAAGATACGAGGAGTCTGTGCTCAAACAGGGCAGGGAAATGCAGACGATACAGAATCCCAGTTAAAAAACAAAACAAAAAAAAGGGTTTTGAACGGGTACAAATGTTCTTTTATCCCAGTCTCTGTTAATTTACTGAATTCAAGCCGCTACTGAGACTTCTGTCTACTAATGTAAATGTTTGTATGTATAGAGATGCACTTATGCACGTCAATTATGCACGTTGGGTATCTAGTATCTAATGTGTCTTTTGTTATGTGTTGTATGTAACAGCTTTGATTGTTCAAGACAAATAAACAACTTTGAATCTTGAGATATCACGGCTACAGGCTCCGATTTCTATGTGCAGACGTAATATGATTGTACATTACGTGAATTAAATCTCCTTCAGAAGGTTGAGGTCTGTTTACTCTTCAGAGCCATGCAGATTTTAGTTTTTTATATTTTCTTTTATTTAGCCAAGGACTATTTTTCATTCATTCAAAAGTCACTCTGTGGGACATGATGAATGGTTTTAGACGCAGCATCAGAGTCATGTTGTTTAGCCTTACCTTAATGATAGTGATCTTCCAGCCTTTCTGGAAAGCAGCTTGTTTTTTCTCCCTGGCTTCAGACTGGAGGTACTTCATAATATTCTGAAAGGAGACCACAATCCACACGAAGAAAAGATGATCAATAAAACTGCCATGACAGTAAATATCACATTTCAATTTAATGATCTATCCAAGTTTTAAGATACAGCATCAGAAACAGAAACTGAGCAGCAACGAAGACCAGAAGAGTTCTAGTCTAATAATCTACATGTTGAAGCAGCATATGACTTAATCACAGATGTTTTTCAAATTTTTTTAAATCCAAGTGCTAGCCTAATTAACACTCATTTATTTACTTATTACCTGCCCCCCAAAGGGTAGGCGGGGGTATTGTTGGTATTAGTTTCTGTTTGTCAGAAACTTTGTAAACAAACAACTGGATTAATTTACATGAAATGTCCTGGAAAGGTGGTCCAGAACAGATCCCATTCAATTTTGGCGAATGTAGGTCAAAGGTTAAGGTCACCAAAAGTGTTTTTGTAATGTTAAGTGATAGGGGAAAAATCAGGCAAAACATTTATGAGGGGCGGGACTTGTTGTGCCTGGCACCACTTGTTTACTTACTAGGATCCCGATTAGCTGATGCAGAACATCAGCTACTCTTCCTGGGGTCATCCCATAATAAACACACATGACAGTATATATTTACAAGCACAGAAACAATGTGATCCTGCTTAAGTACGTTTAACAGTCAAATCCAATAATCAGTTAGTTTAGTTTATTTCGAATGTGTCACAAACAAAAGAAAAAAAAAAAAACAACCAAAGAAGAAAAACTGAGGAATAAATAAATGACACAACAGTCAGATTTGTCATACAATTCTATAACACATTTGAAAGGGAGTGAGAGGAAGTAAAATTGATCAAATCCCACCCCTTCACAACAAAACTGACATTATGTGAAAATGAAAAGATACTAAATGTAAAGACCAACTAAACAATATGGGATTGATTAGTGGTGAAATGCAAAAGGGGAGGAGGGGAGAACAATAAATAATATTAATAGTTAATATTGCACAGATCGATCAGCTGATGATGATCATCGGTCAATATTGCCTATAAATAGCCTGATCTGTGATCGGAAAAACAAGCAGATCACGTGACGCAAATTACTAGTAGCACGCTACAGAACAGGTGCATCTCATCTTCACTGTTTCTGTACCTTTTAAATATAGTTAATTGATAGTTTTATTTCTATAAACGATGCACCCTCTGCGAGATGGAAATGGAGTGGGAAAATTATGGAAGTTTTTAATTCCTTCAGTGATTGTCAATTGGCAGATCAAGTTTTTTGGTGATCGTTATCTGTGATCAGGCCAAAAAAATGCTGATCGGTGCATCACTATTAATTATAAATAATAAAAAGATAAGACTTAAAAGAAAATAAATTCATACTATAAAAATTAAGAATTAAGAATAATAATAATAATAAGATAAAATAAATAGTCTTAACATAATTATAGCTGTACTAGTTTTTTTTGGTATCACCTTCATCAAGGTTCCAAAAGATGCCAAAATGTGACACTGATAGGTCGGACAGTTGTCTCTATGACCCTCCATTTTACAAAACACAGATGCAGAAGTTGACAGTAAATATAGTGGTACATTAATCCACGTGATGACAGCCCAGTCTTTGGTAGCTGACGTAAAAATTCAAACAAGACAAGCGAGTTTATCAACAATTCCCTGAGCGGACGCTACATGCTACATCGCTATGGCGACAACATACTGTAAAAGTCAGTTCTATCCTAGAATGGAAACGCTCTCCAGGAATACTGAGCTGGGTCGGTCTGGTGAGACGTAGTGGGAATGTGGTATAATATAGGAGGCTTATGATGGCAGTTAAATTTGTAGATTTTGTTTTGTACCCTGGGGCAGTGTGTCCACATAATGCATTTAGAACAATGAAGACAAAAAAAACAAAACAACCATAATGGAAGAACTCATTCAGTGCAGTCATCTCGCTAATGTTCCCCCAATAAAAAAACTTCCATCAAAAGGTTGCTAAGAATAAAAGAAACCCTTAGTAAATGTAGGATACTCTGGTAAATTGAAAACATATTTTTTCTCAATATGATCCAGTTTATTTTTTCGACTGACGTCCAATCATTTGTGGAGAGAAAGGATGCTGATCTTCTCTCATTAAGTGTCTTTCTGCTGCATAGTGATTTCAAATGTGGAGAGAGGGGGGTGGGGGTAAGACAAGGGAAGAACTAAAGGCATTAACATGCACAAAAGGACTTACATCTGTTGTGTGTCTGAAGACGATGCCTTGGCTGTCATAGTAGTTGATGGTTTTGGTTGCCATGGCAACTGTGACAAGAGACCAGTGTATTTCTAAATGAATGGGAATTAATAAGAGCCACTTGGAGAACAGGTCGACCTGAAATAAACCCACAACAGATATATGCACGTTAAGACTTTTAATACAAAAGATACAGAAAGTGTTTTAAAAACAAACAAACCCTAGAGCCTTGTATTATCGTGTATTGACTCATTTATGTACTTGATGCATTTTTTTTTAAAATTATCAGAATTTTTATTATAGTTTTAGTGGATTTTTTACTGTTTCATGTATTGTATTTTAATTGACAAACATATTTTAACTGTTAAGTGACTAGGAGCAGCTGACATACACCTGAACTTCTTTGGAGAATCCACTGAGGCCAACAGTATTTTCTTTTTTCTTAAGTACTTTCTAACTTCACATTTTTAAGATACTTTCCAATAACACAATAGTGTTTTATGTCAAAATGGTCAGGACAATCTCAGCCTTCTGTAAATTGAAGCCTACTTTGGTCCTAGAGCACTATAGAAAGAGATAATTTAGTCCAAATGTTGGTTTTTAATGTTTTCATTTCTTGTAAAAACACACCTTCACTTAAGTGTTTTGTAAGAAGGTACAAGGTAAAAAAAAAAGAACCTTCACTTGAATAATAAAAAAAACAGTGAATGAAAAAATGTCCTTAAGACCCCCAAAAATTATATTTGATCTTTTTTTTCTTTGATTGAAAAGGCTTTTTAGTTGAATTGAGTTCATTTTTGATAAAAAATTTAAATAAAATGACATGTAATAAAAAAATTAAATAAAAAAAAAAATGCCCCAGGAAGGGTCCTGTGGTCTATGAGTCTTTCTGATGGACACAAAATGCCTGAAAGAGGAACTTAATATTCAAGGTGCAGTGATAGAGATCAGCATCTGCATTCTGGGAACCTCTTTACATCTCTCTCTCTCTATTTATTTTTATATATTTATTTTTATTCTGTTATTTTATTTGTCTTATTTATTTATATATTAATTTGTTCATTTCCTTTTTTTATTTTTTATTTTATTTAGTTATTTTTAATTATTAAAGTTATGTATGTACAATATAAAATGAATAACTGTGGTTCCCTCACATCAGCTGTGCAGATGTTTTTCCGTCTGCTGCTTCTTATTCAAAGTGTAAAATGTGAAGGGTGGAAGCAGTGTGATATGAAAGTGTTGCTTTTATCCATTCTGTCAGACCAAATATGAGAAAAAGCACCGTTCTGTTTGTGCGGTTACATATTGTTCCTTACTTTTTTCGTCCATCTTTTCACGCCATCATAACCCTTGGCAACCAGCTGCTTGTGGAAAAAACTGTTGAAAAAATGAACCTGAGAAGAGAATGATGAAATGAAATGACCACAATCAAATAGATCTTTAATAAAACATAATTAGAACCTAGGATAATTAGTAGTTTCTCTATGGATGACATTTTAGCCTGTGGACGTGTCTTTTTTTTTTTTTTTTCCTACCTTCTGCTGAGTAGCATCCATGATGAGTTCTCCATACATGTTGATAATCTGATCAGACAAAAGGAAAAGACACAAAGAACAGGTTTGTGAAAGTTAAATTTAAGACATTATGACTATTTAGAGCAGAGTTTAATGCCTATTTCACAGCTGTACTGGCAAGAACTTGTGACTCCTAGAATTTAGGAAAATATATTTATTTACTCCAACATCTGGATTCACAGTGTTCCCAGTCATTCCTCACCAGGGGAAGCAAAGTTCAAGATAACTAGTTATTAGTTCTATTATAAACTGTCAAGCTGGAACAGGTGGAACTGAGTAGACCAGTGTTTCTCAAACAGTGAGGAGGAGGGGGTGTAAAGGCGTGTAGGGGGGTGGGCATGGAATCTGTCCTGGGTGTTTTTCTTTTTTCTTCAGGTTAGAATGTGTAGCAGGTGGAACAACCCTGGACTCATTTTAGGGCTGTATAATAAATACATCTACTGCCGTGGTGATCTATCACAAGACTACACAAAGAGTTTTTAGGTTTGGACAACGGACAAGGATTGGACTGGAAAAGAAAAATGTCCAATGTTTCCATTTTTGCACAGTTTGCACTTTAATGTTCAGAGACGTATAATGGAAATGGACTTGATGCACATTTTTCTTTTCCAGTAAAATCCCTCAAACGTTCATGTTTGTTACCAGAATTTGTTTGCCGTTCTAAAAACAAGGAATATTATCTAAAATATTGTCTTTGAGAGCGGTTTAGTTGAGTTTATTTGTATTGTTCAAGCCTACGTTATGTTTTCTTTCCAGCAAAAAAAAATTATTCAAAGAAAAGAAAAAGGTATTGTTATGATATTGATACTTCTTTCACTAAAGGTTATACAGTAGTGGACAAATGTTTTTGCACACCCTTAAAATTTTAGTTTTCAATATTATCATAAAATATTTGCAAAAGAAGATGTCGCTGCATCAGACAAACGGATGGAAATTATTTTTGGTTCAAGTTTATTGTTTACAAGAAGGGGATAAAAATAATCTAAATTATTGCCAGTTTCAAGTTGTTTATGTCCTGGATGTTTTTGTACTGAAACATCCAGTTTGAACTGGAAAGAGAGCATGTGGGTTTGGAGAAGGGAACAATACTGGGCAGATTTCAGTGAACTGAAGGGGACATATCAACATAATGCCTCGGTCTCCTTTGCACTGACTTACACATTACATATTTTACTATATTTATTTTTATCTTATTCTATCTTGGTGCATGCTTAGCATTTTTATTATATTTTTATATTACATATATTGGGCGGCACGGTGGTGCAGTGGTTAGCACTCGTGCCTCACAGCAAGAAAGACCCTGGTTCAATTCCCGTACCAGACCTTTCTGTGTGGAGTTTGCATGTCCTCCCCGTGTCTGCGTGGATTTTTGCCGGGCACTCCGGTTTCCTCCCACCATCCAAACACATGCACTGATAGGTTAATTGGTTGATCTGACATTGGCCATAGGTGTGAATGTGAGAGTGATTGTTTGTCTATATATGTTCAGCCCTGCGATGAACTGGCGTCTCATACAGGGTGTACCCCGCCTTCGCCCATTGTAGCATTGTACCCCAGTGACCCCCGTGACCCAAGTGTGGATAAAGCGGGTTCAGATAATGAATGAATGAATGAATTATATATATTTCTTTTTATTGATATACTAGATGTTGAATGTTGCAGCGTTACACCGAGACAAATTCCTAGTTGTATACTACATGTGTACTATATGAACAATGGCAATAAAACTCTTTCCGTTTCTGATTCATATCTTGCAAAATGCACTTTGATATATATACTCATTTACGTCATTTGAATCTGCTTTATCCTCACTAGGGTCACAAGGGTCATTGGTAATCCAGCTACAATATATATATATATATATATATTTTTATATATATATATATATATATATAAACTGTTACACTATTGTAATTGCAGTACTGTTACAATATTGTCAGGGTTGGGGGGCACCTGGAGATTTTTCATCCTCCAAAGGGGAACCGGCAGAAAAAGACTGAGAACTACTGAAGTACAGTGACATTATTCCTTTTGTTTTTCAACAATACAGGAAAAAAAGTTTATAACAACATAACTTAAGACCTACCATACTAAATATCATACCTTTTACAGTTTTTGTTTAGGTATTTAAAGCAGATTTGTTAATTTAAGACTTAAGACTTTATAAGATGCCACCGGAATGTGGGTGAATCTCAGTGCAACCTAGTTTAACGTGACTGAAAATAACGTGTTTGTCTCTTGGACTGTAAACCTTCGAGTGCATAACTGTACATTATCCACTGTAGTCCTTCTGTACCTGGTCATTAAGCCAGTTCTGTTCCTCCAGCGTGCCAAGGTCCTCCAGACTCAGTGTGTGTTTATTATACGTCACCATGAAACCCGCCACAGGAGCCGAGGCCAGTCCGGCCCTGTACTGACGCACCACTGCTCCGATGTCCACGCCCCTAAAATAAACACACAGAAAAAAGATGAGCAAAGTCGAAACTCAGGCAAAAACTGAAGAAAAATAAGCATCTCAGGAATCCTCAAAGATGGAGAAAATGAAAACAGCCTTGTATGTAATGTTCTGCAGAAACATGTTGAATATTCAGACCAGAGTGTGAACAGTCGAGGGTAACAGGTTGGCCATGAGGGAACAATTAACACTTCTTCTGGTTGTGTGGTAGTGAATGCAAAATTCTTCACACACTATAATGTCTTTTATCCTGTGAATGCTTTTTAAAGGCGTGTTTTATCTCTGATGATTTAAGGCCCTTTTCTGATTTTAATGCAAGTATGTAATTATGTTGTTTGTTTTTATGAGTTACCGAGTGATGAATAATGCTACACAAATGAACATACCTTGTCTTGTATTTGAAGACTCAAATAGCTGAACTCACACAGACCTGGTGTTTACTTACCCGTCAGTGAGATCAGAGTTTCCTTTCTTCTTCAGGTATTCCAGGACATCGGTCTCACTGAGTGGAATGAAATTGCCATACTTGATATAAAAGCTCTCGAGAAACTCTGAAAACAGTGAAAATCAAAACCACATGAGTCTCCACAGGTTAAACACAGGCTATTTCCAGCATTTTTAAAGTGAGTTTGCGTCACATACTGACTTTTAATGACACATAACTTGTTTTCACTCCCTGCAATAAATTCCTGTGCAACGTATTTACACTTTGGCATCAAATAAAATGTTCTTAATGAAAATCAAAGTAACTGATTGTATGATCCATGTGATGCACTGCACACAACTGTTACAGCATCAGGACATCACGAGTCAGTGATACCGAGCGAGACACTTATCTTTTATACGTCATAATTTGTGTGTTGAAAAAAGAAAATAATCCTTAAACAAGTGTTACCAGGCACAACACATCCCACCCCTTACTAACATTTTAGCTGATTGCTCTAATATTATTGGGAAAACACATTATGGTGAGCTTGACCTTTGACCTACATTCACTAAAATTTAATGGGATCTATTCTGGACCATCTTATACCTTTCCTGAAAATTTCATGATAATTTGGTCAAGTAGTTTTTGTGTAAAGTTGCTGACAGGCAAAAAAAAACCCAAACAAACAAACTGAAAACAATACCCATCTCCCCTTTTTGGGGGGGTGGGGTAAAAAGGCAATGAGCAGGAATTGTGTGTTTGTGCACTATATTATAATTTCAGTTTAACAGAATTCCACACATGAATTGATACAAAGTATGTAGTTCATAAGAGTTTTAGGATTTCAATAATTTCCCTGGGATTGATAAAAAATTATTCTGATTACTACTTTTTTAAAAACACACACTTTTTTTAGTAAAGTATTTATGTGTTATGTTTATTTGGCCAGTTTAATTATTTTATATAGTTTAATTCATATTTGTATAAATTATACATTTACACTATTTATTATTTTTAGTATTCTTGTCAGGTTTCATTATTATTTCCTCTTAAAGACATATACTATCTAAGGGTGGGTGGGTGTGTATAAATATATATATATATATATATATATATATATATATATATATATATATATATATATGTGTGTGTGTGTGTGTGTGTGTGTTAACATCAGTGTCCTGCTGTGCTGTTCATCTTGTATATACATCAATAAAAATATGGAACAAAAAAACCCAACACACACACAATCTGCACTGTCTATTTGTATCATCATTCCAAAAAATACCAAGTTAAACTAAGTCAAACTAAGAGGACATCAACGTAATGTGGTCCAATAAAGTCTGCACCTGAATTTAATGCACTAATAGTTCAGATCCTTTCATTGGATAATTACTGTAAACAGTAATATGTTCCAGCTGGTACGACTTATTCAACCCCACGTGATGCAGTGAGAGGTTGTCATTTCTTAAGCAACCATGTCAGAAGATAAATCAAACATTTACCAAAGTCAAATAAAAAAAAAAAAACTGGCAGGACAGTCATGAATCATCTTGGAAGAAAAGATAATCTCAAATGACCACCACAAAAACAACAACATACACACCTGTATGGTCTTAAAAAATACTTATCTTTTACTTATCTTATATTACTAGTGAGTAATTTGCTTGAGCGAAGGTTTGAACTCAACTGCAAAGTGTTTATTAAGTGGAAAATAATCAAATGTCCCCATAAGTTCTTCGTCATTTGTTATTGTTTAAACCCATCTATGATGCCACTGTTAATCCTTTCATAAACCAGATGCTATGACCTTATGACTTAAAAGGGTCATGTTTATCTAAACCCACTTTTACTAGTCTTTGGTTCATTTATTTGTGTATTTGGACCCTAATAGATTAAAAAAGTTGGACCCTTCAGGTGTTGTAAAGCTATCTATATATTCATTCTGGAAAAAAAAAATCAAGTGGATTTCTACAAGTCATTTCAAATTCTGCTTCATTTGTTACATTTTAGAACTAGTTAAATCACAATATTTGCACATATAAGGTTAAGACTTCCAACGAAGTCTCCCAGTACAACATAATTGTTTGTCAGCAGCAGCGTTTGTCGTAAAAACTGGAAGTGTGTCCAAACTTTGAGTTGATTATCTAAAATATTCAGTTGTTGGTTGCATTAATGAACATAGGGGGCTGAACGGGACAGAAACCATGGTCAACAACCTGGAGAGAGTGGGGCCTGAAGAGGCTCATTTGTATTTAAAGAGCCTTAAAACCACCTCTCTGGTGTTATTACACAGAAAAAGAGTAAAAGGTGGACTCCTTGAGTTGAATTAATGAAGAATTCAGACCCAAGCAGAGTATTTCCAGTTCATATAGACCACAGGGGAAGCCAAATATGACTCCTTTAACATTAGGAAGATATTTTACTGAACTGATACGGGGTAGAAATTTAAACAACCTCATATAAAGTGTGGATACAAAGCCCATCTTACCGTGGATCATGTCAATAAGTTGCTCCTGGTTTTCTTTGTTTTGCATGATTTCATCCATTTCTTCTGAGTGGTCCATACTTGATGGTTTGTCCACATTCTCCATCTCCCAGGTTCCATGATGACAGTACAGCCTGTGGTCCCTTAATGCCCAAGGCTGGGAGGAGCTGCACACTGATATAGGCTCAGGGGGAGGACAAGGCTCTGCAGATGGATGGGTTGTTTCCATGTCCATAGGTGTAGTTTGGTGGTCGTGGTCCACTGGTGCGACAGTGTTCCCATTGGACAGCGTTAACGATACTGATGCATAGTCTGTTCTGTCAGGGCTCTCATCTACCTGCATCACAGAGTCTATGTCCTGACCGAATCCAGACTTTGAAGTAGAACCAGACAGCTCAGAGATGGACAATGGTCCATTTCCTGATGGAGTTAGAGTTATGCTGTCATCCTTCTCATCCTCTTCAGGTCCATTCTCAGACAGGTTTATAATATCTCCATTCTCACATGGAGCTTTAACTGAGCTGAGGTCAGTCTGCTCCATGTGCTGAGTCTCTGCATAGCTGTCTCCCTGCTTTGGCACTAACACTGATGGAGTGAGAGTATTTGTTGTAGAACTGATGACAACACCACATCCACTTGTACTTTTTAATTCAATTTTTGCCTCTATTTTTGATGCAAATGTAGTTCCCGTCACTTCTTTGCCCCTGCTGCCTTCAACTATTTGTCCTTCCATTCCTTTCATTTCTAATCCCCTCTTCTCCACATCACCGCTATCAGCACATTTGCTTCCTCCTGTACCGGCAACGCTTGACCCATCAATCAACCCCTCGTCCATCTGCTCATCTCCTCTCTCTGGATAAACGCAGTTCCTTATTGGTCCATCCTGCTGGGAGATGTGCAGGTCTACAGAGGTTTGTGATTGACTATCAAACTTCTTGATAATTGTCGGCAGGCCTTCAATTTTCTTTCTCGGGGTGTCTAAGAGGTGCCGGCTGGTCCCCCTCCCTCTCCCTCTACCCCTTCCCCTACCTCTGCTGCCAGTTCTGACATTGTGTCCTGCGCTGTTCGGTCCACAGCAGTCACAGGACTTAGGAGTCCTCTTTCGGCCCGATGTACGTCCATTTATTGCCTGGGCAGGGGTTGATGTCTGTGTCGAGGCTGACGTTGGATTTGAGTTGGAGCTGACTGGAGTTGCAGCATCAGCAGGAGTTGGAGTAGACAGCTGAGTCAACTTTGAGTTGGAGGTAAGTTTGGTAAGGGTCTGAGTTATGCTCTGTTCTCTAGTGTCTGCAGATGGAGGCACAAGAGGAGGTGCCGCTGGCAGAGGAGGCGCTGTAGCAGGAACAGGTAGATGAGGTGACACTGATGGTGTCGTTTTCATTGGGGAAGAAGAGCCGCTGTGAACCATGACGTTCTCCTTTGGCTCTTCAACCCCATCCCCCGTGCCCTCTTGTCCACTATGTTGTTCTCCCCTCCTATTTGGTCCGTTTAATGTCTTGTGACGTGTTTTTCCTCAACTGTTCACTACCTCTGCTGTGGGTGTCTAAAGCCTTTGTCAATCATGGATGTAACTGATATAAGAGCAGACAAGAACATCCCCAGTGTTCATTATTAATGATGGCCAGCTTTTACCATGATGATGATGAAGCGTACTGGAAAAAAATCAGAAGGTGAGAAGAAAAAGCGTCAGATAAAGATAAAATGAAAAAAAAAATCACTTTACACAGGGGATCACCAACTCTGGTTGTCAACATCTACAATCCTGCATGTTTTAAACGTTTCCCTCTTCCAGGACACCTGAAGATCATCATCAGGCTACAGCAGAGCTTGATGATAGGCTTATCATTTGCATCACATGCGTCAGAAGAGGGATACTTCCAAAACGTGGGATAGTACATGTTGAGAAGCAGGGTTGCTGATCGCTGCTATATGATGATTCACCATAACATTATGACCACTCACCACAACATTATGACCACTCACCACAATGTAAAATAATTAGTACCTACCAAAAATGGCCTAAGAACAACAATCATATCATAATCAATGGAACATCAGGAGTAGAGCATTAATACATTATTACAACATGTCTAAAATTGTGCAAGTCCCCCCCTTTCCACAAAACAACTCTGTCGCCAAGGCACCGGACTGCACGAGACCTCTAAAGGTGCGCTGTGGTATCTGGACCAATACATTAGTAGCAGGTCCTTGAAGTCCAGGAAGTACAGAGGTGGGTTAGATTCATTTGTCCAACACCTCCCACAGACGCTCAATTGTCATGAGGTCGGGATGTCCTTCCTTAAGTCTATTTTTACTCAATAATAACCACTGCAGACCAGGAACACCCAACAAGACTTGTAATTGTGGAAGTGCTCTGACCAATTCATCACCATTACAATATAAACCTCGTCAGTCACAGTCTCCTAGTCGTTAACGTAGAGGTCTAAATGTTCTTCTAAACTGCTAATATATCTAACCCGGAGAAAGGTCCCATTGTAAAAAATTTTTTAAAAAAATAATTTAAAAAATAAAAAATAATAAACAATATTATTACCTCTTCTCCTGTCTGTGGTCACAATGTTATGACTGGTCGATTTATATTAAGATATAAAATTGCAGACTAAACAGAATGCAAGGTAGATTTCTGACTATTTTCATGGGCATTTCTGAAAATCACATTAAAGTAAAGTTTATACAAATTAAAATAAGTGTATCTCGACTTTGTCTTTCTATCATGAAGCTCTCAGGTCAAAGTCTTTCCAATGAAAATTCGCGTTTACGACTTGGCTAACCAGATGCACTCGAGACCTTCAATAAATAACAGGTGGTTGCCTATTTTAGTCATAGTTCTTTTTATACATGCCTGTTTTGTTCGTCATTATCAAGTGGTTAAACCACATTGATTATAAGCGTCTCAGCATTATAACAAAAGGCTTGTTTATCATGTGTTGCGACTGAATGTAATGAATGGCATATTTCCGTATTAGACGAGATAATGCTATTAAACTGTAAGATAATTAAAATGATAAAGCTGCAATGTATTGTAATTTAATTCATCGGCTGCAATCATTTCATTGACGCAGACACATTACACCGAGATGCATTCGCGCGAGCTATAATTGTTTTATGTAAATAAGTTTGAAGATGAAAGTAAATCTACGTTAGCCAAAATTATTTATTACGAGTGTAACAGTATTCCAATACGTTCACAAGTTGATCAAGTGTACATCGCATATTACGCGCATTCAACTAGTCTAATGCGAAATTTCATGAAGTTTGACATAAGTTTGTCATTTCCTACAAGCAAGCTAAGTTAGCTAGCTGCACACGAAAACACAAAGCAGCAACTACACACATTTCCTCCATTTTCTACACAAGATGCAGAAATATGGGGGGGTACGCGGTATATTAGCTGTTACTAAAAGCGAGCTTAACATTGTGAAGGAAATGGAAAGGAACGCATATATACATTACCTTATCTTTCAAATAACAATCAGTTTAGTCTCACCACGACCCGAAGAAACAACAAAATTACCGTCGCATTTAAATGACGTCACAGCGTCGCTTCGTTTCGGTCATTGAACCTTACGAGATTTTTTTTCTCCAATTCTGTGTTTACCAGTCTTTCTAACTATCCCTGTTATATTTGTTAAAGTAATTAAAAAAACAATAGACTTACGGTTAAATTAAAAACAGTAAATCTAATAAAAAGCAATAAAGTATGTGCTAGTATCATCAGAAAATGGTACTATGGTTATATTTTTCTCCAACACACTCAACAGTCAAATCACTGACAAACACTGGCAGATTGTACTGGCAACCTTTAATTACAAAACAACTATGACAGAAAAATAATAAATAAAACTAACAGCTGAAATACAAAAGAAGGTAGTACAAACATAAAAGTAAAAAAAGACAAAAAAAGATTAAATAAAGAGAACGTTTTCAGACTTTTGGACGCAATGACACACCTTTGTAAGACAAAGTCTACCACAGATATAGCTATATTAACTGTGTGGAAATGTCACATTTAGTATAGTATATTTTACTATAATTCAAGCTAAATAAATGTGTCAAAGAAGCAAATTTAAGTGGAGTCAAGTGGCAAACATAGCTTTAATAAACATATAAACAAAATTAAAATATCTTGTCTTATTAGACCCATTGGCTTCAAAGATAATGCAGAAGATAATGCATTGAAAGTCTATTACTATACAATACTATTTGTACAAGGTCAGTGCTATATTCTTTACTTGCATGATCAAAATCAACATGCATAATATGTCTCTTTACACGTGTCATTTGGCTCCATAGATGTTTGATGATACAATGTAATTTATCTCATTCAAAGATGCTGAACATGCAAGGATTTTCACACATATAACTTACAATGTTACAGCACTGTGGCAGTAAAGACAAGGAAAATGTTTGGAGTGTATGAATGCAGCTTCTTTTTTTTGTAAGAGCGAAGAAGTAGTGGGATATAAAGGTACAAGACAACCAACTGAGAGTACTGAGTGCAAATGATGTGAAAATGACACCATGTGCTGTTTCACAATTATTTTACATTTTAAAAAAAACA
This sequence comes from Siphamia tubifer, assembly GCA_020466265.1. Classification (NCBI taxonomy): domain Eukaryota; kingdom Metazoa; phylum Chordata; class Actinopteri; order Kurtiformes; family Apogonidae; genus Siphamia; species Siphamia tubifer. Next base: position 10,639,677 of record CM035786.1, read on the forward strand.
ACAATGCTCATTTATGCCATTACCCTCATGTCAGCTGACAGATTATGACTGCATTACAAAATCGTTTTTCCATTAGAAAAAGCTTAGAACATTCCTGGTGTTTGCAAAGTAAGAGGAACAATACAATCAAACAGCAAATGCTTTTCTGATGAGAATGTGATCATCTCCACTTTATTTTCTTTTATTTTAGAGATGGCAGTGATGCAGCAGATGGTGACAGCTGTATAGTGCCATGATCTGAAACAGAAACAATTAACATGATTAAGTTGATTCAATACATTAAGAAGTTATTGTCAGAAGTTCTAAAACATATAGAACATATTAAAATTGATTTTAGGGGACAGCGTCAGATTTTTAATCCTATATATATATATATATATATATATATATATATATATATATATATATATATATATATATATTGGCTATAAATCAGGGGTGTCAGACTCATTTTAAAATGTTCAGGGGCCACATTCAGCCTTATATGCTATAAAATGAGCCAGACCAGTAAAATAGTATACTTTTTTTTTTTTATAAAAACGTATAAATATTGTCAACTTCGAAGTTTTCTCTATGTTTTTGAGCAAAAATATTAAAATTCAATCATGAAAATGTTTATATGAATGAACTGTACTTGAACATAAGACTCAACAAATATTAACAACCTGAAAAGTCTTAAGAAAAATGTGTGCAATATTGTTATTGTAGTGTATAGTTTATCATTTTACATGCATATCACAACATAAAGATTTACAAATACACACAACATTTTGGCTCCTGGGCCGCATTTTTTACACCTCTGCTATAAATGAACACAAACAATAAAACAAAAATTTAAACAATACTTAACACAGTGGTATTTGAGAGTCCTCTAATACCTATCAAAGTGTGGCGTTCATGGCTGGGGTGTGGATGGTTTTGGACACTGCGGTGCCAATGCTGCCCCCTGCTGTTAACACCTGAAGCTGGAGCTGGTAAACACTGTCTGCTTGAAGACCTTGAACTGTTACTGATCTCTGAGACTGTGAAAGGAGAAGCTTTATCAGTTCATACACACACAGACATTCTGAAATCCTACTACATTTAAACAAAAAAAATAATTACATGAACAAATATTAGTTCATCATGCTTTTTTTTTTAGACTTATAAGGATGACAATATTTACTCTGAAATGAATTTTATCTGATTCCCATGAATGAATAATGTGATTTTTTTTGTATGAAATACATAATATTTAAAATCATCATTTTTAGTCTTCCCAAGTGAAAATGATTTTGACAATTGAATACAAACATTCCTGCATATATACACAGTCATGGAAAAAAATATTAGACCAATCCTTGTTATCTTCAGTTTCTTGTTCAACTAGTAATAGAAGACAGAAGACTTTAATTTCACAGCTGACATTATATATATATATATATATATATATATATATATATATATATATATATATATATATATATATATATATATATATATATATCTCCATTGCCCACATTTACTTCAGTTCTTACATCAATAGTGATGGAATTGTTCCGGTTTAATAATTTTTCCCCGACTTCTTAAATTCTATTACATTTTACTTTTATCTGCTCTGGTTTTAATTAATCATATTTACTGCAGTATTTTCCTCTCTTGTGTAGAATATGACACCATTGTACACCTCTGTTTCTGTCTCACCGGTGCAATTGTCTGCGTTTGAGAGATAAGCGTATCTTCCTGGTCTTCCGTTGCCGTGGTAACACCTGACTGCAGTGTCCAGGTGAACTGGAATCCCTCGACGGCCGTTGGATCCAGTGCATGCTGGGACATCCTCCAACGAAACGTGGTGATCAAGGTGCCATTGACTTGTTGGAAGTCTGCCGTGAGCCGCTCAGGACGCAGTACCACCTTTCTGCCCACCAGGAGGTGCTCTAACACAAACAAACGTCACAACACAACCACGCTTACACCTCATACTCCCAGTCAGTTCTCAGTTGGTTTCATGTAAGAGCTTTTCATTGCTGAATGAAGCTTTAATGAAGTAAAAACAGGAGTACACCAGTATTAATTGAAAACCTTGAATTCAAAATGTTATTTAAGCACAAAATAGTAAAAGTACAGTTTCTTTCATAGGAGTATAATATCACTATTAATAGGATAATAATATAATAATATCACAAATACATACATTTAATGTTTTCAGTTTGTACAGTGAGAGCCATTTTAAATACTTCACTTCACTCATCTCATTACAAAGAAATCACCTAAAGAGGAACTTTTCAGTGAACTGATAGATCTGGAAAATCTTATTTCACAAAATCTTACCAAGATCATTTACACATATTCCATTGGCAGCATTATTTGTATTTAATTTAAGCAAAATAACGTGTACTATTTTTTTCCCACTTGGTTTTAAATGACTGTTTTCCCCACTGTAATTCAAATAAATTGTTAATGGTGTATCTTAAATCACTGGGACAAGCTGATGTTTAACATGAATGACATGATGTGACAGAAGTTAACTTTACATGCATGATGTTGAATATTTGTGCTTGTTAAACTCAGTCAGTTTATAAAAATATTTTTTTTAGATAATACATCTGGAAAATCTGATTTCACTAAATCTTACCAAGATCATTTTCACTTGCCCCATTGGCTGATTTTTTTTTTTTTTTTAATTAATTCTAAATTTTTTTGTTTCACCCTTTGATACATGAATTATGAGAACATGTTTTTATTCCCCTTTAGGCATGAAAAAAGCAATGTGATTTAAATATTTTTATCGAACCTATTTTTTTATGGAGCTACAAAAATGTCCACTCAGCTGGAAAATATGTGTTTAAGCTTTGAATCAAATAAACATACATTTAAAATGCAATATCAGAGCACAATGAAATAAAAAACATTTTAATGCAGTTTTGTTTAAGAAGAGACTGTTAATTACAATCTAATAACAACAATTGATTATACATGTTAGTGCAGATCAGGTCTTAAAAACAGACCAGTTATAGTAATGATATAAACTGACAGATATGGAACTAAAACAACAAAACCCATGAATATAAAAAGAGAACAGCTATAGAAGAACTGTCCACTGTAGTGACCAGTAAACATCAAAGTGTTAATTCATTTTTGCAGTGTATGTGTGTGTACTTAATCTTACCCTCAGTGTTGCAAGGTAAAGGTTTTCCTCCTCGGACTCTGACGGAAGCACAAGTCGGGGTTGTAACCCAGGAAACAGCTTCTGACCCCGGGTCAGTCTTCATCGCCACGGCAACCCGGTACTTACAGGCAAACAGCAGCCCTGTGATGGTGTGATGTGTACCCTGAAAAGCCAACAAGGGAAAAAAATGTAATCAGGTTGGCAAGTAAAAGGGTTATTTGTCATAAGCTGACCTATTACAAGACCACTTTAAATATACATATTACATCAATTTTTTGTTTGAACCTCGTCTCTGACAGGCAGCCTCTAAGCTCTATCTCAAAGTTTAAAGCAACATTTGGCAGATTTGCAGGTTGGCAGCTTCGAATGGTGAGAGATAACGTAACTGTTTAAAAAGGCTTCAACTTCAATGAGCAGAAATCATGTTCTGTGACCTCAGCAAATTGCATAGGGTGCTTTGATATTTATCAACCCGCTGGGCCTGTGATCATTTTAGACACGAGGTTACCAGTGGGACAACAGTGGTTAAAGATTCAAAGTTGTCACACCAGTTTCCTCTCAGAGACTTCCTGCACTATAGTGGTTAAAATGCTCGTCTTTTCATCCTTCCGACTTCATTTCATCATTTCAGCAGCGTCTTTGAAAAAAAAACAAAAAAAAACATCTTCAATGGTAATTAAATTAGATTTACTTTTGCCTCATTTGCTGATGTAAGACCATAAAGTATTTTCCATTGATTATTTTTAGTCAAACAAACTGACTGAGTTTATCAAGCACAAATATTCAACGTCATGCAAATGTTGGGAAGTTAACTTCTGTCACATCATGTCATTCATGCAAAACATCAGCTCATCCCAGTGATATAACATGTACGATCAAGTACAAAATATTCACAAGAAATCTTTCATTCCCACTGCAGTAACCACCATAAACACCTGGAAATGAGCATGAATGCACTTGAATACTATTACTTTTGTTTTTTAATGTTTTTGCTTTCACATTTTTTCTATCTATCTATCTATCTATCTATCTATCTATCTATCTATCTATCTATCTATCTATCTATCTATCTATCTATCTATCTATCTATCTATCTATCTATCTATCTATCTATCTATCTATCTATCTATCTATCTATCTATCTATCTATCTATCTATCTATCTATCTATCTATCTATCTATCTATCTATCTATCTATCTATCTTTTATTTGAATTACAGTGGAAAAAATGCTCATCTAAAAACAAGTGAAAAAAATTAACAAATATTTTTGCTAAATTAAGCCAAAAAAAATCTTAGATAAAGTAAAAAAAATCCTGAAATAAAAAAATTTGAATGAAAATTAAAATAAAATCTTGAATAAAGAAAAACAAAACACAAAAGAATAAAAGAAAAAGAAAAAAAAAAAATCAAGAATCCAGCAAAAAAAAAAAAAAAAGTCTTGAATCAAGCCAAAAAACAATTTTTTCATAAAGCAAAAATAAATGTAAAATATCTCTGTAACATTTCTTGAAATAAGATTTTTCAGATTTTTCTATTGTTTATAAATCAGTTCTTTATATCTCACTGAAAAGTTCCTCTTTAGGTGATTAAGTCTTATTTTGAAATATGATGAGATATTTGGACCAGAAATGAGAAAAATACATTTTCTAACATTTACATTTGTTCCAGTAAACAACCAATAACCAAGATCATTTTCACTTGTTCCACAGGCAAATATTTTTGCTTGAATTAAGCCAAAAAATTCTTCAAGTCAAAAAAATCTTGAATATAAAAAAAAATACTGGAATGAAGCAAAAAAATTAAATGAAACAAAACCTTGAATGAAGAAATACAAAAAAAAAAGTTTGAATCAAGTGAAAAGAAGGAAATCTTGAATCCAGCAAAAATAAATGAACAATTAAAGCAAAAAAAGAAGCAACCTGAAAATACATTCTTGAACAAAGCAAAAAAATACATTAAAAAATCTGTCAATGAAAATGCTCTCAGTAATATTTCTTGAAATAAGATTTTCCAAGATTGATTTTCCTTAAAAAAAAAAATCACTTCTTATATCTCACTGAAAAGTTCCTCTTTTGGTGGTTAAGTGTTATTTTGGGATATGATGACATATTTTGACAGGAAATGAAAATAATACACTTAGTAAGATTGTTATTTTTTGCAGTGGGTTGAATAGAACTATAGCCACAGACTAAAAAATTGCATTAATTTTTTTTCACCAATGTCACCAGTAAATTCTTGCAAAAACCAAAAGTAACTCAGACAAAAAAAGCACAGAAATATGGGTTCTTATAGACAGACAGATGTGATAAATGTGATGTTAGACAGAGACGGAGAGAAAAATGTCAAAGGGAGACGAAGTTTTACTCAGACAAAGGATGAGAGCATTCCACACTGATCTGAGTTATGGTGAAGAAATCTGATACAGACGTACACAAAGACACACAACTATAACACACAGAAACACATCCACACTTTTTATGAACACACTGACACATTAAACACAGTGAGTTTGGACGTACCTGCACAGACGCTGTTCTCTCTGTGCTGGTAACATTAGTACTGCAGGTATGTGGACGCCACCGCAGACTGTACGGACCAGCGTGTCTTTGTCTGGCTGGAGGACAAACATCAAACACACTTCAACATCAAGTATTTAAGTGTGTGTATATGTGCCCTTGAATTATGGTGCATGAGATATATTGAATTATTTTATGATCTGCACTTAATAATTCACCACTTGTCTAAAAGTGCAGTTTTTTTTTTATATTCTCATTTTGTCGCCTGCTTTGCTTCATGACCCCGAGAGTAAAAATGAAACCTTTCATCATTTTTCTATTTATTACAGACATTTATTTGTTTCTAAAAAGGAAATAAAATGTATTCATGAAGTGCTTTTCACAGTTGGATATCACAAAGTGATGTACATAAATGGGTACAATAAAACCACCTAATATTTTATAATTAAAAAATATAAAAAAAGGATAAATACATCAACTAAAAGCTTTACTACACTGTTAAAAAAAATCCTATTGTTTTAACAGAAATGGTCTGTGTGTGTGTGTGTGTGTGTGTGTGCTTGTATTGCTATCTTTATGGAGACACAATCACACCATGGGGACCTCTGACACTATGGGGACCAAAATTCATGTCCCCATGAGGGTTAAATATAGGTGTGGCTCTACATAAATACATTCATTTGCTTTTTGCCAGAGGTTCCCATAAAGTATGAGGTTAGCAGATGCAAAACAAAATGTGTATTTTTCAAAGGTTTGAAGATGTGTTTACGTTTTTGAAAGTTTTATGAAATTCATTTATCTTTTATTATTTTATTAAATTTTCTTAGATTCTTAATATGGTTTAGTGTTTTTTGTATTGTATGTATATGTTTATTTCTTTTTTAGTAGTTATAGATTATTTTATATTTTAATTACTTTTTTACATTTTGTATGCATATATATATATATATATATATATATATATATATATATATATATATATATATATATATATATATATATATATATATATATATATATATATATGTTTTACACTCACTACCCAATGGCTACTTTAACTACAAGTGATGATTACAAACTTGGTCCTCGTGAGACATGGAAACCAGTATATGTGTGTGTGTGTTTAAATCAATCATTTACACACACACACACACATGAATATGACATGTTTTTGTTTTTTCATTTTGTATAAACAATGTTTAGCTTACATTCTTATAGATCTTATTGAAAAAGAAATTCAGGTTCTGAGAAAATCACTGCTGATCAATGAATCATTGATTGATCAATAAGGTCAACCAACTACTGATTAATGAATTAATCATTTGCATCCCTACAGCCTATCTATTCATATAAATAATAATTGGTTTTAATAATTGGTGTAAAAAAAAAAAAGGATAAAGACAGAAAACAAACAGAAAAAGAATCTTAACTATCTAACTTTGGTTAGTTTATAAATGTGTGGAAACAATGATCTTTATTTTTTTCAGTGAATGATACAGTGTGTGGACGTACAGTGTTGATTTGTTGGTGGTTTTGGTTTTACAGTAACATGTTGTGGCTTTACAAAAGTCTGCTCACCGTGATAAGGCCACTTCCAGAACACCTTCACCTGCAGCTGGTTGTTATGGTAATGAGGAGCCGCCACCTCGAGGCGCAGGGTCCCAGGGGTGAACGGGTTCAGAGAGGATTCAGGGTGAGGAAGAGAGGAGGAAGGAGTCTGGTCAGAGGAGGAAGGGGAGGTGGAGGAAAGGGAAGGAGAGGAGGAGGAGGAAGATGAGGAGGATGAGGACGAAGAGGAGGAGGAGGAGGAGGAGGAGGAGGAGGAGGAGGAGGAGGAGGAGGAGGACGAAGAGGAGGAGGAGGAGGACGAAGAGGAGGAGGAGGACGAAGAGGAGGAGGAGGAGGGGAGCTCATTGGAGAAATCTTCTCCTTTGATGGAGGACAAACAGACAGGAGAGGGTGGATGTTAACGTCAAATGTGTCCACATATACCTGAACCATAAGCAGTTTTTTCATTGACAGTGTGAGTCTGTTTTACGTCTGTTTAGCTTCTGTATTCACTGTCAGATGCATTCATGACACAGGTGCTGTCAGTATCAATACATTAAAACACAAAACAAACATGTCACATGACCAATTGGAAACAGAAAACCTACTATACAGCACAAGGAATCGATAATATTTTATATGGTGCCGGGAATATCATAAAACTGTGACCAGGCTGCAGCTAGTAGCCACTTTTCCAGTTGTTTAATACCCACTAATTGGTTTTATCTGCCCTACGTGACCTTCAGTGAGAAAAAGCAGGCCAATGCACAGACGGCCTCAAATATTAATATGGATAAATAATTAACGGCAATATGTTCCATATAAAATTGTTGCTATGTGGCTTGATGATTAAGCTGCAGCTGGCTGTAATCCCCGTTGGGCTGACCGACAGGTCACCTATAAATACCTCTGCTGCTGGGACTACCATTAGCATTAGCGCTTTCCACCGTACTGTGTGTTTAAACAGTGCAGCTGAATGTATGCAGAATATGCTGACAGTCAGCAAGTGCAGAAAATCTGCAGGTACAGGAAAATTATTAACTCAGAAATGTTTGGCTGTGTTTATACTGTAGAATTTGTAGAGTGTACAATAAAAATGTAAATGTGAATGGAGTATGTTTTCAGAGTAGAACTCCACACTTGGCAGAATTATTCAGTGACTAGTGCAGCTGCCTGCATGAATCACACTAACACACATTTACTGTCTATAGTTTATGCTGTTTTTAAACAATGAATCTGGACAAACAGAGCTCTTCAGTTTATACAGAAGTGGTGTTCTTTATTCTGGTCAAAAACATACAAAACCTACTGGAGGTGTGGGGCCTCTGGGTCAGGTACTGCAGCAAAAAGATCAAATGGTGTTTGAAATACTTGTATGCGACTATTTCCACTTTCTGTTTCTATTTGTACTGCATCACAGACACATTGTACATTTGACTAATCTGCATTTATTTCACAGGTACTCGTAATATTAATGTGTAGCAGCTTATTAAACTTGACTTTAAATAAACAATGAAAACTAATAGACAGTAATAATAGACCATAAAATATGTCCCATATATAAATTAAATAAAATGATTCAGACCATTACCAGATGCAGAATTCAAGATGAGCACATTAATGGATCAGTAATTACAGATTATTGTATTATTCTATTCTTTTAATTCTATTAGTACTTTAGTAAATCCACTTACAACAACACAAGGGTGTAAAATATTGGGGAAAAATTTACTTTTTCATTCAATCTGTGGACAATCAACAGTATTTAAATATCTGAATGGACCTGTGATCATTTCTCTGTTTTACTAAAACAAACAAAAAATAATGCATAAAAAATAGTACTTCAGTAAATGCTTGAATATAGAAGTTATTATTACTTTTATTTAGAGAAACAGATCTAAGCCCGTCCTCTAGCACAGCTCGATCCTCTTTAGAAGCATCAGATGAAAAAACAGGAAGTTTTGTCAGTTGATGGACTTTGAGACTTTATTTAGTAAAGCAGTCATTTATGTGCTACTAAAAATAAAAGCTTCCACAGAGAATGGATGATAATAGAAGAGTTATCTATATCACATCTGAGTGAAGATAGGAATTATGTTATGTTATGGGTCAAACTGACCCATTTTAAAGTTTGAACATCTAGGAAAAATAAGGGATTTTTTTCAGTATGAAACGTCTTCTACTTGTCTTATTTAGTGTAAGCAATATATAATATGAAAATGGTTCATCTTCTATATTAGTGTTTATATCACAGATACTGTTCAGGTCAATCTGACCCAGCAGTCAAACTGGAAAAAATAAAAGGGGGGTCAGAAATGTCAGACTATTTACTTCTTTACAACTCTGAGACATTCTGTTATGTTTGCACGTGGAGTTTTTAAAATGAAAAATGACTGAATGATGCTACGTGAACTAGAGCTGCACAATGTATTGTTTGAGCATCGACATCACAGTGAACATGTGTGAAATAGTCACATCGCAGGTCCTGCAAATATATTTAATTATTTGTTTATTTGTTCATTTGGCAGATGCTTTTATCCAAAGTGACTTAAAGGGGAAAGTGAGAAACCATGCTTTCTGTCCAATAAAATACAAGAATATTGATTATCTATTTGTATATTTATAAAAAAAAAAAAAAAAAAATTAAATTTACTTTTATTAAGTTTAAAAATGTATTATTTATTTATCTGTTTTATTTATATATTTATTTCCAAACATTAATTTTCCTTAATTATTTTGGCGACAAGAAGGATGATATTTAAATGTATGTTCCACACAGCTGTTATTTACTCTTGAGTATCGCTATGTGTATATATATATATATATATATATATATATATATATATATATATCGATCGCAGGTTTAAAAACAAAATCACAATGTGAGTTTTTTCTAATATCATGCAGCCCTCACTTGAACCATTACCTGTTAGAGGTTCAGAACACTATTCCACTAAATACTGATAGAATATAGTTATTAATGAAATATTAACAGTACCTTTTTTGGTTTCAGATATCTTTTGGATAATTAAACATGCACTGGGTTAAAGTGACCCAGGAACACTATTACTGTTAATGACAAATGAAAATAGGGTTAATAATTTTTACCTGTATGAGTGACGGTGGTGAATAAAATATGTGCTTTGGGACTCTTCAGTCTCTTCTGACCCCAGTAGACCACCGTCTGAACAGACAGGAAGTAAGAAGTAGCAGGATGCAGACCCTGCAGCCACAGCTCACACTGCGCCTGCAACACAGAATGGAATCAGATGAATTATCTTAGTTCTGCAAACATCTAAATCACATTTTTCTTATAGTCGAAATATCTCATCACAATTAAAATAAGACATGATCAACTAAAGAGGAACTTTGTAGTGTAATATAAGAACTGAGTTTTAGAAAATAGATCTGGAAAATCTTATTTTGACAAATCGTACCAAGATAATTTTCACTTGTTCCAGATTTTTCTGCTTGAATTAACAAAAAAAAATCCATTAAATAAATCTTAATTTAAGCAAAAAAAAAAATAATCTGCCAATGGAACAAGTGAAAATGATCTTGGTAAGATTTCTGGAAATTACATTTTCCAGATCTATTGTCTAAAGTACATTTTTTTATATCTCACTGAAAAGTTCCTCTTTAGGTGATTATGTCTTATTTGAATTATGATGAGGTATTTGGATGAGAAATGAGAAAAATACACTTGATAAGATTTAGATTTTTGCAGTGTAAGGAAAAGAAAAAAGCAAGGAAAATCACATTCTAACTCACTGGGTGTTAAGTGGTTTGTATTTTTAACAACAAATAGTGTTAAATCAACAAAAACTGAGTGTCACATTTTTAACACTTTCAAAAGTCATCATTTTACACTGCATAGTCTGGACACATATTGACACTTTACAGGTGTTAAATTAACACTGGCATATTTACTGTGTAATAACCTTCCCACAAACGTAATAGTCGTCGCCAGTGATGCGCGGGTCGATGTATAAATGACTCACAACTGACGTTTTTTTAAACTATCCTGCCCACAATTCGGACCGCAACAAATATATTTGAAAAGGAAGAACCTGACCTGCTTCTCAAACCACATTTTTAAAAAGTAGTCAGTGGTCTTTATGAACATCACATGACCTTACTCACATACCTACATTTATTTCTCTGTTAAAATCCAATGGAATTTTTTTTGTAAGTTAATATATTCAGGAAGTATTTTTGTCCTGCTTCATCATTCAAAAGTTTATCAACACGCAGCATCTAAACCAGGGGTCGACCACCTGTAACATCCAAAGAGACATTTGAACCCAGTTTGAACCCAGTTTCCACTGAAAAGGAAACACTGGGAGCCGCTCGTCATCTTTAAAAATCTCAGTGAATGTGTCCCAAACCTTAGTTTTTTTATTTGTATGTTTCTGTAGCTTCCACTCTCCCAACTTTATTTTCTCTCTTGCTCCCTCCATACCTTAGGATACTGACCATGTTCTATGTCACCTTCACAGAAGTTCAGTTAATAAAGTGTATGTATTAGTAATAGAAAATTGTATCTAATATTTAAATTATAATGATTTACCAGGTTATTTTAATGTTTATCTCAAATGACAAATGACCCGACTGACTGTAACCCAAATATGTGATCTCGTCGTCTGAACCCGCTTTGTCCTCACTAGGGTCACTGGGGGTCTAATCCAGCCACAGTGGGTGAAGGTGGGGTACACCCTGTATGAGTCTCCAGTTCATCTCAGGGCTGAACATATATAGACAAACAATCACTCTCACATTCACACCTATGGGTGATTTAGATTAATCAGTTAACCTATCAGTACATGTGTTTGGATGGTGAGAGGAAACTGGAGTACCTGGAGAAAACCCACACAGACACAAGGAGAACATGTAAACTCCACACAGAAAGGTCTGGTGTGGGAATAAAACCAGGGTCCTTCTTGCCAACGTGCCGCCCCAACCCGAATATCATTAAAAATCTTTTTCAATGACCCACAACTGCGGGTGACCGCAGGCGCCCGCTCACTTTGGGTCACCGGTAGTCACCTACTAATTTAATTTAATTTAATTTAATTTAATTTAATTCTGGGGTGGTAAAAATCATTACCTTCCAAAACTACAATAACTTCCCACAAATGTAATAAACTACAATTACATTTGTTAGAATGTTATTATATTTGTGGGATTATTACATTAAAAGTTGCACATTTTTATTACATTTGTGGTGTTAACCAAACCTATGCTCATTGGTTACTTCTCAATCTGTGTTGATGCACATAAAGTGTCAAATATCTACAGTCACTGCCACCATCCTTATCGTCGTCCTCTTGAGTATAAAAGCCAGTACTTGTAATTGACATGTGGACCTGTTCCGCATTAGCCCTCCGTTTGATTGACAGCTCATTAACAGGCTCTTAGTCAATCAGCTCTGTCTGTCTGTACTAGTCACAACAAAGAGATGCTTGGATGATAACAAATCTGTGTGCGTGTTTCTGAGCGACTGTGGGGATTGGACAGAATTAGACAAAAGCCAGTTAAAAGCAGTTTCTTGGTGACCTGCAGACAAAATGAGGTTTAAGTATTTCCATTACCCTCCAGATAGACAAAACATATGGCCTTTACAGCTGTACGACTGTGTGTGTGTATTTATGGGACACAGAGAGAAAGGCCTGGATTTCTATTTTGGTGCATAATGTCACCCCACATTATATGTAAGAGAGTGATGTATATTTAAAAGAACTGATTCAGCAGAGGTTTTTCCATGTTTCAATACTTCCTCAAGTTTACCCTTTAACCTCACATTTAATGTTAAATCCAACCTGAATAAACTCCTTATTGCCTGGAAATGCATTTATATATATGTATATATATATAAAAGAATACATTAAAATACATTCCAGTTGTCTTATGTAAATGCTAATGCTGCCTAGTATTGAAACTCAAACTGAATATCAGGGGGAAGTCACGTACATGAACGCATATTCACTGCAAACATTAAAACCTTACTGAGTGTGTTTTTCTCATTTCTGGTCAAAACATCTAATAAAATCACGTAAAGAGCAACTTTTCAGTGACATATAAAGAAAATCTCATTTCAAGATAATATTCAGTTATTACACAGATTTTTTAATGTATTTATTGCTAAATTATTATTTTTGGTTTTTTTTTCATAATTCAAGCCAAAAAAATCTGCCAATGAAACAAGCAAAAACTAAGATTTTTTGAAATAATAAATAATGTTCTTATAATTCACTGAAAAGTTAGTCTTATTTTAAGTGTGATTAAATATTTTGACTAGAACTGAGAAAATACACTTGATAAGATTTAGAGTTTTTTGATTAATTGAATGATTGATTAAAACAATTGTCTTTGAAGGGAAATTCAGTTGTCAGCTCAGCAGAACAGTTAAAAATAAACAAAGATAAATAACTTAACTAATAAAAAAAAAATCAATAGTGTAGTGTGCAAGAGTGCAGGTAATGTGCAAAATGAATAATATGTGGAAGACAGCGTCCTTTTTTCCCCCAGAATAGGACCAATAACCAACATAATTTCCAGTTGTTCCGAAATGGTCTGAGTTTATATAGCACATTTTATGAACCCATGGTGTCCAAACTACTTTACAGATTCTCACATTCACACATCAGTACATGGCTGCTGCCAGACGTACATGGGAGCAATGCAGGGTTTAGTGTCTTGCCCAAGGACACTTCAACATGCGGACAGTCAGAGCCAAGATTTGAACCGCAGAACCTTTGGCAGAACCTTTGGTCATTGGATGACCTGCTCTACTGACTGAGCTACAGCCGCCATTAAATGTCCCTATGAAATGTTTAGTTTAACATTAATACTGCATTAATATTGTTGTAGGAGCCATATACTGTCACTGGTACATTTTTCTTGTCTTGGTTTATTTATTTAGACTGGTTACCACGGTGATATGTAGGGTTTGGGTCACATGGGCACAGGGATGACACCCACAAAGTTATATATGGAGGGGAATAACCTGCATGGAGGATGCCAGTCGAGGTCACTGTTTATTGTTCCAATTTATTTTCCTTTTACACATTCACAAATAGTGTTTTACCATCCTGTGTGTGTGTAACATGAGGCTGCTTTAAAAACTGTATAATTAAATCAGATGAAATTTACTTGGACTAAAGTGAGCTTCTTGGAAAGTGCTGTAGTGCGTCACATATAGACCAGGACCTAAACTATCCTACCTCTCAAGTGACCTTTAAAAGGATCGGAAGGTCGCAATAATTGTATTACGTTTGGCACATGTTAAAGTCATTTACAGCTACATGAATGAATATACAATATCCTTCAACTACGTCATACATAATTTAGTTTCATCTGCAGAAAAGGTCAATATATATTTATAACTAAAAAAGTGAACATTTCATGAGAAAACACTGAAAAGTAGCTAAATGTAGTGGTGTAAAAAAGTACAATATTTGTCTAGATTTTGATGAAGAAAACTGGATGATGCTGATGGGCTGGACCAGTAAAATAATATAAATAATAGGATAAAAACATATAAAAATGTCACCTCCAAAGTTTTTGAGCAAAAATAATAAAATTCCATCATGAAAATGTTTACATGTACGAACTGTACTTGAACATATGAACAAATATGAAAAACCTGAAAATTCTTAAGAAGAATAAATGCAATATTAACAATATTGCGCTTTAGTTTATCATTTATACATGCACATCCCAACTAAAAAGATAACAGTGGATTTACAAATGCACACAACATTTAGTAACAGTCACAATATTGGTAAAATTGGGTGCCTTGAAAAGCACTATAGAAATTATATCGACATCTCGTCTCGCTGTCTGAACTCACTTTATCCTCACTAGGGTCATGGGGGTCACTGGGGGCCTAATCCAGCTACAATGGGTGAAGGTGGGGTACACTCTATATGAGTCTCCAGTTCATCTCAGGGCTGAACATATATAGACAAACAATCACTCTAACATTCACACCAATGGACAATTTAGATTAACCAATTAACCTATCAGTGCATGTGTTTGGATGGTGGGAGGAAACTGGAGTACCTGGAGAAAACCCACACAGACACAAGGAGAACATACAAACTAGTAGTACTAGTAGTAGTAGTAGTAGTACTAGTAGTAGTAGCTAATGTCTAAAAATAACATATTATATCTCACTCAAAAGTTACTCTTTAGGTGATCATGACTTATTTTTAGTGTGATGAGATATTTGAACTGGAAATGAGAAAAATATACTTGTTAAGATTTAATTTTTATATGATATTCTCCAGTGTGCAGTAAAGGAGCTGGTTACTTGGACTTTCAGAGGTCTGGACCCTGCCTACCTGTTGTGATGCTTCTGTCTCTCTCTCTCTCTCTCTCTTTCTCTCTCTCTCTCTCTCTGTGTGTCTAGATGCAGCTGCAGGAAATACTAGTTAGGGGGCCTCATTTAAATTCCAGGCCTCCCAGCCAAGCAGAACAGAGGACCAGACTACAGATAAATGGCTCCACCAGGCTCAGTCTGGGATCGCCATTACTACTTATAGGATCCCTCGGTCTGTATGAGTACACAAACATTAAAACTCTCATGTTTATGTTTTTGATTTTCTTAAAGCAAATGTGAATGTTGCAACGAACAGGGTTTGAAGTGAAAAGGGTCGGTCAGTTTAGTCGAGCCTCGCATACCTAATTTGAAGAAAAACGCTCAGACACTATTCAGGAGACTGTGAGTGTTGCGTCAAGGATGTGTGCTGCTGTCTGTGTGAGTGTCATTTACTGTGATTATGGGTATTTTGCTGCTGCTGACTGCACTTTGAAAATATTACGTCACCGTCATACCTATAATCATAATAACAAAATCCACCCTCATTTCAAAACTACATCAAGAAAGAAGCTTTGTGCATTTCACAATGTTCCAAGATGTGCTTTAAATAGAGAAATAATGACTCAGTTTGTAAATAACTTCATATCCAATCAATCTGTGTGTCTGACTACCTGTCAGATGTGTTTCTCTACCACTGCACTGCAAAACTCTGAACCTTACCAAGTGTATTCTTCTCATTTCTAGTCCAAAATAAGACATCATCAGATAAAGAGCGACTTTTAGACAATAAATCTGGAAAATCTTGTTTCATAAAATCTTACCAAGATACATATATCTCACTGAAAAGTTATTCTTGAAGGAGATTGTGTCTTATTTTAAGTGTGATGAGATATTTGGCCACACCAGACCTTTCTGTGTGGAGTTTGCATGTTCTCCTCATGTCTGCGTGGGTTTGCTCTGGGTACTCCGGTTTCCTCCCACCATCCAAGGGATGAAGGGAGATTAAAAAAAAATGGGGTCACAATTCTTTATGTTCTTTATAGTTTGTGTGTAATCAAATCTTATTGTATTTCTTATTTATGTTATTGAAATTTGATAATGTATGTATAATCAGTTTATCTTGTACTTTTGTAATTTTATGAAGTATTTCTTATTTCACCCTTGTCTTAAAATTGTATTTTGATTTTTAATCGATGTGAAGCACTTTGGGCTATAGTTTTTGTAAGAAAAGTGCTACATAAATAAAGTTTATTATTATTATTACTATCCAAATACATGCACTGATAAGTTAATTGGTTAATCTAAATTGTCCATAGGTGTGAATGTAAGAGTGATATATGTTCAGCCTTGAGATGAACTGGAGACTCATACAGGGTGTACCCCGCCTTCACCCACTGTAGCTGGATTAGGCCCCCAGTGACCCCTGTGACCCTAGTGACGAGACAAGAGACGAGATATTTGGATTAGAAATGACAAAAAATACACTTGGTCAAATCTAGATTTTTTTTTACAGTGTGCCTTAACTAGCGCTGCACAATAGAAAAAAATGATATTGCCAATTTTCTTTAACCCAGTTGTATATATTATATGAAAAAATACTTAGAAGTAAATAACAGCTGTGTGGTGCTGATGCAAACAGATTAGCAGTCGACACAAAACATACGTTTCAATGTTATCCTTCTTGTACCTGAAATAATGAAATGAAATTAATTAAAATAAATAAATAACACAAATAAATAAATACAAATAACTAAAAAAATTAAAATAAAAAAATATATATAAATAATTCAAAGACCTAACTATTGTGCACACGTACATTGCGATGTCGATGCTCAAACAATATATTGTGTAGCTCTAGTCTTAACTCACTCATCCTCTAATATATAGTGTTTCTCAACCCTGGTCCTGGAGGAACACTATCCTGCATGTTTTAGATGTTTCCCTCTTTGAACACACCGGACGGTCATTATCAGTCTTCTGCAGAGCTGGATGACAGGGTAGGATAGTGTTTGCAGAGGGATACATCTAAAACATGCAGGATAGTGTTCCTGAGGGACCAGGGTTGAGAAACACTGCTCTAATACACAGCAAAAGTCTAAATCTAACCAGGTGGTTTTTTGTTTTTTGGCTTGAATTACGCCAAAAAAAAAAGTTGAATTAAAAAACAATAATAATCTGCCAATGGAATTTGTAAAAAATTATGTTGGTAAGCTTTTTCAAAATAAAATTTCCAGACTTTATTGCCTAAAAATCAGTTCTTATATCTCACTGAAAAGTTCCTCTTTAAGTGATTCTGTCTTATTTTAAGTGTGTTGAGATATTTGGACTAGAAGTGAGGAAAAATACACTTGGTAAGGTTTAGATTTTTTTGCAGTGTGTCATAACCCACACATCCTCTAAAACCCTCCTCCTGCACTGACTGGCATGTTGTGCATACGTTCCCAGATGCTTTGACTTGAGTTAAACATAATATCCAAAAGAAGGAAAGCCACATTTCTCTGTTGTCAGTCAATCTAAATTGTGGTGTTACTCCAGCCCTGTAAAACAAGACCTACATGTTGTGTTAGCACGCTAACAAAGTTACATCCCTGAAGATAATGGCATGTGTTTTTGAAGATAACATTGCATTTTCATGAGGAAATATACACAGAATGTCTGTAAAAGGCCTCAGTAATTGTAAAGTGTGCCAAACAGTGATTTCAAGATAAATATGTCAGAAAGAGACCAAAGATGCAATGCACAATAAGACGTTTTTTCATCTAAATATATAAGCATGTAACACTGAAAAACCACATCTCTCAAGCCTAAAATAGCAATGTACTGCAGTTTAATAACCATCTGTAGCTTATATGTTTGATGAAAACATGAAACTCCATTTTTCTCGCCTCATTTTTGCTTATTGCAGTTTAGCTCGCAGGATGTGACTGAAATAATTGTGATTATTTCAGATTGTCCTTCTTTCTATTATCAGTGTATCATTCTCAAAGCCCCCCCCCCCTTCACTATCTGAAATAATAACACAGTAAGAGCTGTAACTACACATAGAAAACATTAAATTTTTCCAAAGGCACACGTCTTTTCATGTGATGTTTTTTGTTGTTTGGAGTCATGTGAGTAACGCACCACACTTCCTCAAATGCACATATTACACCAAAATGACTTCTGTACAACATTGTTTTTGCAAACATACTGTCAGTGCAGGCAGCGCTCAGCTCAATATAATAATAGAAATAATAATAATAATAATAACAGATGGAATGTATATGGTGCAGAGAGTTTCATGGGACCCAACGATGCTTTACATACTAGACAAGAATGAGAAGAGCGACAGACAAACAGAGACAGGAAATGAAGAGACATCAGTTTGGGAGGATAGAGCTAAGGGAGATAATGGTCTGTGTTTAACAGACGGCTTTTGTGGAGCTTTTTTTACCCTGACCATGGATGAGACGCTACAAATATCAGGAGCAAGCGAGTTCCAGAGGGTTGGGAAAGCAACTCTGAAGACTCTGTCACTGATGAGATAAGTACAATTCATGTAAAGAACGAGCCAAAATACATGGAGAACTTTTAGCCCTATTTTAGGGCATTGGAGGACAGTGTTTGTGTGATATCCAGTTCTGTCAAGTGCTTCAGTAGGTCTGGGTAGGCGAGAAGGTTTACAACAGTACAGTGTTCCAGCTGGTTAGTCTGATGTAAGGACTCAAGTACAGAGCTATCAAACCTGAACAGTTGACGGTTGGAAAAATAGCTTTTGTGCTAATGTTGGCAACATTTACAAAAAATATGTTCATTAATGTGTACTATCCTGCTAAACAAACAAACAAATAAATACCGAGCCTTCGCACATTACATTTTTTTTAAAACATGTTTGCATCTACAGGGTGTCACAACAGTTTTGACACCCTGCCCTCTCATTATGCATGAGCAAACAGACTCGAAAAATATAGAAATGTATATCTCACATTTACCAGTGTGCTAGTAGTTGAAATGAAAACTCCTCCCTACAGAGTGTATAATACTTCCTGCCAGTTGGCTGTTCTATCTTGGGTTTTTTCACTCAAACTGTCAACATATCATTGGGCGGCTTTGGCTCAGTTGGTAGAGTGGGTCGCCCAATGACCGAGAGGTTGGTGGGTCACATCCCAGCTCAGGCTGTCCACATGTCGAAGTGTCCTTGGGCAAGACACTGAACCCTGGCTTAGGCTCCCAGTAAGACTTACCATAGACCTTAGAAACTTACTGGAGTGTGTGTGTGTGAATGGGTGAATGAGAGGCTAATGTAAAGCGCTTTGAGCACCATGAAGGTGGAAAAGCGCTATATAAGTGCAGTCCATTTATCATCTTCCATCTTTATTAGTTGGTTTTGATGCCTGTCACTACTGGATCAACTTCTCATTTGTGAGACGGTAACTCTAATTGGACGTATTTCCTGAAATGCATTGAGACGTTCACAGTCATTCTGCACTTCATTCCATTCAAATTTGTAATCAGATTAATGGTGATGGGTTAATCTGTGTTCACACGTTAACGTTGACAGCCCTAGTCTTTGCATGTCTTGTACAATGACTGTTCTTTGTACCAAGAAAATCATATTCTCATGTTAAGATGTCTTTCTGTGAACTGTTATTGTTTTCATGTGTCTAATGCATGTAGTCAGCACCTGCCTGTAACTTTGCAAATAAAACTAACTTCCTTTTTGAAGGTCGTCAGAAATCTCTTCTCACACCGGACTGTCCTTGGTTGCCGTGTGAGCTCTTATCTGTGAACAAATAAGGCCTTGAAATAGACAAAGTAGTTCTTTGAGCACCTCATCTCACAGCTGTGATTTTCAGTCTTAAAAATCCCATGAATATACTATAGAAAAGAACATCTTTGTGTTGCTTGGACTACTCCACTTTTACAAAGGTAGGTATTTTTATTGACCACAGGTGTTTGAGCTGCACTTAAGCACTTGAAATCCTTCACTCAAATGTCAAACTTTAATAAAAAGGTATGTTAACTCTCACTAGTGTCTCTTATTATACTGCCTGCTGCTTCCTGTGTGAGGCTGTAAATCATGTTACTATAAATATATGACAGTGGTTCTTCAGTTTGCATCACCATACACACAGTAGCTGTTTACAAAACCTGTCTTGTCTGAGCGCTGCAGTGGCCTGTAAAATCACTGCAGTAATCACAACCAGCATACAATAAGGAATGTGCGCATGTGTGTGTGGAGTACGTGGGTTTACAAGCTCAGTAAAACCTCTCAGGTGCAAACAAATATCTTGTGGATGCAGTGGGTGTGTGTGCTCTAATTTGACTTTAATTGAAGTGCTGATCTATGGAGTGTGGTCTGTGCCCAGAAAAACTAAAGAAAAGAGTGTTTTTTTAAGATTTACTTTTGTATTTACGTGCAAAATTAGGCTTCTTAGGTAATACTTCAGGTTTATGCAAAGGTTGGAGCAGATTGTGCAAATGTGAGCAGCAGCATCTTTTCCTTTAATGAACAATGTGTCACCATTCCATAGAAGATTGAAATACATGTCATATAATGTACAGTATAATGCTGTATGTTCATCTGGAGCAGACCTGGGCATGGAACAGACTGTGGGTCATATGTGGCCGATAGCCCACTTGAGGTCATTGGCTAATTAAAAGTCCATTAAAAGAAAAACGTTTTTCAACAGCCTTAAAATTGTACATAATCCAAAACATTATCATTTGCCTAAAACATCTTTTTGTGTTTCAGAAGGTGTGGCTGCATCAGACAGAAACTAACGTATGCTTTTTTAAAAAGTGTTAATAAAAAATAAATAAATCTAAAGTCTTGAGACTTTCAACATGTCATGTCCTGAATGTGTTTCATTATCTACTCAAACATCCAGTTTTGATACAACAGTGCACATTAAGAAGGAATGGAATAATTACTGAAGAAGGATTCTTAATGTAACACATTACATGGGGTGTGTGTGTATATATATACTAATACAGTTCCCTTGTTGTATGCTAACTACTGGTTCCTTTAAGTGGAATAGAGGCTAAAAATCAGATGCTACTTAAACCATAATAATAGTGTTGTAAATTAACAATTAATTAACAAATACTAATACTAACATATAAATTACTTCTTTCAGTTTGAATGTGTCTAAAAGACT
Organism: Siphamia tubifer; assembly: GCA_020466265.1. Taxonomy (NCBI): domain Eukaryota; kingdom Metazoa; phylum Chordata; class Actinopteri; order Kurtiformes; family Apogonidae; genus Siphamia; species Siphamia tubifer. Next base: position 10,661,354 of record CM035786.1, read on the forward strand.
GACTTGAAAATGCAACAAAGATTGCGCAGCCACATGCCGATGCTGTAATTAGGATCTCTGTTACATATGATAAAATTAAACATGTAATTATAGCTTCAGTTTTTAGGTCAGCCTGAAGAAGCCTGTAATTACAGACTGATTTCAATCAACTATTCCAATTAAAGACCCACAGATTTAGAACACCTGTCCATCAGCAGTAAAGCAACAAACTTAAAAGTTCATTCATTAAATAAAACTCTCAGTTAAGGACAAATTTGTGAGGATAGAGTTACGTCAGGGCATTGTTCCTACGCTTCTTTATTACCCCACTCACTAAAGGGGAGAGGGGTATTGTGTTTGAGGTTGTCTGTCTGTCTGTTTGTTTGTAAGCATGTTTATGCAAAATCTACTGGACCAATATCCATTACATTTTCAGGAAAGGTCTGTGGTGTTCCAGAATAGATCCCATTAAATTTTGGTGAATATAGGTCAAAGGTCAAGGTCACAATCACCAAAAATGTGACTACTGGACCAATTTTCATGAAATTTTTCCAGTAGTTTTTGCATAAAGCTGATGACAAACAGACAAAAACATTACAGTTTTGAATAGCTGTCCACTGTAGTGACCAGTAAGCATGACATTTATATAGTGCTTTTCTATGTAAACACATACTCAAAGTGCATAGTGGCTCCATTATTCATTCACCCTCACATTCTCCCTCTGGTGGTGCTAAACTACATATGTAGCCACAGTTGTCCTGGGGCAGACTGATGCCATTTTGCACCTATGGCCCCTCTGACCACCACCAAACATTCATACGCATTCACACACCAGTGTGAGCACTGGAGGCAAGGTGGGTGAAGGACGGAGTGGTATTGGACCACCCGCTGTACCAACTCAGCTTTGCAATTAATCTTACAGTTTAACACTTTTTCTTAAAATGTAACCAGTAACGATAGTGTCCTTACCCCTTGAGTGACTCTGCTGTTGCTGTCCTTTTTACTCTCTCCTTGTGGATGTAAGTGTGTGAGTCGTGTATGTGTGTGCATGTTATTGTGTGCTGTGTGTGTGTGTGCAGAATGCAGTGAATGTGCGTGTTTATTGGCGACGTGCGCTTGTCGAGGCATCCAGGTGACTCTGTAGTTGTGGACCGGTAGGTCTCCTTCCCTGGGGGACTCCCAGCGTACGAGCACCCCCACTGTGACCCCGTTTCCTCTTGAGCTTTGAACACAGACCAGAAGGTAGAACAATGTCACACCAAAGAATTCACGATGACAAAGTAATGAAGTGCGAGATGTAGATGTCAAAAATGCAAATTTTTTAGCAGGCCGTGCCGAGTCGCAGGGTAATGGATGGACTATTTGTTTGTCAGCCGCTTTCACAATCTTCCATTTACTCCATACGCATGGTCTGGGCTTTGACATTTTATATCATCATGCTGAACATGAACTACAATTATGACCTCACCGCTGTTATTAAATGTTTCATAGGAATGTCATGGCCGATCCAAAAGCCACGGCATGAACTTTATATAAACTTTTTATGCATTACAACAAACAAACAGAAAAGATGCTGCGATGTATGACTAAACAAGAATAACCTGTAATTTGCATATAAGCACCGACCAAACACCTGACCACATTTAATTATTGAGTGCCCACAGTGCAGAAGTAATGCATAGCAACTACCCTAGCAAGCAGAATAACAAACAAATTGAAGAGTTTATTTATTTTTCATGTATTTAGATACCTCTCAGTGAACTGGGATGAAGGAGTCCAGTCTAGACTCTGGTTGCTCACTCTAATATTCAACGGAGGTTCTGGAGGTGAAGGATCTGTAGAAAAAAAAGAGGATGAATAAATAACAACGGTGCTGTTATGAAGGTTTCAGATGATCAATAATATCTTACTTACTGTTAATCATTTATTAGTTTAGGGGTATGATACAAAAGGAGGTGCATTTTTACACTTCATAGCACATACACTTTATTCACATTTTATCAACCTTGACAAAACAGTTCTCATGCAGATGGAGGAGCAGAGAAAATATATAATGTGTGAGTCAGGAAAACCATTGCAAGCTGTTCAGAAACTATAGGATGAGGTTTATTTATCACAACTGGCACTTTTCCTGGTAGAGTCACATAGAGGAGCGCCGTATAATTTAATTCCAATAAAAACAAAATATTAATATTAGTAAAAAAAATTGAACTTACTTAATTGATAATAAATATCTGAGAAAGCATGATTGAATCTTAGTAAACCAACAAAACATTATTGTAATTTTTATTACTTGATGTTGATTTATTTATCTAAATATCCTTCATGTCAATGCGATAATGTCAAAAGTATTGAATTTATAGATTCCATATTCTCCATATAAATAAATATCATAAAGAGGATGAACTGACTTGATTTTGGATGAATTACCATCTCTAACCCTAACCCTAACCCAGAAGAGGGCGCTCAAAAGTTTAAAATCACTAAACACTCTTATTTATATATCTCTCTTGTCTGATTGACTTCAAATCAAGAGCAAATGAAAAGTCATGACCTGGGGATGCCTCACGTCTTCACATTATTAAGGATTGGGGGCATTCAGGGATATACCCTGAACTGTTGCTTCCGAAAGCGTAAGCCTCATTAAAACATAATACTATTAGTAATCACTTAAAAGGGTATTTAAGGGCCTTATTTCCTGCTAGTGTGTTGACGCATAGGGATCCACAGGTTCTAGATGTGGTCATTTTTATACTGTTCATTTGTGGATACTGTATCATATTTATCCAGCAATCACCAACAAAGCGTTCTGGGCATACTAACATGATTAAAAGGCTATAATAATAATAATAATAATAATAATAGCATTGGATTGGATTTCTATAGCACTTTTTTGGCCACTCAAAACACTTTACATTAGTGACATTATTCAATCACTCTCACATTCTCCATCTGGTGGTGGTAAACTACATATGTATCCACAGTTACCCTGGGGCAGACTGAAAGAAGAATAGCTGATATTTTGCACCTCTGACCACCACTGAACATTCATACACCAGTGTGAGTGACACTGGAGGCAAGGAGGGTGAAGTGTCTTGCCCAACACAACAGACTGACTAGGACAGAACAGGATTCATACCATCAACTCTTCAGTTATTGGACGACCCACTCTCCTGGGTTGGTGGCTGTGGCTCAGTTGGTAGAGCAGGTCGTCCAATGACTGAAGGGTCGGTGGTTCGCATTTGCTCTGGTTGTCCACATGTCGAAGTGTTCTTGGGCAAGGCACTGAACCCTGACTTAGTCTCCCAGTAGGAGTGACAGAACCTTAGAAACCTACTGGTGTATGAGTGTGTGTGTGAAAGTGAGGCTGATGTAAAGTTCTTTGAGCACCACGAAGGTGGAAAACAACTATATGAGTGCAGTTCATTTACCATTTACTCTCCCAACTGAGCCAACATTACAAATATCTCCCAGAATATTAGTCCCATCACCTTGTCATTTTTGTTACTCAATTCCTTCACTAAAAATACTATAAGTATGACAAACAGCAACATTTAGCTCTTTCTGAATTTTGTGTGATTCTTGAGGCACGCACACACTTGGCCACTTGGCCTTTATAATATAGATTAAGTGTTAACTCTAATAATGAGCTATTATAATAAGAAGGCTTTTAAATCTTATGAACATGGACTGTGGTTGGAGAGCAGTTGGAGACTGATTCTTAAAGAAAAGGCCGTTAAGTTTAATTTAATTGTCTAATAACTTGCTTAATGTGCTGCAGCAGAGCAAAACAAAGAAGCTATTCTGGGGGGTAAAGGCTAATTTCCTTTCGCCCTTATTCAAGTCTACGAAGCCTATTAGATTAAAGGCATCAAAGGTGGCTGATACAGGAGATGTCTGAAGCCGCGCTTTTCAGTAGCCACCACAACACAGACCAAAGGCGAACACCACTAGACCCGCTTTGCCTCCGAGTGGAAATCCAAAGCTCACTGCTCTTTCAACAGCGCTCCTGCATCTCATTAGAACCTAAAGCCTAAATCCTGTATTTGATTAAAACTACAAAATATATCTGATTAGAACTACATCCCCCATGGCAGGCCTCCCACAGGCCCGGGGCTGCGCTTGGCCGACCCAGGTGCAGAGATCAAAGTTAGGGCAACATATTAGGTCTGGAAGTCCCGGGCTGTTTGTGTGTTCCTGTGTATGTGTGGCAGGTTTCTCAGGACTAAGTGGGGAGTCTCTTTGGGCCAACAGTAATTTGCTGAGAGAACAAAAAAAAAAAAACACACAATCTTCTCTGAGACCTTTTTCACTGCGTGTTTCTGTCTCAATCAGTGAGATTTCAGTTCATTGTTTCAGGAGATGAAGACATCAGGATGAGTTTTCTGATCCAGACATTCCCTCATAATCACTTTTGGCAGCCAGCGTGCAATCCTAATAATGTGAATGAACAGGAAAGGGATTCGTTCAGATTCAGATCTCCCTCTGGTTAGCATCAGGTCACAGTGGAAGAGCCTCAGCCATTATGACATCTGCCAGCTTCCTGATTTGTGACCCCTGACCCCCCAGCCCCTGACTAATCAGGCTAATGAACTAGAAACACAAGCCGCTGACTCCCATCTGATGGTATTTGAAACGTTCGAGTGTGTGTCTTTAACCTCTAACCCTGTAAAATACATACACATGCGCACGCTCTCCGAGTCTCAACGTACAAAGACGGGTCACGACAAAGCTGCGAGAGACCTTCCCGAGGAAACGATGGCAGCCCCTGACTGTGTATTCTGGAAATTCGGAGGCATGAGGAATTCAACCATTTGGTGTTTTTTTGACAGCAGTGGAAAATGCTATCTCAGACACCTCTTCATAATCTCCCAGAAGTGTTCAACTGATAAAGAACCTTTTTCCAATGCGAGCTCCAACCTGAAGTCATTATTCACATACAAACATGTTCAAGCCAATCCTGGCAGGGGTTTCATATCACTAGCCAATCCTGGCTCGGCACCAATATGACCTAAGTCTGCTAAGCATTAGAGCTCGGACCTCCTACGGGTTTGTGTGAGTGTGCACGTCTGCGTGTGTGTGAGTGTGTGTGTTTGTCTCACTATCTTATGTCCTGTCTCATTGACCAACACCAGAGGTTTAACTTTGGCACTACACCAGCTGAATGCAGCATGTGTTCCCCTACAGAAAATGTGAATTTGTGCATGTGCAGTGGTGTGTATATTCTGTTTCCTGTCTGTATTTTATGGACTGCTTGATAGTTTTCCTGCTGTGTGTACCTTATCCATCAACTCTGAGTGAAGGAGAGGGAAAGTATAGGGAAGCAGAGGAAGGGAAATGTTAACTTGCTTTTCCTTAGAGAAGTGTAATATCTGTAATAAAATGTCACAAACCCAACACTGTTGTGCTCTGTGTCTAATAACAGAATATCAGAATTCACTGATAGGTTATGAAAACATGCAGGAGGAAGCGTCTGCCTCTGTGGGATATTTCAAGAGGAGTGAGAAAAAAAGCCTTTCAGCGTTGTTACCTTTGCTGGAGATGTAATGTTTGCTGGGCGTGGTGAAGCCTCTGCTGCCGTGGCTGTTGATGGCAGCGACTCTGAACTGATACCAGCGCTGAGGCCTCAGATCAGACAGAAGCACGTCCTCAGAAAGAGTCTAAAATATAAAACAACACATACAGTCAGAGAAAAATATTAATGTTAATAATAATAATTAATTACATTATCTTTGCATCATTATTATTATTATTACTACATTATTATTATTCCACTTTGCACACAGCACTTTTTTAATTTAGTAGTTACTTATTTGGTGCTATCTTGGTTGGTGTTTTTTTAACTTATGTGATTTTATGGTGTGTTTTTTTATGTATGTGAGCCACAGACTACCGCATAATTTCTTTCGGGATCAATACATTATCCATCTATCTATCCATCCATCCATCCATTCATTATTTATATACTAGAAAAGCACTCTGAGAGTGCAGACTTCCACCAAGGGGGTCTACCTTGGTGGATCACCACCAAAATCTAATCATTTCCAGATCTCCCCTTTACCACCATACCCAGAAAATTTAATCAAAATCCACCCATAATTTTTTTTAGTTATCTTGGTAACAAACAGACAAACAAACTCTGGCAAAAACATAACCTCCTTGGCAGAGGTAATAATGTTACTTTTAGGGGTACAATATTTTATTTCTTGTGTATTTGTATGGAAGGAATAACAGAATAAAAAACATTTAACATCCCCTCTAAACAACAGTGGAGGTAAGGAGGGTGATGTGTCTGACTAGTATAGAGCCATATTTGAACCATTAACCCTTCAGTTACTGGACGACCTGCTCTATTTCCTGAGCCACAGTCACCCAAACTTCTAGCCCACCCTTGTTTTCTTCCATTCGTTGTTCATTTGAATGTCGGCTACAACTCAAGGTACATTTTGTTCAGACAAATATAATGATAACAAAAATAGCTCACAGTTGATATCTATCAATTTTACATGTTTTCTTGATAATAACTACAATCACTTCAGTTCTTACATAAATATATATGACATTGTACTGATAAAAACAGTGCTTTTAGGCATTTTATGTTTTCTTTTGTCTGTTTTAGTCACACGATACACACAGGAGTTAGTACTTGATTGCATAACCATTGTTTTTCATGACTTTTGATGGTCTATTAATTTTTTTCCCAGGCTGTATAATAAAATAAGAGCTGACGAAGACTTCCTTTGTCGCTGCTGCTTTCACTTAACAAATAATATTCTAGTGTTCAAAGATGATTTATGTTTCAGAAATGTAATTAAAAACAACTTTTCAGTTCTTAATGCTTTTGGCAACAAGTGAAAAGACAATCACTAGAAGATGGTTAAAGCCTGAAGCACCTACAGCTGAAGAATGCGTTCATATTGTGCAGGACTTTTATATTTTGTTTTAAGGGTCAAAGGGAATTGTTGTTGTTTTTTACTGTTTGGTCAAAAAGGACAAATTGTGTAAAACTTGCAATTGATGTGAACTGAACATATTAATAAACATAAATATTTATATAATATACATTTATTTTTAAGTTAATATAAACATGCACACCGTACATCAACTCCTCCCACCCCCTTATTTCTTATATTTGTTCTATATTGTAATAAAAACCTTGGAATAGCAACTCACTTTTTCTTTTTCATTTGAGGTGTGGACATTGAAATAATGTAAAAATAAATTTGCTAAGGTGATATAATTATGTCATATCTGCTTTAACACTTTAAACTTACAAGGGTCCACATATAGGCTGGAAGCAGTCACCCAAAAATGTTAATCAAACCACCCAAACTTGTCCCAAATGTCATATGACCTAATGTAGTTTGACAACTCATTGTCATATATCTGAAAATATATAAGAAGCAACTTTCCGATAAAATATCCACAGCAGCTACAATCACTCATTTGTTCAAAATATAAATGACAAACAGCTGATTTGAACCTTTACGTCTCATAATTATCCACAGAGGAACCATAGTCCGCAGTCATCGTCCAACAAAAACATCCATAACAAACCAAAAACATGTCCAAATGTAGTCCAAAAACACATCAAACCATCAATAAATATCCACAAATGGCTATTGCATCATTTAACAGGACCTGCCTCCAATGTCCTAGTTTTCATCTTAATATTTTTGACCAATTCAATGTTGTCAAAATAGTTCTAAGAACAGCATTCAATTTACTTTATTAAGAAATGTAGGTGAAATTGAGTGGAAGTTTAAATGATTAAAATCTCTATCAGATCAATCAATCTTTATCAGAAAAAGTTAGGCTATACAGTGCATTAAAATAATTCTTAAATCACTCAAATCGGCTCAGTATTGTTCCCTACTCCAAACCCACAAGCTCCCTTCTGCACATGTTGTGTTCTGTCCAGGTCAAAACTCAATGTTTCTGCAGGAAAAAGAAAACTCTAAATCTTGGGTTTAATTATAAGTAAATTAATCCAGTAGTGACTTTCAATGAGGACTAATACCTGCATTGTGTCATTACACTGTGGTTACAGTTAGACTGTTGTTCAATATGAGTCTTAAGTCATGTTTAACAGGGTTCTTACTGTTTTACTAAAATAAAATTCCAGACTTTTTCCAAACTGATATTTTTTCCAAGACCTTGACTGGATGTACTTTTATGCTTGTGTGTCTACTGCCTACTTCATTAGTTGAGATTGTACCAGTTGTGTTCATTAACAAAGTGCATTTTTAAAGTGTTGAATGAACAAACAGAATTCACAATAACATTTTACTATTTCCCATTTCACAATGATTTCAGCATACAGCTAAAATCCTACTATTACCACCACCCCCCATACTTTAAGACTTTCACCCAAAATTCAACATTTTTCAAGGTCTGGAGAACAGTGTTTCATAATTCCATACTTTTTAAATCTTTCAAGACTTGAGCAAGCAGCCTGTTTAAGACACAATAAAAAATACTCTCCTCAAGTAGCAGAGATCAGTCTGGTTTTTCCACACAACTGAGTCCTGACATGTCGTATAACACTGGACAGCAACGTCTGTTACTGGAGGAAAAACATCTGATCCTGACTAAATCATTTATGCTACCACATCTGAAATCTGAATTTCTCCAGCACAACAGGATTTTGAGTTATACTAACATGTAAAAAGCACACATTTTCCAGTCTTGTGTGAAGGTCTTTTCCAATATATTCACAATCTGAGGATAATAAACATAATAAACAGGTCACATTTACTTCAACCTGAGTGTCAGAGTCTATCAGCTTGGATCATAATTAATCAAAGTGTTTCAGATTCTGTGTCTCATTGTTGTGGTTGTGACAAAGCCAACGAGAAACAGGAAACACGACTGTATTTGGTATGAAGCCTCTGGGTACCTAACCGTTCACCTGTTCATTTATTCACATCAAACAAACGGGAGGAAAAAATCTGAATGTGAGTGAAAGAAGTACAATAAATAAAAGTTTATTTATTGTACTTACTTTGACATAAAAGTTAATGTCAAAACAGAAACTTTAGTGATAAAAACAGTCAAAATAAACTTCAAATAGAATAGAATAGAACAGAATGCAATAGATTAGAATACAATAGAAGAGTTCTTTGGTTCCAGCTGAGTGGACATGTGTGTAACTCCATAAAAAATAGGTTCATTCAAAAGATTTCAATCACATTGCTTATTTCATGCCTAAAGAGGAATAAAAAATCTTGACTAAGGTTTTCATAATTCATGCATCAAAGGGTTAAATGAACATTTCACCTTTGCATCAATTTGATCTTCAACATTTTTTTCCTTTCAGGTATTGAAAGCATTTGGATCATATAATGTAATGTAGAGACCCCAGGAAGAACAGGAACTGAGGATCCAGTTGCTAATGGCGATCTTAATAAATAATAAATAAATAAATCACATACAGTTTAATAAAGCAAACTGACCGCTGGTATGTGTTAATGACCACACAGTGACTTAACATGTGGTGAAAATTTTAATAAACATATTTATTTCAAAATTGAGGGATGATCAGAGTAATATGTGACAATATGGTATTTTTATTTTTATTACAAATATTTTCATTTCTTTTGTTCATCTTCTGTACGCTTGTTCTGTTTCTTCAGTCGGTTCTAAATGTCTTTGTGCAATGATAGATTCAGGTTTCCACATTATACTTGCAGAAGTTGCAAGCCAGAACACAAATAACTCTTTTTGAGATGTCATAAATCCTGCTGGATTTCCCTTCAGCAGGTAAACGTGAAAAAACTCTCAAAGTGTCAAACTGTCCACAGGCATGGCGGACACTGGCCAGAGCAAAAGCCAAAGAATACGGTGAACAAAAACTGAAAAAGAGTTGTTTGAGTAGTGGGGACATAAAAACAAATGGAAAATCACAAATTAACTCAGTATATTTAATCATAATTTCATCAAAATAGTTTAATAATGACCTATGATCTTTAATTACATTAACTTTAACTTAACAGCATTTTAATTAGATTGAAGTTTCTACATTTTAGCCCCTTTTTATGCAGTGAATCCTACAAAAATCCATCATACGTCATGTTTCAAAGGCATGACAGAGCCTGATGCAGCTTCACATGTACAGTATAAGTTTCACAAGCTAATGAGCTGGAAATTTAGATGAAGACGGGGATTGGAATTCTATCTGATAATAGAGAAATTAAATGATTTGCCCAACAAAATTGCAAAAGATTCACATGTTTTGTCTCCCTGACAGTGCAAATGTAATCACTGCTTAAAATCTATTCATCCACAATTACTCTCACACACAGACACACACACACACACACACACACACTCACACTCACAGACATGAGTTGCCATCTATTTAAGTCCATAATGAGCGTTCAGTCATTCAGACTCAGCCTGTGGAACGACTGTGGCTGCCTGTGGTTCCTTTTTAAGCTCTGCTTATTTACCTAACCTCACACAGGCACACACAGACACACACACACACTATCACACACACACACACGGATATACAGTGCACACAATCATTGACACATACACACACACACATACAGACACACATACGGTTTACCCTGGCAGAATGGGAGACTGGCTGGGGCGGAGAGGTTTAGACTGCAAGGCAACAGACTGATGAGGTGGAAACACAGTCTAACATCCATCTCCATAGCTGAGAAGTTTCATCATTCGAGGCAAATTGAGAGTTATGAGGTAAAGATATGTTACAATCTTTGTGGCGTTGTTCCACTGTTAAAGGCGCAGTGAATTGTTTTCAATTGCTCCAATGATTCAACTTCTGTCAAAGTCACAGTTCAAACAGATCATATCCCATCATAATGTCGATGTGATGATGATAAAAGAAATGGTCTTTAAATGTAAAATGATTAAACACCACAAATAAAAACATTCCTCTGACTTAATCTAGGATAAACTGTTTGATGCTTAGATGTATAATTATTTAATAATTGGATTTTTTTCAGACCTAAAATATTTGACAGAAGATGCCAAGTGAAGGGATGCTGATCAAGTGTTACCATAGCAACAGTGGTCCACTGAGAGGCGTGGTCTTCACTGGGGTGAATGCCCAGATTCCAGCGGGACTGGAGAATGTAAACGACCGGCTCCATGCTGACATTGAACTTTGACACCCACAGGACCCTCACGTGACCCTCGGAATCCTCCACAAAGCTCATCTCTCTGCGAGGCTTCAGTGGAACACCTGCAAAGTTCAGTTCAATTTATTTTCAATATGCAACAAACAAAACTATCCCACTCTGTCCCCACAAGTGAACCAAACAAGACAAAAAAAAAAAAAAAACATGACTTCATTTGCACATTTGAAAAGGAGTGGGAGAAAGTAAAACTAATTTAATTTAATCCCACTCCTTCTCCATAAAACAGTTTATGGTTTAACTTCCTGTCAATATAATCAAAGAAAAATTAAATCCCTTGGATCAATTCACCTCACTTATCATCTTCATATGCACATATACATTCATACAAACCTAAACTGACATACCAAGAAAGTAAAACATTTAAATAAATACAAACAGACCGACACACAGACATATTTAAAGGCAACACAAAATGAAGACACAATAAAGTAAACAATGAGACAAAACGACAAGAGCATGTAAACAAAACATGGACAAATCCACACCTACACACCAAACTAATGAATAAATAAAACTAACAGTAATAACAACAATAATAGTAATAATAATAATAATAATAATAGGAAACTAAACAGATATTAAAAATAAATTAATAAGTAACAGCATATAGATGATTATTACAGCAGGTAAAACGCTTATATTTTATTCTGCACCTTTGGACTCTGTCAGGAATGCATCACAGGGTAGTTAGGATGGATTTGAAGGCAGTTGCATGAAGGACAGAATTGATTTACAAGAGTTGTTTAAGCTGCATTTTTAATTTAGCAGCATGTGCTCACATTCTGACTGAGCATCAATGTTTGCCACAAACCCTCAAATCAATGCTAATTAATCCAGGCCGTGTTGTCGTGTGACCAGATGATCATGTCAAGGCAGGAGGAAAATGACCTTAAAGTGGTGGAAAGTAAGAAATATTTTCCTTCTGAAATCCATTATAACATTTATATTACCAGGTTTAGAATTATAGTCTTTGGAGTTTAATGTTACACTTAAAATAGTTGATTATCTTCATACACAGTCACTCCCAAATATTCATTGTTCCATGTGTGTATTTATTTTATTTCAACTTGTCTACCCATTGATGGTTGATAAAAGGATTCATTCGATTTGTGAAAATACACTTTCAATACAAGTGTAAATTTAAATGAATGTACAAGGCATATATGAAAAACTGTCACCAAGAAATGGATGTCAGTGGAAAATTGTAAAAAAAACCAAAAACAATAAGTAATTATAAAAAAAGGTTATATTAGTGGGTTGAGATAATACAAATAGTTAGAGTAATATTTAATATGTATGAGTAATCTATACACTTTAGGAGTAACCTTCCTGATGGTGACACATGACAGATTTCTTGTTACTAAAAATCAAGATGTAACCAATAGTTTGTGGATTTTAGAAAGAAAATATACCTAAAACTCCATCATTATTAGGATTATAAAAAATATGAACAGATGTTTTAGTGTCATCCTTGTAGCCGAAATAATGAAATGAAATTAATAGTTATAGATAAATAAAAATTAATAAAAAAAAAAAATACAAATTAAAGAAAGAAAGAAAGATTTTATACACACACACACACACACACACACACATATATATATATATATATATATATATATATATATATATATATATATATATATATATATATATATATATATATCATTAGGTTTTTCCATAACTGTAGCAACAGTATCACATGACAAAACCCACAAAATTAAAGCATAACAGCTGAATTGTCTTTACTTTTGTACAGATTCGCAGGAGCTTGGCAGGTGTGTCCACAGCCGTTGGGACAGCACTTCCTGGGGGAGGGACAGTGCTGGTCGGATGAGCAGCTCTCCACACAGGCGGCAGCGAATCCGGTGGCTCGCTGAGGCGGGGGGCAGTCGCCTTGACGAGACAACCTGAGAGAGGCCAGAAACTCCCGGCTCGTCACACATTCTGTCTGTTTCTGAAGGAGGGAGAGGGAAAAGAAGAGGTGAGAGCAGGAAAATGGGCTGTTTCGACTGTCAAAAGATGGAAATACAAGTTCTGCCAGGTACAACATACCACGTCCCTCGCAATACCTTTAGCTCTTAATGGACATCTCCCTCCCTAACATGAGACTATGGGTTTGACCATTTAAGGTTGCTCAAGGTCAAAGGTCATGATGACATTTTGGAGCCTACATGTAGTTTCCTATCCGTCAACAACAGTGAGTACTTTATCACCACTCTTTTTGGATTCATGACCATTTAAAATCACATGACTTTCATTTAGATATTTTAAGGTCACTCAAGGTCAAAAGGTTAAAGCCCATGTCACATTTCCCTATATGACAGTAATAACACCCCGCCCCCTTCACACACATTTTACCTGCCCTATGTGTTATCATAGCGAAAACACAATTTTGGTGACTATGACCTTGACCTTTGACCTACATTGACAAAAATGTCTATCTATTCTGGACCACCTTGCAATTGGTCCAGTGGTTTTAGCGTAAAGATGCTGAGAAACAGACAAACAAAATGAGCTAAAAAAACCAATAAGACATCATGCAGACACACACACACACGCACACACACGCGCGCACGCACACACACACACACACACACACACACACACACACACATAGCCTAAAAGTAGAGCTGGAGCTGTTTCCTGTTGGTAAACTCTATTCTCTACCGCTTCCTTGAGGGTCAGTGTAAAATATGTATGTTTGTGTGTCTATACACATGACTACAGATCAGCAAAATGTAAACACAAGCTTTACCGAATAGCTCTGAATGGCCCTGTTTTCCTAACCACCCAGCCAGTCAGCCAGTCAGCCATTCAGCCAGTAACATGCTTCAGCTATTGTGATGAAAAACTAATCATCAGAAAACCACAGCAGCTGGCTCTCCAAATAATCATTTTCTGCCACACACAAACACGCACATAAAAGAAATATGTATACGTTCAGAACCCCACTAACATGTTATTCATAAAGGCTTGCATAAACACACACAGGAATGCACAGTTATTGCACACAAAGAGCTAAACTGAGTGTCTGGGGTACCAACAGTGGTGTAATAACTTTGTGGTGCAGAAGTTACACTGCCACCAAAGTTATGTGACTTACACAAAAAGACACAAAAACATACCTTTTGCACACTTCCTGTCTTACCTCACAGGACTTTGGAGACAAAACTTTTCTGGTTTCCCACAGTTCTTTGCACGGCTGAAGGCACTGCACAAAATACAAAGAGAGAAAAACTGAAACACAAGGAAAAGTGGATTTTCAAAAAGGTATAACTTTAGTTTTATTTCTTATGGTTTTCCCCCTTAGCAAATTGAGGTTTAAAGAAAGAGATCAAAACATTTAAACACAAGGAAAAGTGGATTTTACCTATATGTTTAATGGATTTCCTCCTTAACAAGTGGATGTTTAAAGAAATACAGGGAAAATTATAATTTTAAAAAGTATAATTTTTACCTTTATTCAATACAGATTATCCCCTTAACAAATGGAGGTTTAAAGAAAGAGAAAAAAAATGAAACGTGAGTAAAAGTATATTTTACACAAAGTACAATTTTAGCTTTATTTATTACAAATTTCCCCTTAAAAAGTGAAGGTTTAAAGGAAGAGATAAAAAAAATTGAAACACAAGTAAAAGTGTATTTAAAAAAGTATGATTTTAGCTTTTTTTCTAATAGACTTCCTCCTTAACAAATGCAAGTTTAAAGAAAGAGATCAAAGAAATTTAAGGAAAAGTGTGTTTGAAAAGTATGATTTTACCTTCATTTTTAATGGATTTCCCTCGTAACAAGTTAATGTTTAAAGAAAGAAACATTTAAATACAGGGAAAAGTATAATTTACAAAAAAGGATAATTTTACCTTTATTAAAAAATGCCTTAACAAATGGAGGCTTAAAGGAAGAGAAAAAAAAATTAAACGTGAGTAAAAGTATATTTTACACAAAGTCCAATTTTAGCTTTATTTATTACAGATTTTCCCGTTTAAAAGAGATTAAAGAAAGAAATGTAAAAAAAATACATTTTTTATAAGCACAAGGAAAAGTATATTTCAAAAAGTATGATTTTAGCTTTATTTCAAATGGATTTCCCCCTTAACAAGTAGAGGTTTAAAGCAAAGGATCAAAAAATGTAAGCACAAGGAAAGGTATATTTAAAAAAAAGTATGATTTATCTTTATTTTTAACAGATTTCCCTCTTAACTAGTAGAGGTATAAAGAAAGGGAGAAAAACCTGAAACATAGGGAAATGTGTATTTTTTTTTTTTTGTATAATTTTAGCTTCATTTATTACATTATTCCTCCTTAACAAGAGGAGGTTCAAAGAAAGAGAGAAAAATTGAAACACGAGTAAAAGTACATTTAAAAAAGTAAAATTTTAGCTTTATTTATAACATATTTCCCCTATTTAACAAGTGTAGGTTTAAATAAATTGTAGTAAAGGGTGTTAGAACAGGGATAAATGAAAAGCTGGAGTGTTTGAGCGATGCCAAAGACAGCTCTTATAAGCAGGTACAGAACATGAACCCACTCCCAGAGCACACACTCATCTGGTTTGCCACCTCAGTGAACTGGTGAATGATGGCTCTTACCAAATTAAAACCAGACAACATATAAAAACTGTGGTTTCACCCCTAACACCCTCCTCCCTCCTCCTCCTCCTCCTCTCCCTCTGTCTGTCCGTCTGTCTCCCTCAGCTCCACAGTGTGCCTGGCTTCAATCACTTCTCCAATTTATTCCATCGCGCTGATTCCAAGGGAACAAACAGAATCAACAAAAAGACTTTAAAAATACATCAAATGAATGGCTACTGTGGGAAGAAAATATGTTTTCCAAGTCTTGAGATTGTTTTAAATGGGCTCATTTGCAGACTGATGACCATGTTAATATAAAATGACATCAGTGGAGAAGGGGTTCGGATTTATCACCACGCTTTAGCGCTTATTTAAGACTCCCATTTCATGTATAAAATAATGGACAAACATTACTCGTAACTGGGGGTTCGTACAGCATCAACAAAGCGAAGCCAATGGAGCCACGTGTGCCAGGCTTCTTTTTAACCTGGGGGATTTGAAGTGGAATCGCAGTGTGAAAGCGTGATAGCTATTTAATGTTGTACGGTCGGATCATTTCATTTAAGTCATGGAAATATAAGGTTGGGTTTGCTTAAAGTCATACTCCACCCAGAATCCTTTGCCCCGAGGAGTAGCTGTAAGAAATGTTCTTCTTCACACAGAAAGAAAGGGACTCCAGACAGATAGAAAGAATGGATTCCAGGAAGAAACTAAACATTGAGGAAAACATGTCAGACTTTATCCAAGCCAAACACAGCCAGTTACACATCTCACTGCCCTCATTCAGTTCAATTCAATTTGATTTATAGAGCCCCCAAATGCAAAACATTTAAATCTTACCTAAAGACTTTGTTTTCAGAGAAGATATAAGAATATATTTAGATAGATATTTAGATAGATAGATAGATAGATAGATAGATAGATAGATAGATAGATAGATAGATAGATAGATAGATAGATAGATAGATAGATAGATAGATAGATAGATAGATAGATAGATAGATAGATAGATAGATAGATAGATAGATAGATAGATAGATAGATAGATAGATAGATAGATAGATAGATAGATAGATAGATAGATAGATAGATAGATAGATAGATAGATAGATAGATAGATAGATAGATAGATAGATAGATAGATAGATAGATAGATAGATAGATAGATAGATAGATAGATAGATAGATAGATAGATAGATAGATAGATAGATAGATAGATAGATAGATAGATAGATAGATAGATAGATAGATAGATAGATAGATAGATAGATAGATAGATAGATAGATAGATAGATAGATAGATAGTACCACGTAGTTGCATTTTTTTTCTTTCCAAATCTTGTATTTTGGATGGAGAAGCAAATCAGTGTTTAAAGTCAGGTCTGTCCAATCCATTGATTTTCTTTATTTAATCACATGACATTGTAGATTAAATAAACCTAAAATAAACCTGTGCTCAAGTGTGTTAAACCTTTCATGAATCATCAGTAGAACCTAGAATGTGAGTCTACATAGAGTGAAGAACCGAGGCGAGAGCGGTTAGAGTTTTCGAGGGATGTTCTGACATTTCTTTCCTTCATAAAAATGTGATTCTTGTAAATCCAATAAAAGTGAATCGGAGCACAAACACCCTACTCCCAGACATACAGCCAAAGTTTTATAGTGGTAGTTTCCATCCACAGAAGGCATTTTGGGAGGATCGCTGCATTAATTTTTTCCCTTTTTCTCTTGCGCTATAATGAGGTATTCCTGAAGGAGTCTGAAAATGAAGACACACAGATGATGCACACAAACGCACACATCTCAACACGGTTGTAACCAGATCTTTAAGCGTGATGTGTTTCTTCAAGAAGCTCCCATGGGTGTCTTCACTCTGCCACATGCTGCTATGAGCTTAAGCTTGTCAAAGTCTCACCAAAAACACCTCAGATGAACACAAAACCCAACAGGTCGCATTTTTTTTTTTTTTTTTTTAAAGATACACCCATTCCGACTCCCATCCAAGCCCCGCCCACTCTGTACTCCCCACTGTCCTTTTTCTGATCACTTACAGACACGTTTAATTTCTTATTCCTCGCCTCTCATCCTTTATCCGTTCTCGTTCTTCAACCTTGTATCCCGATCCGCTGTTGTTTTTGTCTCCTGACTCCTTTTTCACCTTTCCATACCTCATTTATTACTATTAAAGTTTTGACCTCAATCTTATCGCGTCTTTTAGGATAAAACCTTGAAACCCACTGAAGTTCACTGCCCTGGTGGTTGCTCTGTTTACACAGCCACAAGGACTTTTAAATTGCCTTTAAAGGCGCAGAAATGCACTGAAGGAACACAAAATACTAACATATGAATCTATGCAGAGCTGTTCTGCATTTATATTAACCCATAAATACCCAAACATCCCCTGGAGACTAAAAACCACTGATTTATATCACTATTTAATACCCGTTGATCCATTAATTCTATCAAATCCATGTCAATAATGGGTGTAAAATATAGTTATTCATCTTTTCATATGACCCATTTGGACGTTCAGAGGCTCCATAGTAGAGCTGATGTCAATGGAAAATTATAAAAGTAATTATAAAAAAAAAAGGTTATATTAGTGTGATGAGATAATATAAATAGTTAGAGTACTTATTATAATTTTAATGTTTTAACTTCAGGGTAATCTATACACTTTAGTAGTAACTTTCTTGATGCTGAAACATGACAGAATTCTTGTTACTAAGCATCAAGATGTAATCAAGAGTCTGTGGATTTTAGAAGGAAAATATACCTAAAACTCCATCATTATTAGTATTATAAGTAATATGTTCTGACGTGAGATGGAGCGGCTTTTTCTGGGTCCCTCGTTCCTCTTGTTGTTTTCTGTGTGAATGCGCTATGCAGCCAGTGGAGGTGACAAACGACTTTCAACGTCAGCATGTGTTGGAAAGTCGGGGTGACCCATCAGATTCCAAAAGGAGCGTGGAAAAGTGGTTTTCAGCTGAATGACACCTTTAATAATCTCTGTGAAACCTTATCAAATGCTGATGTTCTGTTGTTCATCTCCTTCAGTTGGAAAATTTCTCTCTTTTTCACTCTTGTTTTTTAATTGTTCAGTCTCATTTAATTCAGAAAAAATAATAATGTTTGACCATTGAGGCCCGGTGTATCCAATATGATACAAAATTGAAACTCATACATCTAAATAGATTTTTTTAAACATTTTGTTGGTTGTTTCAAACTGGAATTTTCTGTGAACAATTTAATGGTTCAGGTTTTACAAGGTTACACAGAAACTAAAATAGTTTTTATTATTCAGAATAAAATACTGTTTTCCTTCACTGGTAAGAAAAGCACATCCTTCCTGTAATTTTCATTTATTTGTTAGATCACAGTGATCTGCTCTTTTAGTTGCTCCTGAGCAGCACGTAAACAAGTCGTACATAGAGTTCATGTTTAATGTTGATGTTTTATTACTGCGTTCACTGCTGTACTGTGCATTCTACTTCCCTGCATGTTCACAGACTCTCATATTGTTTGGCTTTTATTTCTAAAACCCTCCTTGGCCTGAATCCATCTTATCTTTGTACATACATGCATAAAACCCAAAAGCACCATTATCAGCGATCTCAGAACTGACTGAGATTCCCAGAGTTAGAATAGAGTTTCGTAAAACAGCTTTTCAGAGCACTGCTTTGTCTTCAGGGAGTGATTTAGCTGTCAGAACTTCTTATTTTTTAAGTCTATTTTAAAGCTGTCATCCCATGGTTATTTCATTAATATTACTGTGTTCTCCATTGTTATTGAATTCATTGTGTTGGTTCTATTTTTTTTAAAATGTCCGGATTGCTTTGTTTCCAGCTGTTTTTTCATGGTAGAAAAATTACTTGAGGTCAAGCAACAGACCGGTACTTTCGGTACTTCCACATACATATTCATGACGGGGCCATGAGGCGTCTCTGATTGGCTCAGAATGTGTGAAGGAACACTCCCCCCTCCCCTCTCGCTGTGTATGCATTTACCTTTACCTACGTAGTATCCAGCTAGGTTTCATGCCGTTGCTTGTTCTGAAAATGTGCAGGGGCAAAAATGAGGCTTTATTTCCACAGAGAGCACGTGAACCAGTTTGATTGGCCACTTTTTTCCAGTTTGTGTAGCAGCTACTATGGCTCCGTCCGTGACCCATCAGATTCCAAAAGGAGTGTGGGAAAGTGGTTTTCAGCGGAATGACACCTTTAAGACATTGAGAAAATAACACACTTGGCTAATGCGATTGCCTCTATATTATTTACATTTAACTATATCTTAATTTAGTGAATGATCTCATGTCTTTTTATTCTATATACATCCATGTTTTATTTTCTTTGTGTCTTGGTTTGTTGTGACTGTCTATATTGTTCTTTTGAGAAAATAGATGTGATTTCAATGATGATTTCACAAAAATCTAACTCTTACCAAATGACTGTTTCTCATATCTAGTCCAGATTATCTCATCACCAAACAAGTAATTTATTTTTAGACAATAAATGTGGAAAATCTTGTTTTAAGAAATTCTAACAAGATCATTGCAACTTCTTTTTTTTTTTTTTTGCTTAATTCAAGTAAAAAATAATCTGCCAGTGGAACAAGTGAAAATCATCTTGGTAAGATTTATTGAAATAAGATTTTCCAGAAGTATTGTCAAGAAATCAGTTCTTTGTATCTCACTGAAAGTTTACTCTTGAGGTAATTACGTGTTATTTTAAGTGTAATGAGATATTTGGACCAGAAATAAGAAAAAATATACTTGTTGTTTTTTTCCTCAGTGTAAATAAAGGATAAACACATCCACCAGTATCACTGTGTTTGTGAACAGTCTTCCACTGCTTATCCTCATGCACTGAGATTTTCCAGATGATGTCATTCACCCCTTTTAGGAACTAATTTATTTAAGATTACTTTCGATGTTTAAAAAACTTTTATTACCTCTGCCAAGGAGGTTATGTTTTTGCCGGCGTTTATCTGTCTGTCTGTGTACAACATAACTCAAAACGTTATGGATGAATTTCAATGAAACTTTCAGGATAGCTTGGGAATGACACAAGGACCAATTGATTATATTTTGGTGAAGATCCGGAAGAGATCCTGGATACTGGATTACTGCCATGTAAAATTTCAAAGTGATCCAGAATCCAGGATCTCTTCCAGATCTTCACCAAAATCTAATTGAGTGGTCCTTGTACCATACCCAAGCTATCCTGAAAGTTTCAGGGGCAAAAAATAATAATTTAGTGATCGGCGGAGATTTGTGTGTATGTGTGTGTGTTGGGGAGGGGGGTGTGCTTCGTAGCAAGGTAATGCAAAAAGTTATGGATGGATTTGGCTGAAATTGTCAGGAAATATTGATACTGGTACAAGGAACGCCTGACTAAATTTTGGTGGTGATTGGTGGAGGTATCAGACAGATGTGTGTGTGTGTGTGTGTGTGTGTGTGGGGGGGGGTGGCACACGTGTGTTTCATTGGGTTGGTCGGGCCAGACACAGAAGTGAAAGGGGGGGTGGGGTCTGCTCTGCCATGGTGGAGTCTGCCCTTTCTGAGCTCTCTTCTAGTTATTAGTAGTATTAATATTAGTATTAGTATTAGTATAATAGCTGAAGATGGAGACATTTGTGTGAACACGTTGAGGTGGATGCAGACTTGTTGCTGTACTCCTGTAATCTCTGCCTACTGTTGTGTTTGCAGCAGTTCCCCTTTACCCCCCCTTCCTCTAAAGGAAAAATCCTAGCGGCAAAGACCACTGGAGCTTAACGAGGATTTGATGTGAACGATATACTTCATTTGTGTTTCACTCAGAAACATGTCCCCAACAGAACCACCGCCTTAAATCTGCCTCCACATCTTTCCTACCTGCTTTTGTGACCATTTGGAATATTTATAGACGTGTAAATCCTTAGTCACAAAAGTTAAATACAGCAAAATGAGTTTGAATGTGAAAACAGGTTGAACCCTAAACCACTGAAAATAATAACAACCTAAGAAAAGCGAGTTTGTTTTCATGCAGTTATTTTCTTCCTTCGATTTAAAGTGAGACATGTGATTTTCTGGTTTATTTCAACTGATCTCAGCTCTATTAGTGTTGTAGAGCATAGTGGTGTTTTTTGTTTGTTCAGTGCTTGTTCAGAATATTCCCCATTTAATCTATCATTGCTTTTTCTTTTTCACATTCGTTTTTGAGGCATGCAGGCATTAAATGAGTTTCAGACCAGCTGCTAGTTGCATATCGTGGCTTCATTTATAAGTGTATTACTTCATAAAAGCAGATTATTAAATTCAAACAACCTCACATGACACAAAAAACACCCATTAATAAATCTTGTTACTTCTAATGTAATCAAAAACAAAACTTTGGTAACTATACATTCCCAAATGAAACTTTACATTTTTAAAAACTTTGATCAGCCTTGTTTGCAGAAAACATTAATAGCTAACAGTAGGCTCTGGAACATTTTAGGCAACATTTTTTTCCTTTAGTTCTATTTAAGATTACAAAACCAGTCACTTCACAAATTATAAATTTGCTTAAAAATATAGCACTTGATAAAATATCCTGCAGAGATTAAACAACCTTGCACATGAAGGTAATATTCACATCTATCTATCAAACTTCATTGTCATGACTGAAACAAAATGATAAACATTGTACAATTCCATCCACTTAAACACCACTTGGGATTGGCTTTTTAACAAAACAAACTAAAAATACTGAGCTTTATCAGTCTTTTCAACAAAGAATAATGTAGAACTGTGAGCTCCAAGCACATGTTAGGAAGCATTTTTAAGCTAAAGCCCATTAACATAATAAAGCAGAAATATTCTTAAGATTAGTCATTAGACCTGGATTTGTGAAAATGATTTAATCCTTTGGCAAAAATGCCACTTGAATGCTAAAAATCCAGCACAAACTTTCATTTTTTTAAGAGCTTTAAGAAATGCTTTCATTGCTAGTATGACATTTTAGACTCCAAAAATATTAACAGAACATTTACATTGTGGTCTTGCTGGGGAGACAGTGCAGAAGACGACGTGGTACTATTTTACGGATATTAGCTGAAAACCCCACTGGTATGTGGTACACACCTTACACTCTCAAATATCACATGGATGTTGTAAATCGCCGAAAAGTACATAGAGTGTATTTGTGTAAAAGGAGCTGAGAGGCGAAGAGACACTTTTGGCCTTGAAGGCGACACAATGAGTAATGTGTGTGAGCGAGAAAGAAAGAAAAGAAAGAAGGAGAGTGGTAGATACAAAACAGGTCAGAGGTTTAACACAACGACCCACTGTAGCAACAGAGACTAGATTAATGACTCTGTGTGTCTGTATATGTGCAGAGTATGCATAGGATCGCCTCAAATATCTGTATAATAATTAATCAAACGCACACACCCCTCGTGTGTCGGCCCTCTCCTGGCCTCTCCTGCTGTTTTATGGCCTCACCTGCCACGATGGAGGGATGACAGCCACACTCAGTGAGAGGGAGGAGAGGAAGCGGGAGGGGAGATGTGGTTTCGACGAGATGGAAGGGGGGGTAGGGGGAGCGCGTAAGTGTCAGTTGAAAAGGAGAGAGGAGATGAAAGACAAACAGAGAAGCAGGTCCAGGGAAATGCTAGTAGAGAGAGACGCAAAGAGAGAGAGGGACAAAGAAATACAGCAGCAACAAACCAGATGTGTTCACTGTTGGTACTGCCTGCACTTCAGTGGGTGAGAGGCCAAAAACTCTTCATGTTAATGCTGCGTTCACACTGCAGCTACAGTAAAAGTGGCCCAAATCCAAGTTTTCTGCCCATATGTGACCTGAAAGACGGATGTTGTTTTCCCAAGTGAAATGTGCAAAAGCTTAAGAAGTATAAATGCTAAATTGGCAGGTTGTTGTGGCTGAGCGGTTAAGGACAAGGACTTGAAATCCTTTGGTATCACTCTGAACAGGCTCGAGTCCTGTCGACTACTAAGCAATGTTCCCTGTAGCATGTCCAGGTTGGTTTCAGAACTTCCATTGACTAAGGCTATGTTCACTGGCAACAGTTTGGAAGTGTTTTCTCTTCTGAACATACAGGGGAATCCAAAAATTGTCTGCTGGGATCATCTTGAGAACACCCTGGCCCTCTCCATTACCACAGCAAGTAAAAGTGGCCTCGGTCTGTTTTCCTGTGGCAGTCTGAACAGCACAAATCAAAACCCAGGCAGCTTTCATTTGTGGTCCTGAATCAGATACAGATGATGTTTCATGACTGAACAACAACTAAACTTTGTCTGTTGTTATGGGTGAGTGGTGAAGATGATGAATTCAAACTCCATGGGAATCTTCCTACACAGGTTTGAATCCTGTCTACAATGACACAGTCTTTCCAGTAACGTATCCAAAGTTCACTTCAGAACTCCAGGACTAAGGATATGTTCACATTCCAGGTGAAAGTGTCCCACTTCCCATGTCTGACTTTTAAGCTGACCCCTATCAGACCCCTTTTAGATCATAAAAATGCTTAATATCCAATCCTGCACTGGAGGCAGAACTGGGCAAAGTGACGTCGCTTAACACTGTTCACTTATAAGTCTGACTTCTTCCTGGATGACTGTGACATGATGGTGACTAAAAATCCATTGGGGTCTCCCTGCGCAGGTTTGAATCCTGCTGACAACGTACAGGTGTTTTTTCCTATGAATACACACCAGAATCCTGCCATTGTTCACTGGTATCAGCTCTACAACACCACAACCGGTGAAAGTGTGCCAAATCTGCTTATCTATGGCAGTCCGTACAGTACAAATCAAACCCTAGGCACCTTTCATTAGTGGTCCCCAAACAGATACAGATGATGTTTCACACCTTCAGTCTGAATGGTCATATCAGTTTTTGTCTGTTGTTGTGGCCAAGTGGTTACGGTGAATATGATGCATTGTTTACTAGGGGTCTAACAATATACAAAAATCACAGTGCGGTATGCACCTGGGTTTTGAAGTCATGGTTGGGTACAGGATGCAAACAAAATGCAAATCTATTTTCTTCCTCAGTACAGTATTTCTTAAACCAAAAGGTTTGAGTCCTGTTGAATATGTTTGGCTTCAAGTCTCTGCAGGACCTACGCTGCTTTTTGCCCATATTTGATTTTTTAAGATGTATATCAGACCCTTTTAAGATCATTAAAATGATGGAAGACACAATTCTGCACTGGAGGAGGCAGAACCAGGCAAAATGACCTTGGACTGTTCACGCATAAGTCTGACTTCAGTTAAGACAACTATCACTTTCCCATGTGAAATGTACACATGGTTTAGATAGTGTGGCAGTATCAGCACCTGCCTCATCAGTTGTCGTGGCCGAGTGGTTAAGGCGATGGACTAGAAATCCATTGGGGTCTCCCCGCGCAGGTTCGAATCCTGCCGACAACGCACAAGTGTTACTTTTCCTATGAACACGCACTGGAATCCCACCATTGTCCACTGGGATCAGGTCTACAACACCACAGCTGGTGAAAGTGTACCAAATCTGCTTATCTATGCCAGTCTGTACAGTACAAATCAAAACCTAGGCACCTTTCATTTGTGGTCCCCAAACAGATACAGATGATGTTTCGCAACTTCAGTCTGAATGGTCATACCAGATCTTGTCTGTTGTTGTGGTCAAGTGGTTACGGTGAAGAGCTTGAGAACTATTGGGGTCTCTCTGCACAGGTTTGAGTCCTGTTGAATATGATGCATTGTTTACTAGTGGTGTAACAATATACAAAAATCACGGTTCGGTATGCACCTGGGTTTTGAAGTCATGGTTGGGTACAGTATGCAAACAAAATGCAAATCTATTTTCTTCCTCAGTACAGTATTTCTTAAACCAAAAGGTTTGAGCCCTGTTGAATATGACGCAGTGTTTACTGTAACACACCTGGTTATTTCCAAGTTTGGCTTCAAGTCTCTGCAGGACCTACGCTGCATTTTGCCCATATTTGATTTTTTAAGATGTATATCAGACCCTTTTAAGATCATTAAAATGATGGAAGACACAATTCTGCACTGGAGGAGGCAGAACCAGGCAAAATGACCTTGGACTGTTCACACATAAGTCTGACTTCAGTTAGGACAACTATCACTTTCCCATGTGAAATGTACACATGCTTTAGATAGTGTGGCAGTATCAGCATCTGCCTCATCAGTTGTCGTGGCCGAGTGGTTAAGGCGATGGACTAGAAATCCATTGGGGTCTCCCCGCGCAGGTTCGAATCCTGCCGACAACGCACAAGTGTTACTTTTCCTATGAACACGCACTGGAATCCCACCATTGTCCACTGGGATCAGGTCTACAACACCACAGCTGGTGAAAGTGTACCAAATCTGCTTATCTATGCCAGTCTGTACAGTACAAATCAAAACCTAGGCACCTTTCATTTGTGGTCCCCAAACAGATACAGATGATGTTTCGCAACTTCAGTCTGAATGGTCATATCAGATCTTGTCTGTTGTTGTGGCCAAGTGATTACGGGGAAGAGCTTGAGAACTATTGGGGTCTCCCTGCACAGGTTTGAGTCCTGTTGAATATGATGCAGTGTAACAATATACAAAAATCACGGTTCGGGATGCACCTGGGTTATGAAGTCACGGTTCAGTACAGTAGTAACACACCTGGGTTATTTCCAAGGTTGGCTTCAAGTCTCTGCAGGACCTATGCTGCTTTTTGCCCATATATGATTTCTTAAGATGTAAATCAGACCCTTTTGAGATCATTAAAATGATGGAAAACATAATTCTGCACCGGAGGAGGCGGAACCAGACAAAATGGCATCACTTCAGGACCTTGGACTGTTCATGCATAAGTCTGACTTCTGTTGGGACAACTATCCCGTTCCCATGTGAAATGTACACATCGTTGAGAAAGTGTGGCAGTATCAGCAGATACTTCATCAGTTGTCGTGGCCGAGTGGTTAAGGCGATGGACTAGAAATCCATTGGGGTCTCCCCGCGCAGGTTCGAATCCTGCCGACAACGCAGAAGTGTTTTCTCCTATGAATACATGCTGGAAGCCTGCCATTGTCTCCTGGGATCAGCTCTACAACACCACAGCTAGTGGGAAGTGTGCCAATTCTGCTTTTCTGTGGCACCCTGAACAGCACAAATCAAAACCCAGGCAGCTTTCATTTGTGGTCTTGAAGCAGATACAGATTATGTTTTGCGAGCAGTCATGTCACACTTTATCTGACTTTTATGTCATTAAAATACAATAGATGTCACAATTCTGCAATGGAAGAGACCGGTTAAGGCACATGTAGTTGTATAAATGCAGTGTGCTTCAAGAAGAATGCTCGATGATGTACAAATTTAATATAATGGAGGCAGTGTATCAGGTGAGAAGGATAGGGGAAGAATAAACTTCTGCTTCTGGCCTTTTCCTTTTTTTGTTTTTTGTGTTTATTATGGTTGTTGTACTGTGTGATCGCTGTACAAACGAAAAATAAGTCATTCAATTACTCATTAATTCAGGCTGTGGATGGCATTACATCTTCTGTGCATGCAGGTCAGTTTATGACTGTAGACTATTCACACAAATCTGATGGAATTGCATTTAGATCAATGTGAACAACAATGCAAAAACATTAATTAAAAAAAAAAAATCTATACTGAGCATTAAAACGTGCAGTGTGAACATAGCATAATTCATGTTTCCAGCTTGTCATCAGTTGTTCAGAGCTTCTTTTATATATTCTCTGAACATATATTTGGCATTGTTAAATATTTCTGTGTTAAGATAATGATACAACACCCTGAAAGTGAGCGTTCATCATCTTAAACATCTCACATTTCGGTACTCCACCCTCTCACTGATCCAATTTCTATTTCCACAGCAGACATTTTGACTTATTAAAGCTGAAAAGGCAGGTGTAAATTGTCTGATTAAAAATGGCAGTGTCCACTTTAGTTCTATGGGTTTGAGGTGTTGGACTGTGCATGCTGATTCACTGGAGCTGCCACCAGGGGCGACGAAATGGAACTGAGCCGTCGTTAACGTTATCAGGAACACCTGTGTTTTGTTTGCTTTTACAACCGAAAATGTCTGGTGTGAAAAACCCTGCCTTGAAGTTCTGCACCTGCTTAAAGTTGGAGGTGTGATAAGACGAGCAAAAATGTCACTAAACCATGACAACTGAGATAATAGGAGTAAGATAGGAAAAGTTCAAAGCTGATTAATCAACTCACAGGAATGATACACTGTAAGAATCTGGATTATTCCTAAACTGAATACTTAAGACTGAAGCTCCATCCGTATTAATGTGGATATTTTTCTCTATGTTTTAACCTCTTGTCCACATGTTAAGTGCATTTTATGTCGCAAAAAGTTAGATGAAACACTTTCTAAACTGAGGATTTTATAAACTCTGGTTTGTGTATAGATGTGTGTCCAAGGAAAACAAAAAACACCCCAAATTGCTCATGTCTATTATCGTTTTCCCGAATGAAGCTGCACATTAGGGCTTTACAATATTAGAGATAACTGACATTGTGAATTTTTTTTAACCCTGTGATATATATTGCAATATGAAAAAAATTACTCAGCAGTATATAACAGCTGTGTGGTGTCAAAACGATTAGCAGTCGTCCTTCTTGAAGCCAAATTAATTAAATAAAATTAATAATTAAAAATGTATTAATTAATTTTAAATAAATAAAATTTTAAATAAATAAATAATAAATGAAGACAAATTATAAAATCAATGAAAATAATAAATGCAATTAAATAAATCAATGATGTGATGTGACTATTGCACACATGTACATTGTGATGTCGATGCTCAAACAATATATTGTGCAGCTCTACTGCACATGAAACATTAAATACAAGTCTGTAAATCAGTGTATGACCTACAGTAAATCCAGGTCAGTGGTAATACCTTTGGGAGTCAGACTGAACTAGTGTTATGAATAAATCCACATGATCATGTAAAGAATACACTTAAACAACCAAGACATAAGGTTAAAGTTTACAACTCAACTTATTGGTGCTCATTCACCTTCATGACATTAAAGGCTAAGAGAGGAACAGGAAGAAATGATCAGTTTAAAAAAATATCCATGTCAGTGTGGATAGGACATACGTAATGATCACTAATGATCAAATAAAAAGTAATAAATCAATCAATCAATAAATTTGGGACTTATCAAACTTTACATATTTTAAAGTCAATGATTTTGTTCGAAAATATGTGCTTAACACTATCAAAACTACTATCATCTAATATAATACTGCAATTTTGATGTAACACCAATAGAAAAAGACAGCTATTATTTTTGGCAATAGGTAGAATTTATATTGTGCTTTTTTTGTCAAACATTACAACAACATATAACCCTCATTTTATAAAATAAGATTTTTTTCACATTTAGTTTTACGCATATGTACAAAAGCATATATATATATATATATATATATATATATATATATATATATATATATATGCAAGATTTCCCCCAGAAATCTTGCTAAACCGGCCATGGAAGCCCACTGGCAGCCTGCCATGTTTTTCGTAAAAAATAATTAAATTAAATTAAATTAAAAAAAACTTATGAAATTATGATTATGTGTTATTGTAATTAATTTATTAATAATAATTGTTGCAATTACATACATGTATAAAGAAATCCAATATGTCAATAAAGTGTAAATGTGAGTTTCACCATTATGACTGGATACAGCTAAAGCAGCAGTAACAATTATTTAACCTAAAAAAAAGTCTAAACTTTACTTTAATGGGTCTCAAGAGGTTACAAATGTGTAAGTGTGTTGTGAGCCATGTCAGAGACCAATTTCTGTCACCATTTGGGACAGACAATAAAAAAATATTCTATTCATAATCCGTATGGAAGTGTGTACTGTAGCCACGTGAGCCTGTGAGCCAATCAGTTTACGAGTTTCTTCTGACTCTAACCGTTTGTCAATTATAGTTATGATGGATGATGACCATTATATAAGTCCTTTTTTACTGCTGTTTTCAGTTCATCACATTTACGGATACTCGTCTGTCTGACATTTAACGCTTGCAAAGTAGCTTCTAATTTCAGCTCAAGTTAAATAATAATGAAACCGGACTTAAAATTATTACTATTAAAGACTTACCATCACTAATGACGGTACTGGATATGTGACAGAAGTACAGAATACGGCCTTCTTTACAAACCCGTACCCGCGTACATTAAACATGTAACCCGTGAGTGACACCTGTGGAGCCATTTGTGTACGTCGCCATCTTGCAGACAGGTGTTAGCCATTAAACTCAGCTCGTCCATTATAGTTACTGTACGGTAATGTATTCTAGTGACTGATACGAAGGCACGACGTATTAATAAAGATACTTAGTGTCATACAATGTCCTCCGTTGACTGATGAATTGATATTAATTCATGAATGATTAATATAATGAAAATGTTCAAGTAGAAGAAACACAGGTTACATTGAATAGGCTGACAATGGTAACTGGCGTTTAATTAACCTACGTGATTTAAAAATAATGTTGAAATTAAATTTGTTTCAGCTATAACTATTAAATTAAATTAGATATAATATACATATTATAATACATTATAATAAATTAGGATCAAGCATGGAAATAGACCGTTAACATACATGGCGTGATGACGTTTATAGCAAGCTAATTTTAACATGAGAAGGCTACAGGATGATTTTAAGATGTTGTCTCCTTGTAGATATTCAGGACTATTTTATTCATATCACCTGACCAGCGATGACCAGCAAAGCAAGAACTTGATAAAGGGTCAGAATTACCTGAGCTCTGGATGGGTCAGGCAAATCCTGCAGTGGTTTATGTGCGACCACAAAATCCTGTTGTAGTATCCAATGGCGGCACATATCCATCCAGATCCAGACATAGCACTAGGTGTTGACACTTGTTGTTTCGCTAGCCACTTACGCATCCGCTGCTAGCTTCGCGTCCCTTGCCCGGTCATGGGGGCCCTTACCTGCGGTTATTTCCTGGGATCGGTGTATAAAGCTCCTTCAAAATAAAACAACCCGGCCGTTGATCAACCACGGATCCACAACCTGAGACATCTCCTTTGCCGCCCATTGTACCGTGAAAAGTTGCAGTTCCACCTAGGGGGCGATCGTGGATAAGTGGAAAATTAATTTGATACTACGGTGCTAAACGGCTAAATTTGTACTTTCTAAAGTATATGTTCACTAGATTCCCAAGATATTTGTTATTATCGTAACTTTGCTATGTATTTTATATCAGAAGTGAAAGTGAAACTTACTCATTTGCTTTTGTTGAACCTACAGATTGGGAAGTTATTTTTCCTGCAGCAGTGGAACACGTTAG
Source organism: Siphamia tubifer (assembly GCA_020466265.1). Taxonomy (NCBI): domain Eukaryota; kingdom Metazoa; phylum Chordata; class Actinopteri; order Kurtiformes; family Apogonidae; genus Siphamia; species Siphamia tubifer. The sequence goes on from CM035786.1 coordinate 10,692,421, forward strand.
CATCAGCTAATGGATACTGATTGGCCAGAGAAGACTTGCGACGGTGGAAGGCTAAATCACGCCCGTCTACTTCCGGTCCATGGTGCTTAGAACAATTGATGTGACATAGGCAGACCACCCGCTTCTGATATGAAGCAACGTGACGTTAGGTTTTATGCGGGCTTAGTAAGAGACTACAGTGTGTCGCGTATGTGACGTCACACTCCGCTTAACTGTGGTGTGGAGTCTGTGGTGATGTCACATGTGCGCCAGGAGTGTAGTCCAAATTATAAACGGGTTTTACTCGCAAATGAATCAGCCGTTGGTTAACAGAAGCAGTTGAAACACACGCCAATAAATATCATTTTTATGAGGTACCACATGTGTGTGATTCAGGGCACATGACAAACCAGATACAACTGGAGAATTTTATTCCCCATGGAATATCATTCATTAATTTTCCGATCTCAGGCTCCACGAGCTTCCCGGAAGAGGCGGAGACTTAAGCTACCCGTTTACGACCAGAACATGCGGGTATACATGGTCCCTTCTATACTATGGCAGCCGAAATCCTTAAGGGTGACCGTAGTGGTGTACTTAGCAGTAGTTAAAACGTACATTTTTGTACACTGCAACAGAATGCTACTAGTAGATAAACTTAAGATTTCATGCACACATTTGCAGATCTGCCTCGAGCCTATTCAGCATTCTGATATTATCCTCAATAATCGTCTCAACATGAACAAGCACTTCATCTACACACATGTGAACGCGTCCATAGACTATATCAGTAAGTACAATAATGGATTTCATCATTTTATCTTATATATCATCATAAACTTACATAATGGTCAGTTATAGCTTCCCAAGGCCAGGTGACACTGTCGACCAGATGACAAAAGGTATCGGCATCATGTACGTGAAGCCTTATAATACACCAGAAGTGTGCAGCAACTAACTAAAAGTACTTTGTTACTGTAGTTAAGTAGATTTTTTAGGTATCTGTACTTTTTTCTCACAACTTTTTACTTTATACTCCCTACATTAGTTTATAAATATCTGTACTTTATACTCCTTACATTCGCGACAGAATGGAATCATTACTTTTTCTAACAAAACTGATGTGACAGTATGAAAAAAATACGTCTCTTCAGAGGTAAAATCACTGGAGAGAAATTGTGGCTTTGTATATCACAATTATGAATTTTATTTCAGAATTTATAGTTTTTATCTCATAATTTTGACTTCATCTCATAAGTTTGACACTTTATCTCACAATTATACATTTGCTATCTCTTATTTATGCCATTTTATGTCACATTTTGATGTATTATGTCACAATTCTGCTTTTGAAAAAATCTGAAAATGATTACTTTATCTCAACTCTGACTTTTTCCCCCACATTTCTCCTAAATTTACAGACAAAACTACATACTGTGACCTGATCAAACACATTATCTACACAGTAACTAACTTTTAAAGGCTTTATTTTTTGATACTTTTGAAACTTTACAGATTTTTTAAATTTTATTTTATTATTTCATTCATGGCAAAAGAAAAATGCAGTATTACTTTTTAATTTATTACAACTGAGAAGTTGTACTTTTTTACTTTTAAAGGAATCAGTATTTCTACTTTTACCTGAGTGTTTTTTCACACCAGTAGCTGTACTACTTCTACTTAAGTACAGAATGTGAGTACTTTGACTATCTCTTTAATACACTGAGGGAAACCGTGCTGTGATATTATATTGGACACTGTATGAACCAGATTCTGCTTTGTTGTTGTTCTTGTTATGGCTCTGTTTTGTTTTTACCTCAGACAGTATTAATTACCAGGGGTTATTGTACAGTCTAGAAATTTAATCTATAATGCTTTACTTATGTTCTTTATCCAGGAGTTTTATTAACACAATACTGACATTGGATCAAATATAAATAGATGAATATTCCTCCTTGGCTCTAATTTAACATCTAACATCTGTACTTTCATGGTAAATGAGATTCTACTGTGCTTTTCATAAAGTATTACCATGCTTGTTTTACAACATCAACACACTGTATACACACATACACACACACACACACACACACACACACACACACATACGCACACAGCAGGCTTTGTGGTACTTGAGTGAAAAGTAGCGGAACAAATTCCAAAAATCCCTTTGAAAAGCATGTTAAGACTTTTGCCAGACCTTTGGAAAAACATGCAAAACAACCAGAGCTAACTTCAGTCAGCGGCCTGTGGGGGGAGGAAGAGGAGGAGGAGGAGGAGGAGGAAGGAGAACAGAGGAAAAAAAAAAAAAAAAGAGAGATGGAGAGGAGAGTAAAAAGACAAATGTTTTCAGATAGTTGAGCGGTTAACTCCATCACCTCTCAAACCACATGTTCACTGGCCTCTGACTGAGTCCTGCCAGAGTTTTCTCTCTCTAATGGCTTTCTGTCTGTGCTTCCTCTACATCAACAGAACACAGTTAAACTCTGGTGGAACGATGAGAGACACAGTTTTCATACAGAGAAACAGTGGGTGATACCAGGATCTGATATCGCACACGTTCTAAATTTGGCGAATGACCTGCTTTTTGGAAGGAATCAGATCGTCTTATTAAATAAATACATAACAGCGCTGTCAAAACTCTACTGATGCTCTTTTAAACAGGAAAAGACTGTTGGATGATGGGATATTTGCGGCATTAATGTGGCTAAACTAGAGATTGTTTTGTAATCTAATAATGTTTAACTTATGGCTGCTTGTGTTTTTTTTTTTTTTTTTTACTGCTGATGCTGAAATTGTGGCTGTAGGTGGCTGCAGACATTTTACTATGTACTAATGATAGACTGATATATCAGGCAAATATTTCCCTTTTTTTTCCCTTGTCAGCCTGTTGGGGTTTTTTTTCTTGCCAGGATTTACTGACTCCATGTTCTTGCAGATACTGTTCACTGTTCTAACTCACCTGGATGTTTATTTTAAAAAGAACTGACTCAAAGAATTAAGTGACTGAACACTTTGTTTTCTTTTTATTAGGATGTATATTTTATTTTATATATATATATATATATATATATATATATATATATATATATATATATATGTGTATATATGTATGTATGTATGATGTATATTTTATTATTTTATGTTCATGTCACCTGTTCTACCTTACCTGTCTCCTTTTTTGTACTAGTAGTTTTATATTATTTTTAGTTGAATCACCGTTTCCTTTAAATAAAACTGATTTTCTGACATTTATTATCATTTGACAGAGGAAAAAAAAACAGTATTAGCTCCAGATATCAGCTTACAAATATTGGTGGCCTGTATTAGACATAAGCTAAGGCTGATGTAAAAATAACAGTGTTCCGGCAGATCCTTGAAGAGTTTTAAAAGGCATTGAATTCATTGTTCTAAAAATAAGGCCTTAATTGGCATTAAAAGGTCTGAAATAGAATTTTCAAAAGTCTTAAAAATGTGGACATATGAGTAAGATTTATGTTAGTTTGAAATAAATAGTATTTGGTAACATTTAGGCCGTCTATATTACAAAAATTATTTAGGGTGAGTAGAAAATGAGGGCACATCATTCTGTGGGTGTAGTATTCCTTTAACTATACTTAGTTTTTTGCAAGTGTGTGCTTATATGGTGTGTGTGTGTGTGTGTGTGTTATATGTTCAAAATTTGAAAGTTATGTTTCTTAATGCGAATGGTTCCTGAATGTAGCAGCAACTGGACTAAAAAGTCATGTTCTATTTAAAATAAACATTTGGTAAAACTTCCTCCAGGTAATTCATCTGCTGTTTTTTTTTTGCCTTTTCAATTTTGGTTCATTGTCGGCATAAAAAAAAGTCTTACAAAGTCTTGAACTTAACTTACTTAGCTGTAGGAACCCTGAAATAAAATATTTTTTTTAAAAATTGTGTCAGCCCCAAACTTCCGCCATCGGTCACATACTACTACTTACCTATTTTTACATTTATTAAACATGGACAATACATACAACTTTGCCACCAAAGGGAAAATGTGATACATATAAGACATCTAGTTTCAGCTAATTTGCATTTTCTATCAGGTTTTTAAACACAAAAAAAATTATATCGATATAAAACAACAATAAACACATTAAGTGCATATACATTACATTCCCTTTTTTCTTAAGTCTGTTGATTATTCCAAATTAAATGTGATTATTATAGATTAAAAATGAACGATGATTCATCCAAACTTATCCACAGCAATCCTGTGATAAATCTGATGAAAAACATTAATTCTTTGACAGCACTAATAAAAAATAAATAGTTCATTATGAATAATTAATGTGAAACATACATTTTTATCAAATTTGATTAGCCAGGGAATATGATAATAAATCATTATTTGAAGTCTGAACATTCCTGAGGTGTCTGAAAAATGGAAGAAAATGAAAAAATATGATCAAAACATATTGAACATAACTTTCAGAAATCTAACGTTAAATGACAAAATAATATCTATAGTAAAAAAGAAAGTTTAATTAAACTAATAAAACAGATTGCAGTTTATTATTGTGATAGTTTTTTAAGAAAATGGTCAGAATATAAACTGCATAACTGTATAATAAAAAATGACACAAGATTGTATGTTACTGAAGGAAAATCTGAATACTATGCACAAATTCTAATGACCTGTAGTTTTTATTTTTATCGTCTCTCACTTTAACCTGTTTTAACAGTTTTACTTACTTGTACATATCCAGATTAAGAAAGATTGCAAATTCAATTATAGTTTATGTTTTGAAAAACTGTGATGTGATCTTTTGGCTGCATCATTCGACCCTAAAATCCATTGTTTTAGAGCAAAACACTCATTAAAAGACTGTGAGGTGATTTATGAAAAACTATGCCTTGACAATATTGAACCAAAATCCCTGGTTTATAAAATGGAAATAAACGAGATAGAAAAAAAACATCCAAGTGGTGCACGGTACAACAAACCCCATGCCCCTTGAGCACATTTTAGCTCTTACTCGACATCTCCCTCTCAAAATGTGAGACTATGGGTTTAACCTCTTATGGTCAAAGGTCATGATGCTATTTTGGAGCCTACAGGTAGTTTCCTATCTGTCGACAATAGTAAGTGAGTACTTACCACCACTCTGTTAAGACATACAACTATTTAAAATCAGGTGACCTTGATTTTCAAGGTCACTCAAGGTCAAAGGTGATGAAATTTTAAAGCTCATGTCAGGTATCCTATCTGTGAAAAACAGTAACTAAGTCTCTATCGCCACTGTTTTTCTGTTATAGTCTATTTGAGGTTTTTAGGTATTGGCCCAATGACATTTGACCTCTTGGGTCAACAGTAGGTCAATATCTATGCAAACAAGATGCAGAATTGAAAGAGCAGAATTCTGGTACTGATTGGACGTCTGTAAAATGAAAACTTAAAAACTAATATCCATACTTCAAATTTGACCTTTATTGTGACCTTTGACCTAGAGTCTTCAAATTTGTCCTTCAAGGTCCTGATGTCATTACACATCAACAGAACAAAACAAAACTGAGTACATAGGAATTAGGAGGACATTTCTGATTTGCCCTATCGCTGACCATTGTGAAAACACATTTTTGGTGACTGTGTCCTTGACCTTTGACCTACATTCACCAAAATTTAATGGGATCTATCCTGGCACCTTTCCTGAAAATGTCATGGAAATTGGTCCAGTAGATTTTTCATACAACATAAACACATTACCCCTCTCCCTTTCAGTGGACAGGGGTAAAAACAGCCAAGGAAGGGGTTAAAATACCAGGTAACATAAGACTGTAGGCCTCCAAGAGTGGAGCCGTTTCAAGTGTAGGACCTTTACTCAGCGGTTCGCTCTTCTCAGTTTGGAAGCAATTTCCTACCACAGCTGAACAAGATTTTATACCTTATAGGATTATTTTTAGTGAACGTAGGTTGGATAGAGCATGACAGGCGAAGTGCAGAAGCATCTGCTGTGGTGTAGGATTTATGCTGAACTGCTGCTGTAAATATGAAGTCAAGTCTGAGGGCAAAACTCTCAATTAACCCTCACGTATGCTCATGGACTCTGGGTAATTGCCGGGCAGCTCCCACTTCCTTCATGGAGTGTCTTGGCTTCTCCTCTGAGATTCCTCCTGGACACCTCCTTGTGCCAAGTATGTTCCACACGTTTCAAGCAAGACAAGACTTCGAGTCAAATTAAAAAACGCACACTGGAGGGATTACACATCCCACCTGGTCTGGGAACGCTTCACAAAACCCACAGGAAGAGTTCAAGTATGTGGCGGATAAGAACATTTGGACATCTGCTACTACAACTCACCTAAGGGATGTAAAATCAACAACGGAGCCATTTCCTTTAATAGGAAATTTTGATATTTACTTTATACACCAGGGGTATATGGTAGGGCTGCACGATATTAGAAAAAAACTGACATTGTGATATAGTTTTTTAAACCTGCGATATATATTGTGATATTAAAAAATACTCAGGAGTAAATAATAGCTGTGTGACGATCAAACAGATTATTAGTGGTCGACACAGAACATAGGTTTCAGTATTATCATTCTTGTAGCCAAAATAATAATAAAAAAAAAACAATTAATCATTAAAAAGAATTAAATAAAATAAAGAATAAAGAAATAAAGACAAATACAAAAAAAGAAATGGATAAAAACTAAATAATAAAATAAATTAAAATATATACACATGAATAAAAATAATGAAAAAATAAAATAAAAATAATTGCAGGACCTGCAATGTGACTGCTCATTGTAGTAGTAAGGAGTGGTCAGAAGACATTCTAATGTGTAAAAGGGTAATTTCTTGTTAGTTATTATGAATATGGAAGAGCAAATAAATAAAATTATAAATAAATTAACAAATTAAGAAAAAAAGACTAATATAATTAATAAATTATACATAAAAAGAAAAAGAAATGGATAACATTTAAATAATAATAACAATACTAATAATGAAATAATATACAAATAAATACAAAATAATAATAAAATTAAATTAATTGCAGCACCTGTGATGTGACTGTTGTACACATGTACATTGTGACGTCGATGCTCAAACAATATATCGTGCAGCTCTAGTGTATGGCATTGATTAGAACGGTGGTCGTGGTAAAGGAGAGATTCCAATGTGGAAAAGGGTAATTTCTTGTTAGTTTGACTCATAAATATTTTGAATATGGTAGGTCAAACCTATAAAGAAAAGGCAAAGCACACTGAACGCTTCCAGCTGGGCTTTGTAAAGCCAACTTCATAAGAAAATGCTAAAAGGAATGAAGGCGGAAGAAGGGATGATAAGAGTCACAGTGACTTGATACCTTTGCTCCTTTGTTCTGCATGGGATCTGTTTGTTAGCAGACGTCCCGCTGACTCACACACCTGGGACACATTACTACCACTAGTCTGCATGTGTGTGAGAGATAAAAGAAGGAAGGGATGGACAGATGGAGGAGTTGAATGAGGGCTGTACTTTAGTTTTACTCAACTCCCATGTGTGTTTCTATGTGAGAGAGTCTACTGATGATGTGACATAAACCATATGTGGCAACATCTGCCTGCTGTATGTTCGCCTTCAATGGAGGAAACTCTGACCATTTAATGCAACCGACCAACAGATAAAGCATCACAGATACCCTTTATTTTACTCAATATTCTGTCATCTCTCTTTCTCTTATCATTTATCAAAACTGTACAGAATATTCACCCAAACCGTGCATCTGCAGACTAAGGTCCAACCCCAATTCAACTCTTACTCCTACCCCGATACCCCTTCAAAATAAGTTGCAAGGAGTATCCCCCCTAAACAACACTTCGTGACCTGTTGCATCAGAGGTGTCAAACATGTGGCCCTGTTAAGCCGCATTTTGTAATAAACGTCCAAAATGTAATAATTTTTTCATTTCATTTTGTAATAAATTTTGCTGCATTATGTAATTATTACATTTACAAAATGCACTTGCAACTTTTTTTATTCTCTAGAAAATGTAATAACATGGTGCATTACGCAATAACAATTCTAAAGCATAGTTTATTTGTTTAATTGTATTTTACTTTAATTTAGGCATGCATTTTAAGCAGAATGCTTGTTTACAGAGCTGCTGTGACCAGATAATTTATCCACTAAGATTCATTTTAAACAAATATGAAATTACCTCAAAAGGTTAAACAAACAACAGAATTTTTATTTCCAAAATATTTCTGTGATTTCAAATTGTCCTAATATATAATATGTCTAACAGCTCCTTGAGTTTTAATACCACACCAAAAAAGCACCTGCTGCTACAGAATGTATTAAATTATTACATAATTTATTACAAAAGGCCACAGTTTATTACAAAATTAAATGAAAAAATTATTACATTTTGGACGTTTATTACAAAATACGACACAACAGGCCTCCAAAAAGGTCCAATCTGGCCCCTAGGATAAATTTGTAAAACACAAAAATGATAGTAAATATATTGGTAGTTTTATTTCAGGTTCCACATACAGATTAAAAAGGGTTGGATCAGTAAAAATACTATCATAATAACCTATAAATACTCATAACTCCACATTTTGCTCTTTGTTATTTGAATTTTTTTCTGGTCATTTTACTGTATTTACAATAAAACAAAGTATAATTTCACAAAACGCAAATAACCTGAACAAATATGAACATTTTTAAATGTCTAAAGTATAACTTTAACACTGTTCTGCCTGTTATTAAATGTTTTGGTTCTTGTAGATCCACTAATAAATAATCTGTACATTGTAATTGACATGTAAATGAAAAACTGAGACATGATCTTGTTAAAATTGCATTTAGTTTTCTGTCGGTTTATTCATGTTATTCACATTGTTTTAAAGGATAGTTGGTGGATCTGAAAATTTTCATCACATGACTAAACTTTTTTTTTTTTTTTGCTCTAAAATGTAGAGGAAAAATTGGACTTGACATTATTCATATATTATGTTATTATTTCAGTGGTACGGCCCAATACAGATCAAAATTGGTTTAATGTGGCCCCTGAACTAAAATGAGTTTGACACCTGTGTGTTACATCATCAGTTGTCTGTGACCCACTATTTTACCAAAAACAGATGTGGAAGTTGAAGGTAAATATAGGTTAATCTACATGATGACAGCTCAAAACTGCAGCAGGGTTGGTCCACGAGAGTCAGTCCTTGGTGGTCGAAGGAAAAATTCAGACGAGACAACACTCAACGAGCAAGTTTATCTGCAATTCTGAGCAGCCGACACACCGTTATGATGTACAGGTACTGTAAAGTCAGTACTATTCTGTAATAAAAATGGTCTCCAGGAATAGTACCTGGTACTTGAGTAAAGCCAAGCTGAGCCAACGCAGTAGAAACATTCCAATAGATGCGGATTTTCTGTTTCATATGTTTTTATCGATGTGTATACAAAAGTACAGACACTTGTATCCAGGCAGACTGGTGTCAGCTTTAAATATGCTTACATACAGCACACCCATGCATATTTTAAGACCAAACATTAAAAAAAAAAGATATATAATAATAATAATAATAATAACAATAATAATAATAATAATAATAGATTAGATTTATATAGTGCTTTTCTAATAATAATAATAATAATAATAATAATATTGGAAATTTTTTAAATATTACGTATTACATTGTGTAATGAAATCTATGAACGGTCGCCATTTATTGTAGAATTTGTTACATTTTGTTCTTCTTGAGTATCTAATTTTCTCAACCTTTAAAAAGGATATAGCGTCTTTAATCCTCTTAAATTCACTGTGTACTGGAAGAATAGCTGTCGATTTTAACAGATGTGAAAGCTTTGTTGTCCTTCAGTACTCCCCATACACACACCAGTCAAATAAGTCAGTCAGTCAAACGTTATTAAACACCTTCACAATAACTCCAGCCTTTGTTCTAACGTTAATATAACGTAACGTTATATTACGTATAATATAATTACGTATAACGTAAATAATAATTATTCACAATAATTCCCAACCTTGTTGAGTTGTAACAAAGCACATTCTTAGTCTGCTAAACTGAACTTTGGCGTATTCACAATAACAGTCAAAATTGTTCAGTTCTAACACGTAAAATACAACACAATACACTGACTTTTTCAGTTCAGTCCTTATACACACACTGTAATATTATAGTGAAGTACAATATGTTTTACTCCACGCCGTTAGGTTTTAATAAGCTGTAATTACAGCAAAAAAATGCTTGCGATATTCCTGTTTCACATTTTATGTTGAATTATCTGAATAAAACAATGTTTACACAATATTCCCTATTGTAACAGGACATGAAGGGGAGCATGTGCAGAATGATGGAAATAACTTTAAAGAGGAACACAGTGTTTCCATGTCTGAGGAGTTTTTTAATTCAGAATTAAATGTAAGAATAGACCAATGACTTCTATTCTGAATTAAATTTAATTCAGAATATTCATTTTCAACTAGAATTAGGTGTTTGCATGGGGATCTTAAAGCAAAATTAACCCTTATTCTGAATTTAAAGGGAATAAAAACATCTCATGAGAACAAAACTACTGTTCTATTACACACCCCGTAAGGAAATCATTCAGATTTGGAATATCAATGCAAACCCTGATCAGTGCTCAAAAATGAACAATGGGGAAACCAGAGTGGGTTCCAAAATATTCAGTAAAATTTTCTGTCAAAAGTTATTGACCATGTTATGCTGCCAAAATACTTTACGAGAGTCTGCAGAGGAATGAAGGCTGAGATTGAGTCACATCGTGTTAGATTTGTTCAACAAATAACCCTAAAATTGGGTTTAGAAACATAAAAACTGTGGTTCCTGAGAGACAGCATCTAAAAACCTGATAGATAGATAGATAGATAGATAGATAGATAGATAGATAGATAGATAGATAGATAGATAGATAGATAGATAGATAGATAGATAGATAGATAGATAGATAGATAGATAGATAGATAGATAGATAGATAGATAGACACAACACATGCATATAATAAATGTAAATAATTAAATAAATATGTTATGGGTAAAAGTGAGCTGATGTGCTAAAAGTAAAAGAATAGTGGACTGTTCAGACTAATATTCCCAAGGTATATGATCAAATGACAAAGTGAGTTCTGAACATATCCTTTTAACAAATATACACACCTTGGGAGCATTTAACAGTGTTGGACTTCCTCTCCTGTATCATTCATTATTTTGATTAATCTTGGCAATTATGGCTATGGACTGGGATACGTGCATTTCTGTTCTAATTTATTTTTGTTGGCGTGCTCTGGTGACTTTTACAAATTGAATTGTGTCCAAGTTCAACAGACTGTAAAATAGTAAGAATTAATAACTTTGCAAATCAAACAAGCAAGAAGAGACACTGTGCATGTCTGCGCAGTATCAAGCTGTCTGAAAAGAAAATTGTGGTTTGTGCAGGGCCAGATCCCCTCTGGTCTGTGTTTCAGAGACTGTTATAGTACTGTGCCACACTGGTATTCACACTATGCCAGGGTAATAAAGTGTAGACATGGTATTAAAGCAGAAATTATTTTCCGTTCTCATTTTGTTTCTCTTGGTTTCTTTATTGAGCTTCTTGCATTAGAGGTAAATGTAAAAGAAGAAGAGTGCACGAAGAGAGTAAGAAAGCATGTGAGGATATGTGATTAAAATAGATGTGAATGTGTTTGGAGGTGGGGGTGGGAGGGGGTGGGGGTTAGGGCTGAAAAATCTATCGTTTTGGAACGAAAATCACAAATTCAAACGACATAATTTTGGCTTTGTTTTTTCAGTGCTCTTAATTTTGTTTCATCAACTATTTTCAATCGACCAAGATTTATTGGGGCCAATTCCAAGTTATTAATTTTTTTTTTTTACATCACTATTAGCCAATGACTGATACATGCTGCCGATATTTGTAATCCAATATTTGAAGCCGAGACAGATGCTTAAGCTCAGTCTATGGATCGTATACAGACTATGAATTCATAGTTGGGCTTGTTAAGCTAGTTACTAAGGCATTAATTAAAATGTCGACTGGTCGACACGTTGACTTCTGCAGCAAAAATCGACTTAAATTTGGAGTCGACAAGTTGCATGTTATTCTTTCTCTCCCTGCCCTCTCTCTCTCTGTCTATCTCTCTCTATCTCTCTCTCTCTCACTCGCCCCCCCCTCTCTCTCTCTCTGTCTGTCTCTCTATCTCTATCTCTCTCTTTCACCCCCCCCCCCCCTCTCTCTCTTGGCGCGTAAACACAGACCAGGCGTAAACAAGACACCTGCAGGTAAGGCAGTTGTGGTGGGCGAACAAAACACACACACACACATGCATGTGTGGAAATACTTCACTTTAGATGAAAAAACGGCATCTGAAGAGGTATCGGCTAATGTGAATGATACAGCAGCATTAGCTAACCTGTGATAAGCAGCGCAGACAACCTGCATTTAGACAACACACTCTTTTTTCCTCCAAACACATGATATGGACAGCGTTGTGTTCATCTTATTGGCCTTAAACTTTTTACACGTAATATAAAAAGGACGTGTGACAGACGTGTGGACAGTCCAGTTTTAGAGGCGTGGGTCCACGTGCAGACATATGTTCAACTACTGATGTTCAGTTACGTTTAATAGAAAACTCTTTGCTAACATTAGCCTTTGTTTTGTTGCAGTTAAATGCTGTTTGTGTCAGTGGACATTGTTATGTTCAGTGAACTTTAATACAAGTTGTTCATTACTGGACAGACGTGTGTCTGTGTTTTTTGTTTTGGTTTTTTTAGCCGTGCGTCTGTTGTTTCTCCGCTAATGACATCATCCCGACCCGTCGACGCGACTCTACTTTATTGACAGATATGTCAACTTGAAAAAACCTGAAGTCGTTAATGTCCTACTAGTTACACACCACTTTTCTCTTTTTTTTCCTCTTTTTCCTTCACCTGTCAGTAAATGTCGACAGGGAAAATATCAGCCAATGTAACAGGCTGTGGTTCAGTTGGTAGAGCGGGTCGTCCAATGACTGAAGGGTCAGCGGCTCGTGTCCTGGCTCTGTCTGTCCGCATGTCCAAGTGTCCTTGGGCAAGGCACTGAACCCTGACTCAGGCTCCCAGTAGAACTGACAGAACCTTAGAAACCTACTGGTGTGTGAATGGGTGAATGGGTGAATGTGAGGCTAATGTAAAGCGCTTTGAACACCATAAAGTTATATATGCAGAACATTTACCATTTACAGATACAAGAAAAAAAAAAAAAGAAATACTGGCCCGATACATCTTGGATACACTGGTCTATCATTAACTGAAATTTGATTTGAAGAAAATTATGAATGAAATGGAAATTGCAATATCTATCAAAAAAATCGCATTAAATGTTTTCTTAAAATCCTTCAGCCTTAGTGGGGGTGGGGGGTGGGGGGTGGTACTGTACTGTATATCTGAAAAGTGACATCTGATGTTTCTCCCACTACATTATTCTGTGTAGTATGTCCTGCGAAGGCCTGTCAGTGGGTGTTTTCTGAGGACATGCTGCAGGGTTATTGTGAGCATTAACCGCCGGTGACCTCATGGCTTCACACTGCAGCTCCTCTGACTCCTGCTTTATCTGACTTTATCCGACTGCCGTGTGAATTTGTAGAGAAACGTGCAGAGGTGGCAAAAGTATTCACATTCTGTACACCTACTTATGAGGGAAAAAATACTAGAGTAAAGTAGAAGAATAGAATAGAACTTTTTTCAATAACAATATGAGCAAATGTAACTATATTATTATCATTATTATATATTTCTGTTGTTGTTGTTATTATTATTACATTTATAATTATCATTTCCCCTTATTCCCTCTCTTCCTCTTGACGGATGCTGATGGACGGACGAAGCGGGATGGCAATAGCTCATCGCAACTTCGTCCGGATGAACTAAAAAAAAAAAAAGTAGATGTTTTGAATTGTTATGAAGTGCAAAATTAAAAAGTAAAACTGCATATTTTCCATGAATGAAACAATATTCATTTAAGCAGTAAAAATCTAAAACATTTCCATTTTCTAATTCCACAGTAGTGACCAGAGTTCTGCACCAGCTCTAGATAGATAATTCACAAAAACATTTGGAGACGGGTTAAAAAAAAACCCAAAAAAACAGGTTTTAAACTAAATGTTGGCAGGTAGCATGCAAGGTTGCAAAAAAAAAAAAAGAAGTTTGGAAAATTTGCAAAAAGTGAACCTATGCAGGACTCTGGTTCTGACCTTGTGCTTCTTCTTCTCCACTGATTTTCCCTCTGATGTGACTTATTTTCCACTTTTACTGTTAGATTCATTTAGTTTGACAAAGTAACAAGAATATTCTGAAAATATTAGGAGTGTAAAGTACAAATATATAGGAAACAATGTAGGCAGTAAAAGTAACATGGTTAAATCAGATTAATCACAGGGTTGGTTTGGATTAATTTTGATTTATCATTAATAAATATTCATTTTTAATCTACTGTATAATCATTGTGGTTCATTTTGCATGAACAAACAGACTCAAGAAAGGAGGGAATATATCTACATTTCCCGTGTTTGGTGACACATTAGCCAAAGTGCAGCCGAATCCCCAAGTAATGTATGCTTCACATTAATGAGGTATATTAAGATGGAAGTGTTCTGTCTTTATTCCTTTTTTTTTTTTTTTTTACTCAAGTTTCCCGTATAATACACAAAAATACACACACATAAAAAAAGACACAAAAAAGGTTATGAAAAATCCAAAACACATTCAAAAACTCTTCTAAAATACAGAAAAAAACACCAAAAAATATGAGAAAATATAAAAAATACGCAAAAATATTAATACACTGTAAATGCAATTCATATGTTTATTCAACACCTTCAACAGTTTCAACAAAACAACTTGAAACAGAACAACTGTTCCATTTAAGTATGTGAACATTTTTAATAAAATTAATCATTATGATGGATCAATACACTTTAATGTATTAATTTTAACAGCCCGAGTAAAACGTTGGCAGAAAAATAAATATTCATGTAAAGTACAGATACCTGAAAAGAAAAACTTTAGTTAAGCACATTAACAAGTACTTATACTTCATTACTTCCCACAAGAAAATATGCACAATATATTGTTTGAGCATCGACATCACTATGTACGTGTCTGCAATAGTCACATCGCACATCCTGCAATTATTTTTACTTAATTTTTTATTAGTTTTTTATTTATTTGTATTTTTCTGTATTATTTTATTTTATTATTAAATTATTTCATCTATTTGTCTTTTTTATTTATTTATTTTTATTTTCTTTTTTTATATTTTTAAATTTTAAATATTTATTTATTTATTTTATTATTAATTTAATTACTGAAACGTATGTTCTGTGTCGAACCACTAATCTTTTTGACTGTTGGTGTCGGCACCACACAGCTGAAAAATAAACAGAATAATCACAATGTAATTCTTTTCCAATATCGTGAGCCCTCCTTCTCACCTCTGGAAGCTTGAAAAAGTTTTGATGAAAACAAAACAAAAAAATACGCCTAAGGTGTGCTTCCAGGGAGGATGGATGTTTTAAAAAAGGTTGAACCTGAACAAGAGTTCAGAAAACACATAAATAAGAACCTGGAAAAAGTCTGTCATGAGGTCGTTAATAATGAGTGGAAGTCGGTGAGTAAAAGGTCGATGGAGATTTCACAGACTTTTTTCGCTGTACATGACGCAACATCATTATTCAGTCCATAAAACCAATTTGCTTTTTCAGCGATCAAAATGTACCTCCTGTTCTTTTCCGACGATAATAACTTTCTTTCAAGACATGATTTACATGAAGTATGGACAGGCGGCTTCAGTTTGGGTTTATCCACCCACTATCTGCGTCTACATACAAGCAACGACGGCCTACAATGCCACGGTAACGTCCAGGGAACATGGTGCAACTGCCGCAGAATGGACAGACTCGCAGCTAAAAATAATCAGCATGGAAACTCCTTTTCAAATCAAACAATGAATTAGCACATGCACACGCACGAAGAAACACACACCGAGGCCCGCTGGCAGTCAGTGTTAAGTGAATAAACAGGGGATAATTTTTGCTCCGTGGAGGATGGATAATGGGGATATAAGGGAGGACGTTATTTTAACTGAAAACACAAGCCTTGCTATTACAGGAGCTGTGGTGGGTGTAAAGATTCCATAAAGAAAGGAAGTCAAACACAGACTGTTTCGTTCTCCGCCTCGCCAAATATGTCACTCTGCTTTGCATTGAGATGTTGTTGCATCAAGCTGTCAGTCTTTATTGTCTATATTATCACAGGCTTGATTTTTATTGAACAAAATGTATCCACAAAGCAGCAGGGATGGAAAAAAGAAATCACTTGTTCTGAGTTTGGAAGCTGAACAGCAGGAGCAACAATGTTTCGCACTGGAACAACATTAATAAAACAGCTTCTTATCTGACATTTAACTCTTTCCTTCCCCTTCACTGCTTGAATGCATTGTATTATATAACTATTTTAGAAATCAAGTGTTCAGTTTCTCCACCTCTTAAACAGTAGAGAAGTGTATTTTCTATTTAGTCAACATTAAGACAAAAGAACATATACACTGAAAAAATCTGTTGTGTTTTTTTCACTTCTAGTACAAATGTCTCATCACACTTAAAATAAGATATCATTGCCTAGAGAGAAACATTTTTTGTGAGATATACTGTAAGAACTTGGTCTTATATAATAGATTGTGAAAATATTATTGTAAGAAATCTTAGCACAGTAATTTTCACTTGTTTCATTGGCAATTTTTTTTTTTTTTACTTGAATTAAGCAAAAAGAATTAAGCAAATCTGCCAATGAAACAAGTGACAATTATTGTGGTAATAATTCTCGTCTCGCCATCTGAACCCACTTTATCTTCACTCAGGTCACAGGGGTCATTGGGGGCCTAATCCAGCTACAGTGGGTGAAGGCGGGGTACACCTAGTATGAGTCTCCAGTTCATCTCAAGGCTGAACATATATAGACAAACAATCACTGTCACATTCACACCTATGGACAATTTAGATTAACCAATTAGACCGGTAAGAATTCTTGAAAATAATATTTTCAAGATTTGTTATCTGAAAATAAATTCTTATTTCTCACTTACAGGTTACTCTTTAGGTGTTTGAAACTATACTTGAAATGATATGAGATATTTAGACAAAATGAGACAAATACACTTGGTAAGATTTAGATTTTTACAGTGTAAATGGTAAATGTTCTGCACTTATATAGTTCGTTTCCACCTTCATGGTGCTCAAAGCGCTTTACATCACATACACACTCATACACCAGTAGGTTTCTAAGGTTCTGTCAGTTCTATTGGGAGACTAAGTCAAGGTTCAGTGTCTTTGCCCAAGGGCACTTCGACATGTGGACCTTCAGGTCTGGAAAAGATGAGTTAAGCAAGCGATAATGCATGGCCCACAAGTTATTTTTCTGATAGTAACTTGTGGGCCATGCATTATCCCGCTTATTCTATGGGTTATTACAGTTTATTACTGTCACTACTCTAACAGACTAATAGTCAATAAGATGCGGGTTAGGCGGGGCAGACAGAAGGGGGTGCAGATAGTTTTAGGCAGAGAAAAGAGAGAGACGGATGTACACAGTCAGGTTGGCGACCGGAGCAGGTGTTGTCCCGTTCCTGCAAATAAATACTGAAAACGAAGCTCACTAAAACCACTCCTTGTTTTCTAAAAACCAGCATAGAGGAGTTAATTACTAATTTAAGCTAATTACGGCCCTGGAGATTTTGTACGAGAGGACGGTGATTTCCCCTGATTTCCTGACTACGGTCAGAATAACATCAGGATAGGTTAACATTGGATAAAATAGCCGTTACAATGGAGTGAATATTTACTTTAAAAGTGGCCGAACTACCTGCGGAGTGATATGGTTCAGTGAATTTGAAGTGACAAAACCCCTTGCCATGGGCAGCGGGCGTTAACGGCGCAGCGCCCGCTGCGCCGTTAACGGCGCAGCGGGCGGTTATTGAAAAAAATCCACCCGCTGACGTCATTTAAAGTGAACAGGAGCTGCCACAATGTTCTAGAGGGCTGTAGAATAAAATAATAAAATTCATAGTTTCTTTGTACTTCTTTGGATCTGCATTTTCATTGGGAGGAGGCCTTGGGGAAGACCTACATGCTAAAGACTCTAAGGCCCAAACCCTATTCATCCCTTAGCCCCTCCCCCTTACCCTTGCATTTGGCACTACCCCTTTAGGCTGAGCTGGAAGGGGTCGAGGTTGAAACATTCCCCAGGAAATGGGCGACCCTTTGAGACCTGTTACGTCCTCAGCAGTCATGATGGTGCTATAAACAGATGCGATAACTTTGTTTGTGAAAGTATTCACCATGTCATCAGCAGCTGTGACCATCTGTTACATGGGCAGCAGACGTTTGCATGTAGGAATTCTGCAGAAATGTGATCTATAACACATTAACATGGCATTAAATGGATGATTAAAGGATTCAGTTTTTTACAGAGAAATTTCGTACATTTGTGTGTTTCTGTCATCACACTGATGCACTTTTTTTTTTGCCGTATTTACCCCCACCTTAATGATGATATCAACAGAATTATGGGATATTTCTCCTACACCTCTATTTACAGTGTGGTCCTGAAAAATCCAAATTTTTAGAGCCAAACAGCTCTCCTTCTTAGGCCTTCCTATCTGTTGCATTGGGAGTCAGAACAGAATTACCCCTTCATATTTTCTTTCTTTATTTTATATATTATTTTTTAATTTTCCAATAGTTTTAGAAGCAACACAGTTTACATTTACAAAAATATACAATGGGAATATTATGTAAATGTTCACTTATAGTCATGTATAGCAAAAAAAAAAAAGAGAGAATATAATACTTATGCCTTCATGCGAACACGTAAATTGGAGCTGTCGGGGTAAGGGGGAGTGGCAAAGGGGGGGGGGTATGTTTCTCAGATGGCTTGAGAAGGAAGTCTGGGCATCCCTGCTTGGATGGCTGGATGGATGGATGGATGGATGGATGGATGGATGGATTATGATTCTATAATGCTGATAATAATATTTGTTTTTTGACAGGAACACAAAAATATTCAAATAAATATTTTTGAAGATCTTCATCCTGCTCTTCTTCACATAAATGGTAACACTTTTTAATACCTACATACATTTCACTATATATTAACCATTGATTACCTATTTGTTAATGGTTTATTCATACACAATTTATCATAAACAAACCATTTGTAGCCATTTTAACAAATGCTTTATGATTAATTGTGTATAAGCAACATTAACATTAACAAATTAGTAACAAATGATTCATATGTTGAACAAACAAATGACTATGAACAAATGAACAAACCATTAACACATGGGTAATACATGGTTACTACATAGTGGAATGTGTGTAGTTATTACTACATAAACTATATAAACCAAAGAACTGGGACATACTGAATTCAGGTGTTTGATTTCTATGACAAATATCATAGCATGATTTTTTTTAATTACAAAAAAACAAATGAATTAAGGTTAATTTAGTGCCAGTATAGTCCCCTTCACTGTTACTTCTCAATCATCCAAATAATGCATATTAATATTAATGTAAATATATATTTTTCTTTTCGTAATAGTAGTTCATATTTTGAGACTATTTTACATTGCAGGCAATTTCTCACATGTCACTTTGTGTTGATTGATGCAACTTGCTATTTAAATGATTCTATTTCACTTGTTATACTTTTATACTCAATTCTTGTGGTATTCTTGTGGATATTTTAATAGGAGAGGAAAGTTTCTTGACTGTACAGAGGACAATAAACACTCTGAACGTTGAATATGTTGCTCCAGGGAGTGTTGATTCCACTAGCAGTTGACACTAGTGGAGTAAATACAGAATTTTGACAGTTTTTTCCACTTTATTACACTGGTAGATGTACCTTTAGTTAGAGTCAATGCTTTGTCTTTAGTCCTGCATCCAAGACTCTGCATAAGCTTTAAAAATTGCAACTGGGTGAAAGTTTAGGTGAGGGTTTAGGTCATGTAGTGGCTGAGGTTTAGGTCAAATATCAGGTAGTGAATGCACTTTTATGTGTTATGTATATTTACCTGTGCACAGCGTCTGTGGTTTTCACACCAAACCAGGACTTGGTCACTCTGGAATAAAGCAGAAAGGATACGGATTAAAACAAACAGAGGGAGGAAAAATAAATGTTTCAGAGGAAAGTCCTGCGTCGCCTTCATTTAAACAGACGAAAGCAAAATATTGTTAATACAAGGTCACTGACTAAATTACATAACCAGAGTAAACCTGACACAGACAGTGACACACACTCAGCCTTTTCTTATTTACATATAGTAATTATCCCAGGGTGAAAAATGACTTAACACACTGTGTTTGTGGCTCCTGACAGCGACGTCACTCGGTGAGATGTATGTTTATGTGTGTATCTGTGTGTTTTACTTTGTGAGTCAAGACCACCAGTAAACATGGCTGCTATAACCACTGTGACAGAAGGAGACGTCACCACATGACCACAGAGCGTAAAATACAGATGAACCAAACCGACCTTTCCAAAAACCCTGTTCCCTCCTTTCCATATCTCTTTAAAGCCGTATAACATGTACACATTAAAAGATAGAAAAACAATTTGACCCATGACTTACATTATATCTGTGAAATCTAATTCTTTCTTCTTCCTTTTTTTATAATTAACTTTTTATGATTGTTTTTTTCACTCAGCATCATCTTTGTATTTGTACATGACTTCTATGTATATGAATAGGAAAAAAAAAAAAAAAAATTGTGTTTATACAGAGTATTTTATGTATTGTAAAGGTTCATACTGTTTTCCAAAGATAACTGTAATGTTAAATTCTTTTTAACAGACAAGTACAGTGTATGTTTACCTACTTGACTAGTTTCAGCTACTTTCTGTAGCCTTCATCAGAACCGTCACATGTCGTATATTTACATGGTGGTTTTTGATTCCGAATTATTTATTCAGAATTAATATAATATAAGGAAATATCATATCATATCATATAATATCATATAATACAATACAATACAATACAATACAATACAATACAATACAATACAATACAATACAATATAATATAATATAATTTGGAGTAATTTCCTTCATGTTAACATAGACATATTAATTCCGAATAAGTGTTTACATGGGAAACAAGTGCCTTACACTCAAGTTAATTCAGGTTTAAGAGCTGGAGGTATGGAGGGTTCTGATTGGACAGAACGCCCACATGATGTCTTGACGTCTACCAGAAGAAAACAATTGCATCCACTTCCTGTTTTGTCGAGCACTCTTTCCATTATATTTAATTCTTCCAATTCTCCATCAAATACTTAACTTTGCTACTTAACGCTTGCTTCATACAGCTACCTCAGAAAAGGTTCCCACACTAATGTTGGCAGCGCGGAATATGTGCATCATCGCAACAAGACCAGGAGCATGCGCAGAACGACAGGAATAATGTTAAAGTGGAATTAACTATTTACATGTGATAGGAATGATCTTATTCGGAATTAACATTGGAATAAACCAGTGACTTTATTTGGAATTACATTTAATTCAGAATTAACATTTTCAACTGGAATTAGGCGTTTACATGGGCATCTTAAAGTGGAATTAACTTTTATTTGGAATTAAAACTCCCATGTAACAGGCCTATGATGTTGTTGTGAGCTCTTATAGGAGGAAAAATCAGACAGCAGGGGGCGTAACAACTCCCTAAAGTCTGACCAATCCTCCTCAAACAGTCTTAACTTTACATCTAACTTTTCCATTTAACTTTATAGCATTTCATGTTCCTTCACTGTGCCCAAAGTGCTGTCTAATTTCTTCAAATTTACCCATTTACACACACACACACACACACACACACACTAGTAGGCGACTGCTGCCATGCAAAGCACTGCCAGACTTACTGGAATTCAATTCAGGGTTGAGTGTCTTGCCCAAGGACACTTAGACATGTGAACAGCCTGAGCCAGGATTCGAACTACCGGTTATTGGACGACCCACTCTATTAACTGAGCCACAACTGCCCGAAGCAATATCTTTAAAAAGAGTGTCTGTGTGACAAAATCAAGGTCATATGATTTTAAAAAAATAAAAAAAAGTGATTATTATGGACAGAAATGGCATCATAACGACCGTCAAAGGTCAATCCCATAGACTCACGTTTTGAAGAGATGTTCATTAAGAGATAAAATATTTACAAGGGGTGGAATTTGTTGTGCCTGGCACCACGTATTCATTATCTGTATTGTTGCCTAAAGGATTAACATGGATCTAATATAATCACATTATTCTTATCAAGTAAAATCTGTTCTTAATAGTGTTATAAAATCAACCTAGTTTTTCCAATAATTAGTGAATTTGTCTGACAGAAAAAGTCCACTTCTCCATTCTACCTATAACCTCTGTGAAATCTAATTCTATTCAGTGTAAAAGCCTGTTTTAATACATTGCTTCTCATCATCCTGTTACAATAGTTACTTTCTGCTATTGCATTTCAACACAGTGACATAAGGCAAATAAACATACTTATTGCGTGAGGGAAACATTTAACACATTACATCATCTGTAGATATAATTTCTACCTGAGTCATATCAGATAGGTTTTCATCTGTAGTGGTTGTGAATACTCTACTCATATTATCCCACGCTACTTCACGGCATCCACTTCAATGTCTTTTATTATTGTTTTCATCCACTGATCCCTAGCAGCAGAAATTAGACACCATGTGGTTGATCTCATAAATAAGATGCCTGAAAACAAACTCATACTCATGCATACTCTTACTTGGAAGTGAATGTACAAGGGAATTCAACTGTAATATTAGATTTTTTTTTTTTTTAATGTATTAATTATTCAGCTGTATAAATAAATATACCGATCCTTTTTATTTAAAATCTGATCTACTGCATCTACGAAATGCTGACAATAATGATGTAATATTGTATACTCTTTTTTTCCCCCGCATACAAAATTCAAAAAAATATTAATGTAAATCAACCAATTTGTATATTGCTGTGAAAACATCGTACACTCACTACTTTAGAAATAGACTTTCAGAACTTCTTACAGTTAAATACATAATTATTTTTACCTTAAAAATACAGGAATTTATTAAAAGACATTGTATTATAGGAAGAAATGGAGCAGTCAGTCCGCCTGGAAGTACTCTGCTGGAATAAAAGTGTATATTTGGACAAACCACTATAAAATGGGGGGGAGGGGGATGCAAAAGAGGAAGTCTGCACTGAGATCCGTCGAGTTCTGTTGAGTTGTGGCTTTTACTACATGAATGAACAACCTCCAAGCTCCAAGTGCACCCTGACAGTGCCAGATCTTGACAAAGCCACACTTCTTTTTCTGTGCTGTTTGGTGTGATCATTTTTATACCACAGTTTGATTCCTGATATGACCCACCGCAATAATTTCTATCTCAACACTATTTTGCGAAGCACTGTCACAACATCCGGTGCAGAGACCCGTCCACTAACAAGCCAAACCACCTGGATATAATATATTTTACTCTTATTCCAAAAGGATAGTAAAAGGAAGCTAGGAAGGAGGCGCATGGTTTAGTGTAAAATGACCGACATATTATGACAATTAGCCCTTAATATTTACATTAGTATCCACATTAGTAAAACCTCCTTTGGTTCTATATGAACAGACAACACACCACTTATAATTCCCATGTTATCTATATTAATTAGAAGCTTTCTGTTTATATTTTCATGCTGCATCAGACAAGATTAGCGGTTAGGGTTAGTGGTTACAAATAAAATGGAGATCTTGGCGTACATTGACATGTGATTAACCCTTTGATTCATACTGGTCACTACAGTGGACAGTTCTTCTTCAGTTGTTCTCTTCTATATTCATGGGTTTTGTTGTTTCAGTTCCATATCAGTTCATATCATTACTGTAACTGGTCTGTTCTTAATTATGTATTGACGTCTGGATTGAGGATGGATTGAGCTCTGTGAGCCCCTGACCTTGGTTGAATAACATAGACATAACAAAAATGAGTTAACTTTTTCTCACAATCCATAAATTTGGGGGGGGGGGGGTACTTTTTCCTTTTCTTTTTTTTTTTTCTTTTTTTTTTTTTTTTGGATGTTATATAATAATTGGGGTTTGTTAGTCCATCTGTCCATCTGTCTGGCTGTTGGCAACATAAAACTCAAAAAGTTATGGATGGATTTGGCTGAAATTTTGAGGAAATGCAGATAAAGGAACAAATGATTCAATTCTAGGGGGAAAGGCAATTATTATATTTTACACAACCTAGGAACATAATTCAGGTCTGAAGGGGTTAATACCTGATCTGCACTAACATGTTTATGAGTAAATCAATTGCTTGTTGTTATTAGACTGTAATTAACAGTTACGTCTTAAACAAAAACTGCATTAAAATATTTTATTTCATAGTGTTATGATATTGCATTTTAAACACTCATTTCTTTGGTTCAAAGCTTAAACAAATGTTTTCCAGGTGAGTGGACATTTTTGTAACTCGATAAAAAATAGGTTCATTATAAAGATTTCAATCATGTTGCTTTTTTTCATACCTAAAGAAAAAGAAAAACACTTAGAACAAAAAAAATCTTTACTAAGGTTCTTAGAATTCACGCATCAAAGGGTTAAATAACATGCAAAATGATTAAAATACAGACATATACCACACCAAATGCCATAAGAACTGATGTAACATACAGTGCAAGTTCATTAAGTCAGTCTGTAGAGAGGCTATTAAAATATAGTTTCTCTTTAAAGCAAGAATTCAGTAAGAGTCCCTCTTCTTGGGAATGTCCTTAAATGAATATAATGACCAAGTGTCATTATATACTATTTTATATACTATAAAAAGAATTCTCTGGACTCAAAAAATGCAAAGAAAAGGAGTTTCATCATATCCTTAAAGAGATTATCCGGAATAAAATCAATTTTAGCTCAATTTTTAGATGATTCAGAGTTGACATCAAAATCACACCATTTGGATGTACACTGAGAAATTTAGATTTTGCCATTTTGAGCTAAACTGTGTTCGCGTGGAAGTGATATGTGATACGCTTCACATTAGTGTTCCATTATTCATTCACTCTCACATGCTCCCTCTGGTGGTGGTAAACTACATATGTAGTCACAGTAGCCCTGGAGCAGACTGACAAAAGCGTGGCTGCCATTTTGCGCCTACAGCCCCTCTGACCACCACCAAACATTCATACTCATTCATACACCATGCTATTTTCAGACTTCTTCTAAAGTTCTAAACAACACCACACTCACATAGTCATGAGTTGAGGGTCCCTAAAGACAAACCCTAGTGTCCTGAGGTCTTCATGTCATCAGATAGTGTGTCCAGAGTTACTGATCTCAAATCAGTACCTTTGCAGAAGCAGTCTTTAGGAGGAAGCCCAAAATAGTTGATTGCCGAGTGCAGAGTTAGATGTTCTGGAAATTCAGATTTCGTTGCATTCTTTTTTCAAAACAACAACCTGGTAGTAAGCTAAGCTTTTCTGTTGCATACAGCTTCATTTACATTTCTAATGAAATACTGGACTATGTTTTTAAAAAATAATGCAATGAAATCGTGAATTACAAGAGCGTCTCACTTGTATTATTTTTGAGTTGGTTTCTGTGTTTTTTTGTTAGTCTGTTTGTTTGTTTGTTTGTTTCTAAGCAGCTTTATGCAAAAATTACTAAACCAATGGACAGCGGATGTACACCGTTTATGTTCTTTTCATGATATATTGAAAAACAAAAAAGTAGTCACTTTTTATTCAGTTTTCTGTTTTTTGAATAAACCTCACCTTTAATACAAACCTTTATGGACATCTACATAATCAATAAATCAAATTGGAAAATACCAGATTTTCACTTAAACATACAAGATAATAATGGATTAGATTTCTATAGCGCTTTTCAAAGCACCTAAAGCCCTTTTACATTAGTGATCCATTATTCATTCACTCTCACATGCTCCCTCTGGTGGTGGTAAACTACATATGTAGCCACTGTTACCACAGAAGCATGGCTGCCATTTTGTGCCTACAGCCCCTCCCCTCTGACCACCACCAAACACTCATACACCAGTGTGAGTGACACTGGAGGCAAGGAGGGTGTCTTGCCCAAGGACACACTAGGACAGAGTGGAAATCAAACCACCAACCCTTTGTTTAATGGACGACCCGCTCTACCAAATGAACCATGGCTGCCCCTATTTAAGATAGAGCATAATAAGGGACTAAATGGTGATGAATCACTAAAAACCAAAACGCAAATGCCACAAATGTAGCCCTGAGTCTTTATGTGTAAAGAAACATTTTTGTATGTGAACGACAAATATTGCAATATTATTGTATTAATATCACTGTACACCTCTATCGCATACGTTCGTTTTGCTAATATCGTGCAGCCCTACTTGGTAGTCCTCATCAGTGTCATTTGTCAAGGCTAGATCTTCATCATTCAGCAGCAGGGTCTGTTCGCTGAAGAGCTTTTCTATGAGTCACTGAACATATTCATTGAAAGGAAATTTAGAAAATGGGTAGTTTTGCTAAGGTCAGGTGACTACCATAAATTCTGGACTATAAGCCGCTACTTTTTTCCCAAACTTTCAACCTTGCGGCTTTTTCAGTGATGCGGCCAATTTATGTAATTTTCCTAACGGCCACCAGAGGCGCTCGAGTAGAAAAGGTAAGATTTAGACCGGTGGAATATATGCGTCGAGGAAGACTGAATGAAAAAGGAGGGGCGGAACAAATGCGGGGTGACGGGTTTAAGTGGGACCGGTAAAGGTGACGGACAGGTGTACAGGGGGTAAAAAGTTGCTTAAAGAAAAACCTGCGGCGGTGTGTGAGAGAAGACAGAGGCTCGACCAGACCCTGTGGATTTTATTTGCACATTGGCACGGAGGAGTTTGACCTGAACTCTCTGCGAAAGATTAAAGTTATCACTGACTCTGCGATAAATGAGGCGAGGCGGCGACCAGCCACCTGTTTGTGGATGCGGCGGACAATAGTGGATATATATTTTTCTCTCCCTTACCTTTGGAAATATACACTTTTTTTTCCTTGGATTACTTTCAACGGGACCCGGACTCTGCAGGTCTGCATCAAACCTTAAGTATCATTTTCCGTTCATTTTGCCGGCTGTGATTTTTGGACTGTGGACTTTAATGAAGGACATTGGTTTCATTCGCGGGACTTGAAGTCGGGTTTGGGTTAATTTTGTGTTTGTGTTACATGTTTTAATGTGGGCACATGCGGTTTATATACAGGTGCGGCTTGTGTATGTACAAAATCGGTTTTCCTCTTAGAATGAGGTGGGTGCGGCTAATAATCAGGTGCGCTCTATAGTCCGGAAATTACGGTAGTCATTTCTTAGAGAAGGAAAAGAGGATGGAGCACACATATAAATAATTTTGTGATTTGGAAAAAATGCTACTTCTGCTTCTCCTATTCCGAAGACCACCACTGAATCATCTTTTTTTTTTTTTCCAAAGGAGAGGTCAGAACACCATCCTTCAATTTGTTGTGGTGCGTAACGTCACTGTTCAAAGAAAACAATCAATAAAACAGAACACACATTTTCCATTTTAGGTCACATCTGTCGAATATGCCGATATGTTTCATACTTTAAGCAGTTTAAGTGAATATGCACATGTCTGTACTGTTGATGAACTGTGAACTGGATGTTCAGCAGGAGGAACGCAGCTGGAGGAGGTGCATCTGTGATCAAAAAATGTGAAATGAAGGCAGATGACAGTTGGAATTCAACTAGCAAACTTCTAAATAAATTTAGTATTTTAACACAGTAATGCTGATCCAGGATTCAATCTGACAAATATGAGTGATGGTGTATAGTCGTAGCCTTTATTTTGGCAGTTTGCTGGTGTAAACGTGGTATTGAATCTCACTTTTTACCACAGTGTTCATATTTATATCCTGCAATAAAACAATATGCTAAGAACATATCAGGTTAAAAATCCAAAATATGTGTTCTGTGGTCCATTTTCATAACGTAGTAGTTTCATGAGTGCTGAGTCAAATAGCATGTGCTTAGTGGAAGTTCTCCTTCCCATCTGTCTTGACCTCATGACATTTTCTATTAAGGTCAAGGGAAAGTGGTGAAGAAATGTAGATTTCATATAAAAGTTGGGCTTTGTGGACGCATTTCCTGTTTTATCCTCTCTGGGTTTTACTTTTGGTCCACCTTCAAGTATAAAAGGTTAGGTAAATCCACCTCAAAGTTGGAAAGAAACCACTATAAAATGGGGAAAAAAAGCAGAAGAAGTTGGTTTTGAGATACTGTAGAAACGTGGATATAATCAGTTCCTTTTAACCCATAAAACCCATGTGATAATTGTGTAATAATTCCCATTTGAATTTTTTATCTCTATTTTTTAAATATTTTTCCACCATTTAGTCTAGTATTAGGCTCTGTATTTAGCATTTTGCATTTTTAATTGAAAATAACCTATTTTCCTATATTTTATTTACTGATCATGCAGAATATGAACATCAAAACTCAGACTAAAGATGAAGGTTATTATATCAACAACTGAACCACAGTGACTTTATCAGTAAAATACAGTATATCATTTACTGAACATAAACCCAGTGTTTCCATCCACTGTCATTGATTGTTTGGGTTTTACTGGTGAATCAATGTCATAGATCAGGGCTCTCAAACTCATTGATTTGATCTCCAGCGAGCCAGACCGATAAAATAATCATAAGAACCTAGAAGTAATGACAACTGCAAATTTTTTTGTCTTTGTTTTAGTGCAAAAACAAACCATTCATTTATGAAAATCCTTACTTTTATAAACTCTCCAAACAAAAAAGATGTAAATAACCTGAATAACTGAAATGTCTTCAGAAAAATAACTGTCATTTTATCAATATTATCCCTCAACTTATCATTTCTACATGTGCATTATGGATCAGCTCTACAAAGACAATAAACACTTACCAGTAACAAGCAGAAAATTGGTTAAATTCTGCTTTATTTTCCTTAGACATATGAGGTTGTTCATATTTGTTCCAGTTATTCACATTTTATTGTCACAGGATAGTTTGTAAATGTAAATATTTTGATTTATTTTAAATTTTTTGCACTAAAACAACGAAACAAATTTTAAGTTGCCATTATTTATAGGCATAATGTTTTGTTTTTTTTCACATCAAAATGAGAAGAAAATATGAAGTCAAAATTTTCTGTAGGTTTTTTACTGTATATCATATTGGTCTGTATATGGAACATGAAATAAAATGAGTTCCACAGCATTTGAAATTCATTGGTCTGCATGTTTGAGACTCCTATTGTAAGATAACTGTTTTCACATTCACTGTGGAACCAAAGGGGTCATATCTGATGACCATGAAAAGATGACAAACTGCATTTTACACCAATTATTTACATGTAGTGATAGGATTAATGGATAATAATAATAATAACAACAACAACAACAACAACAACAACAACAATAATAATAATAATAAAAATAATAATGTGTTAGATTTATATAGCACATTTCTGTGTACACACATACTCAAAGCGCACAGTGTATCCATTATTCATTCACTCTCACATCCTCCCTCTGGTGGTGGTAAACTACATATGTATCCACAGTTGTCCTGGTGCAGACTGACATAAGCGTGGATGACATTTTGTGCCTCTGACCATCACCTAACATTCATACACTTTCATACACCAGTGTGAGTATCAACACTGGAGGAAAGGAGGGTGAAGTGTCTTGCCCAAGGACACAACAGCACATGACTAGGACAGAGTGGGATTCAAACTGCCAACCCTTCAGTTATTGGACGACCTGCTCTCCTAACTGAGCCACAGTCGCTCAAAACTAGATAAACTGGTATTAAACAGTTTAGATCAGTAGATGCTTTTGGTTGCCGGTCTACAGTGATGGAAAAAAAACAATTCAGATATATTTCCGATACATTGCATTAAAAATCCTTCAGAAGTCTTTGAAATATTCCCAGTATTGTTCCCTTCTCCACACCCACATGTTCCCTTCTGCACATACTCAGTTCTGTCAAGGTCAAAACTGGAAAAACATCCAGGATGTGACATATTGAAACTGTCAATAATTTAGTTTTGTCATTTCGTTTTATAAATAATAAAGAAACCAACAAAAAAAAAAAAAGTATTTGCATCTGTTCTATTTGTCTGCAAATATTTCATGACAATATTGGAAACTGTAAAAAAAATTTCACTGAGTGCGAAACCTTTTTTTCCACTACTGGATGTTTGGGTCTTTAAGAGTTACGGTAACAAAACCCAATTCTGATTTCTGGAAACATAATTAGGGCTATTATATTCCTTTTTTGTGGTCACATCATTCTTGATTTTACACAGTGTTCCTATAAACCACGTCAGCTGTTTTAAACTTGCATGTGTGGGTCAGTGTTGTAACACCACTGCTCCTCTTCACTCTTAAATGCTATGTCATCATCAGTAAAATCACGCTGCCATCATCCAACATCAAAACAACTATTAGACCTCTGACGTTTGTAGCTGTCTGTTGTCATGTGAGCGTGCGTCTGCAGGGAGTGTGAACCTCTAGTGTGTGTGTTGTGCTTAAGTGCGAGCCTCCAGAGTGTGGATGTGTGTGGGATAAGCCCTCTTAACGACTCCTAAACCCTTCTGACTGAGCTGTATTTAGCCAGAACCAAGCTTATCTCTTTCCGCACACACTTTTCAGGGCTTCTCCTCTTTCCAGCAGTCATTGTGCTTCTGGTATGGTGAGGGTTAAGAGGTTAGAGTTGAGGTAGCGCCACAGAGGTGACAGGTCAGAGATTAGGGTTTAAAGACCTTCACGGTACAAAAGACACTAAATTGACTCTTTTACTCTCACCATTCAAAACAGATGCAAATTGACTCTTTTAGTCAAATAAAGAAGATTTGTTGGTCTTTAATGCAGAAAAATGAGGATTTATTTCTGTTAAGAGACTTTGTAGTGACGCTGTAATGGCTCTGTGTACAACACCTAGCCTATATATTTTTCCTAAATTGAGACCAAGACACACTTCTAAATACCTGTGACTGACAAAGCATGGTTGAAAGCTTCTCTTTGACCGTAGGATGGACCTCTCTAGATTTGTGAAATTTCCCAGTACTGTCAACAGTCTCTGCAGAGCCTGGCCATTGTGCATTCATTATGTGTGAAAATGGGTAGAGCTCCAAGTTCTCCTCAAATATTGTTTTCTTCATTCCTCCCATAGTTCCACCACTGTCCATGTTTTCTGCTCAGCTGCTTGCTGTTGCCTCACAGGCTGTTCAGCTGTTTGCAGGGGTAAAAAAAAAAAATTGGCTGTTTGTGGTGAAACTTAAAAATGTGGGGGTTTTTTGTCAGTGTAGGAGCCATATATTGTCACTGGTGAGTTATTCTTATTAATGTTTTGCCAAGGACAGAACCGCAAAGTAAATTTTTTTTTTTTTTTTGACATTGGTACTATAAAAAGTGCTACATCTTCTTTTCTCTCTCACTTTGAAAAAAGGTATGTATGTAAAATAATGCAACAACATTCTATTTAATATGTAATACTGAGACACTTGGGTGGGGATTAAACATTAAAC
The DNA here is from genome assembly GCA_020466265.1 of Siphamia tubifer. Taxonomy (NCBI): domain Eukaryota; kingdom Metazoa; phylum Chordata; class Actinopteri; order Kurtiformes; family Apogonidae; genus Siphamia; species Siphamia tubifer. Next base: position 10,724,073 of record CM035786.1, read on the forward strand.
ACATATCATTGTATAATAGAGTATGTAAAAATGCTATGGTAATATGATAATGGAAATTTAAATAATCAGAATGTGTTATAGGTGGAGGCCTTGTATAAATCCATTGAGGGTTTCTTGCCTCTTTCTGACAAAGATGTACTGTGGGACTCTTTCCTTTTTTTTTTTTTTTTTTTTTTTTTTTATGACTTCTTTGATCGTATGCTTTAGTATGCCGAAATAAATAAATAAAATTAAATTCTTCTTTTGATTTATTTAGACTGGTAACCATGGTGATATGTAGGGTTTGGATCACATGGGCACGGGGATGACACCCACAAACTTATACAGTATAGGAAGATGAATCACTTGCATGAGGAGAAGGAAGGCCAGACTAGGTAGCCGCAATTTTTCGTTACTTTCCTTTTACACATTAACAAATAGTGCATGTTTTACCATCCTGTGTGTGTGTGTAACCTGAGGCTGCTTTAAAACGGTATAATTAAATCATTGGACTAAAGTGAGCTTCTTGGAAAGTACTGTAGCACGTCACCTATACAGCAGGACCTAAAATAGCCCACCTCAAGTGACCTTTTAACCCTCATACTATGTTAAGGGTCAATTTGACCCATTTTATTTTTTTGTGTTGACCAAAGTACGGGTTATCATTTCTTTTTCTTCATGAAATGTTGTGATTTTTCTTCACCTAGGATCATGAACTGGTGAGTAACATCTGAACACTCTAGTGTGTAGTGGAACATCTGTGAAGACTTTATGTATAAAGGATCATTTTGACCCAGAACACTTTAATGTGAGTAAAATCTGTTTTTCCCCCTAAAATGAAAAAAAAAAATCCACCAAAAATATGATAAAATATCCAAAACATGTGCAAAAATATGAATATATATGCAAATTTTTATGCAACACCTTCAAGAGTTTCAACAAAACAACTGAAAATAACTGTTCCATTGAATTGTTAAAACATTTTATGTCGGTCAACTGTTTTTGTTCCTTTTTTTTTTAACTCAAATTTACCACAAAAAATACACTAATAAACACAAAAAAAGTAGAGGATAAAATATATACAAAACATGTATACTTTAGACAACACAAAAATTGAAATGGCTTTAACATAGTATGAGGTTCAGAAGGTCGCAATAGTCAGAAAATATACAGTCGTGCTCGTAAGTTTATATACATTGACTGAATGTGCATGGAGTGGTGTTGGCCTTGGCCATGGCCTAGTGAGATTGACGGGTTGCCGGTTTGATTCCCTAGACTGGTAGAGAGTTGTTGGCTGATGTGCCCTTGAGAAAGGCACATAACCCTCAACCCTATTTGCTCCCTGGGTGCCTGATATGGCCAGACCTCTGCTCTTAGTCTGCAGTGTGTAATGCATGATCTAGTAATGGGTTAAAGGCAGAGGACACATTTCGGTGTGGTGCATGTTAACGTGTGTGTGAACCTACTGATAAAATAAACATTCTATTCTACTATGAATGTTCCTACATAACAATGACCCAAAAACCAACAGTTTACTGAATGATGCACAACAGAGGGATTTAGAAGTGTATATACTCAAAGCTGACAGAAAATAATTAAGTACTGTGTATTCCATATGGATTACACCTCTGCCCAAACATAACATAAACATAAAACTTTTTTCAACACCTGTTGAAAAAAGTGAAGAAGTGTCTATCTCAGTTATCTGACCTCAGTATAATTTATCCACTTTGGAGAGGAGTCAAATACGCACAAAAAATAAATACATACAACAATACAAAAAAACAAACATGCAATTCATGAAAAAAAAATCTCAAAGGAACTGAAGGCATTTTACCAAGAAGAATGAGCAGCTTTAATCTGAGAAAACAAAGTGTCTGATCCACAACTACCACAAAAAACTAACATCTGTCATTGATGTTAAAGGGGCGGAGCCAATACAGAGGATGACCAGAGGAACTGGGGTATGTAAACTTATGATTAAGGTCATTTTGATAGTTTATGTTGTCGGTATGATTTAAAAAGAACAAATGCATTTTTTGATTGATTGATTGATTGGTTAATTGATTTGTTTATTTCGAGCAATTCACACAATACATACATACACACATACATACACACATACATACACACATACATACATACATACATACATACATACATACATACATACATACATACATACATACATACATACATACATACATACATACATACATACATACATACATACATAAGAAAAGATATAATAATATGATTTACACCCAAATAGGAGTGGGAAGAAGAAACACTTATTATTATTATTATCACCCCCATTCTTATCAATAACTTAAAAAACTCAAGTTCTGAGCATTCACTCCTGTCCCTTAACCACAAGCCAATTCAACAAAATAAATAAGATAAAAAGGCCCAAAATAATTCAGAATCAACTCATTCAACATTGACTAAACCATGGAGCCAAAATGTGAGTAGAACACAGAAACAAAGCACATTCACACATTCAACAGCTAAACTCATATCATAATAACCACAGACCAACAGTGATAACAACATAACTAGCATAGCACCAATGCTAAAGAACAGCACAGAGCAGTGATGGCATAAATAAAGCCAAAGGTAAAGAACAAATGCCATTTATTATTTAAAAATAATAATACATGGCTTCACTAAACCACAAAGTTTTTGTATTATCATTCATATTTTCTGAAAACTGAACAAAGAATCGTAAATTCTGCTAATGTATGTAAGCTTATGAGCACAACTGCATTTTGTGTAACATCCCTTCGTACTTATTCTTTTTATTCTTTTATTGATTTTCGGATGATTTATACGAGCTGTCATTCAACGCATGCCACACAGTTCATGAAGAAAACCCAAAATTTGATGGAACTGAAGGTGTTTTTTTTACCAAGAAGAATGAGCAGCTTTAGCATCTAAGAAAATAAAGTGTCTGATCCACAACCACCACAAAACACTTCCATCTGTCACTGATGTTAAAGGGGCGGAGCCAATACAGAGGAGTAAGTACAATCAAATGAAATTTTATTTATAAAGCGCCTAATCATAACAAAAGCTATTTCATGACACATGACATATAGAGCCGGTCATAACCAGACTCTGCAGCCAACACCAGGGTCATTTGATATTTTCTGTTGTCAGTATGATTTAAAAAGAGCAAACACATTATTTTTTACAATAATAAATGGCTTCACTAAACCACTAGCCACAAGTGAAAGAATTTTTTTTTTGTATCATTCATATTCTCTGAAAAATGTCCAAAAAAACTCATAAATTCTGCTAGTGTATGTAAACTTATGAGCCTGACTGCATTCCATCTGTGAAGTCTCAGAGAAATTTAAAGTGAAGATCTCAAATAAAATAGAGTTACTGAAGAAAAAAAAAAAAAGATGCTTAATAGAGTGGACACGTCGGCTTAAAAGCAGCACAGGATTAAACTAACGGTTAAAGCCCCAATGAATGGATTAGTAACAACTCTGTGGGGAAGGATTGATGGAAAGAGGAACAGATGAGGAGACGGGTGTCATGGTATCATCACCGCAGAGACTGAGAAGGAAGCGGCATCCTCTCCCACAGTGTGACACCAAAAAAATGACAAGGACTTTGCATAAAAGATGACAGATTTGCCTCAGTGTGGCACCATAACAGCAGTGTAATTCACACAACATAAATTAGATTTTTCACACTGCTAATTCTTTTGTCTTGATGGAGGAGTAACATGGCTGCGACTAATGATTTCTTGATTAATGTGTTGATGATTTTCAAGATCAATAATTTTGTCTTTCAAGGTTATAATTTCCCGCAGCTCTAGCAGATGTTTGACTAACAATCCAAAACCTAAAAATAAAACATTTAAACTAACTTAGTCTATACAGTGAAGCAGAGAGAAGCTACAACAACACATTTGTCATTGAAGGATCTGCAGCTTTTTCCTCAGAATGCAACCGGATTGGATAATTAATATACAGAATAAAAGAGTTTACAACCAGAAACGAATGTTAGTGTCCACACTGAGTGAAAGTGCTTTGATTTGGGTGATGGGAAGGTTGTGGTTTGGTTTGGTTTAAATGTTAATAAACACATTACGTATACATTCTCTAACCATAACCCTCAAATCACCCCAAGAGCAGCTACAGCTCCACAGTGTTGACACATGCACATGGAGAAATGACAGGAAGTATATTTTTCTTTCAGGAACATACAATAGCAATATTTTATTCTGGCAAGTGGGCTGAACTTTCATAGAATTAGGGTTACATCTGTCCACAGTTTTCTCTGTAGTTTCTTTATTCACAGTCTACACCAGCTTTAAGATAAATACTTAGTCCATAATAGTACGGATATTTTCCCTCGTCAATTAGAGAAACAACTCCAAACAGCCCTCATTTTGTAAAATATAAATACAAATAATAATGTTAAACTTTGTAAAAATTTATGTATACATTTCTGATGGATTTTAAAGCTCAAACACAGCAGAACAAATAACGTGGGTCACAGGAGATTAAAATATTTTTGGAATATCAATAGTCAATAATACTTTTCTATTGACCCTCAAACTGCATAAATATAACTTGCACATGAATAATGTCATGGAATGAAAAAATGGAAAATGATAATTTCACTGAAATTCTTTTTTTTTTTTTTTTTTTTTTTTTATGAAACAGGTTTGTTTTGCTGGTAAGAGGTGGTTTTTCAGGCATAGCACAAATGATTTATCATGCAAATCTGCAATGGTGTCAATAAGTTGTGACATTCTAACTGGGAGGTGCGAACCACACATGCAGAAAGTCATGTACATCCAGCAGCTTTGTAGATATCAACACACTGGGGGAAAAAAACTAAATTAAATCGAGTGATAAAGTGTATTTTTCTCATTTCTAGTCCAAATATCTCATCACACTTAAAATAAGATAATCGTCTAAAGAGGAACTTTTCAGTGGTTTTAAACAATAGATCTGGAAAATCATATATCAAGAAGTGTTACCAAGATATAATTTTAATTTGTTCCATTGGAACATTTTTTGCTCAAATTAACAAAAAAAATATCCAGAAATAAGTAAAAGAAACCTTCCAACAGAACAAGTGAAAATTATCTTGTTAAGATTTCTTGAAATAAGATTTTCCACATCTATTGTCTAAAACTATCTTCCTATATCTCACTGAAAAGTTCACTTTCAGTCATTAAGTCTTATTTTAAGTGTGATGACAGCCTGGCCGTACTATCCATATTTGTATAGATCTAGTGGTGCTTCATAGTCAGTGGAGGCGGGGCTAAAAGGTTGTCTTTCAAATCCTCTGTATGCAATAGGACGGTACTACAACCAATCAGCGTCATCTTTAGGATGACGTAGTTAGATGCCGGAAAGTTCATGGAGGAGTCCAGAGAAAGTTACGAATGACTAAACAAAATGGTGGATTATGAAGCTTAATGACTGTTGTCGCTTCCGTGAAAAGAATTTAAAGATTGCTGACGTTTTCTCACATTCTTCACTCAACTTTGATAAAAGGAAATCACCACCCGTTGTTGTTCATCTTCTAGGGTTGTTTCTGATGGTTTGGCTCCGAATTTGAATCGTCACAGCGTCACTTTGTTACAGATCTGGAAAATCTGATTTCAAGAAATCTTACAGGGATATTTGTTTGTTATTGGCAGATTTTTTTATTTTTGGAATTTTTTTGCTTGAATTGAGCAAAAAATAAATAAATAAATAAGTTATTATATCTCAGAAGTTCATCTTTAGGTAATTATGTCTTATTTTAAGTGTGATGAGAAAAATACAGTTGGTACGAATTAGATTTTTGCACTGCATGGACTTTTTAAAAAATAAATAAATCTTCACTCTGGAAAACATTGTGAAGGAATTCTCCATGTGTTTGACATAAAGTGCTGTTTGTCAGGATGTTTTTTTTCCAAATTAGTGTGAACAGGGTTTAAAGCAGCCAGCCACGATTCCCCCAATATCCCCATCATATCTCCACCCTAAAATGTACTTATATTTTGGATGACACTTGTACTAGCTACACCCTACACATGGAGTCCTGAGGCCTAGCTGCAATAGTATAAATGGGCCTTAACCTCTGTTCACTCCTTGTTTTGGGGGAGACGAAACAGATACAGAAATACACAAAGAGGATTTGAATATAAAACACAGGCACGCACATTCCCTTAACATTCTTTCCCCAGCCGCCACTCATCCAGATTAGCTTCTCGGGGCCATTCTGTCACACTGTCTGTCTTTCATTTGTACCTTTCAACTTTCTCTTTCAGCCTCTTCACTTTGCTGCCAACTCTTATGAATATGACAGCAGGGAACTTGAAAATGATGATGATGATATACTGTAGATGCTGCACACAAAGAACTGAGGACAGTGAAGAGGCCAGTTAAACATCTCCAGATTTTCATCGAGTCCCTCAGAGGAGATATAAAGCTGCTCTCCTTATGCTGGCCTCACATCTTCATCCTTCTTCTTAATCTTTTTCACGCTCTCTTTATTTTTCTGTCTTCCTCACCGTGACATCCCCCCTACACACACACACACTCTCTGTCACTTCACCTCAGCAGTTTTTTTTTTTTCTTCCACCCCCATTTGCTGCCTTGCATCCCGCTCTCTCTTCACACACATATGGATGTACAGCATATGCGCACACACACACACACACACACACACACACACACACACACACTTGTCCCAAGTCAATTTCATGGGACATATTTGCTGTCAGAACCAATCAAGGCAGTTTAGATGGGCCTAGTGTGCTGTGTGGCTATTAAATGGTGGTCAAAGTAGGGTTTTCGAAGGGTCTTAATGTGTGCGGCTGTCTGCGGCAAAACAGCTGCACATGTTAAAAAAGTCAGGAATAGAAAAGATTGGAAGAAGGTGACTGGAAGGAGTTGGATGAGGGAGACTTAAGGGGAAATGGGAGGGAGGGAGGAGGTGGGGAGGAAGTTGAAAAGAGCAGAAGGAGACAGACTAAAGATGGTGAAAGATGTGAATAAATAGAAGTTAATAGGAGCAGGGAGGAGACTGCCAATGAGAGGTGGATACTAATTGTGAAACAGGATGCAATACATTTCGTGACTACTGTTCATCTGGCTCATGTTAAGTCATCAGGGTAAGTGTAGCCAACGGAGCAAAAACATTCTTTCAATGTGTTGCAGCTATACATATACATATACATATATATATATATATATATATATATATATATATATATATATATATATATATATATATATATATGTATGTATGTACACACTTGGTGTAAAAATCCCAAACCAGTTTGAAATCAATACTTTATCCATAGAAAGAGCTGTAAATAAAAAGGAGAACGAGAAGAGCGTCGACCGCAGCTCAGCTATGTTGAGAAATGTGCAAAATTGAATCTTTAATGAATAGAATTCCACATGGTTGGATTTCATACCTACACTATAAAAACAGAGTCTTAAACTTCTCTTTAGCCTTGGATCCAGAAGAGAAATTTGTCTCAGCAGAGCCTGAGACACAAGAGACCTGTCAGACACAGAACTGACCCACAGAGTTAAGAAACACTCGTGCATAAAGGACTTCCACATGGCTCCGATGGCTGCCGAGTCCAAAGCAATAATTGTTAGAGACTAATAATCAGATATAAAGCATGCAGACACATGCAAAAAATACACAAAAACACATGCATGCGTATTGTGCAAATGTCCAGCTGCACACCGCCTTAAGTGTTTGAAGAAAGTCCGATATAAATCACACTTCTCCAGATGCAGGAATAAAAAAAATGTGTGTAATGTAATGTATGTGTGGGTCCATGTGTGGTGTTGTGGTCAGTATTTGCGGTGAGGCACAGTAGAAAGTCTATTTAACACGAGGCATTAACTTTGCTAATCACACCCAGATGACCAGAAACAAACACACTGGCAGAGTGTGACTTGTTTGTGTGAAGGAACAGGAGGGAACGTATCATGACTAAATCACTCTTTGTTCTTCAGAAACGCTACGTCAGAATAGGATCAAATGTTTCATTCACTTTCCCTCGTGCATCATTGTTTAAAAAACTAAAAATACTGACCATATATGGCATAAACAGACCACAAATTAGTCTCTTGATGTAAAAGGTAATAAATAAATATTCATGTCTTCATCAAATTTATTATAACACCTTTGTATTAATCTCAGATAATATAGAATCACCACACAAGACAGAGTCATTATTTAAAGCTAATTAATGCAAAAACCAAACCAACGGCAATTTGCAATCCAGGGGCCCTGATGTTTGGAATAATTTGAATAAATCATTGAAATTATGTTCCTCCTTTACTACTTTCAAAAGTCATACTAAAGATGTTTTTATAAATAACCCCATATTTTCATAACTTTTTAGTTTCCTTGTTTGCTATTTCTCATTAGAGTCTATATTTTGTTCATGTCCATGTGTCATTCTAAGTAATGTTACATTCAATTTTATGTATTTGTGTTTTTATTGTACTGTTTCATTTACTTTATTTTTTTGTTCATTTGATTAATTTGAAGTGTTGGCCTCCCTTGCACTGTGGTATTTTATTTGTATTTATACTTGCTTATGTACCATATTTGTCATCTTTTGAAGTGTGAAATAAGCTAAACTAAAGTAATGACTAACTTCTACTCGACAGAATATGACAGTCTTCCCAAAAAGCCCATGCTGAGGTCTGAACTTTCCCGACAGAAGCCCATAATTAGTCTTTGTGTGTGTCCGTCCATGCACGTGTGTCGTCAACATTATTGGTTGTGGCGGCCCACATCCTCTAAACAACTCGCATCCCAACAAAGTGGTTTTCATTCGCTCTTAAACTCTGCCTGATCTGAGTTGTTACGTCAGCATCTGTCTTTTTGATTTTTGTTTCGGTTCCACTCCAAGAACGGCAACAATGAAGAAAAGTTATCAACACATTCAGTTCAATTATGCTTCAGCCAAGGCAAACAGCAACCGCGAGGCAGAAAGATGGATTTAATTGCTTGTGAATGAGATATAATATGGTGTGATGGTTTTTGATGTGGTAAGAGTCTTTCTGCCTGTCTCCGCTTCAAAGACGTGCCGCTCAATGCCTTCCCACTCCAGATGTGATTTACTGTCTTGGAATTTCTCGTCTTGGTTTCAGGTGAGAGCGATTCCCACACGGCCACGACTTTATCGCCATCCATCCCCGCTCCAAATGATCGAATGACAGCGCAGTCACAAAGCTGCAGAAAGAGTTAGAGGCTTTATCTCTTCCATGAATCAAATGAGCTTTTGTCTCCCGCTGTCACCCATCCCTCTGCCTGTCTCCCTGTTCACCTGTCTACCCGAAAACCCTATCAGTTCGTCTGTCTTCGTCCGTCACACCTGTCTCTCTCTCTGCGTCTTGGTGCTTGACCGGGTCTTTCTACTTGTCCTTATCAGCCCCGTCCGTGCAACCTGACCTGGTCGTTGTCTGTCCTCCCTTTTTTTTTTTTTTTCAGAGCATGACCGGTTGGCTGACCGACCTCTGCTCTGATTAGACTTACCTACCGCAGAGCAGCTGGGACACACATGCATGCATGCACACAGGCGTAAACATCAACGCACTCGCTCACACAGGCACCTCATTGAGGCTCACTCTGGCCCTCGGCCCTGGCTCGAACCGCCAACCATCCGCTCATCAGCACCACAGACCTGCGAGTGTTTAACGACACGCCGTCTAATCAGACTATGTATGTGCAAAAACATCCCACTCTGCAGGGAAGAGTGCAAAGTAAAGTAGGGTAGGACTCATTTTTATATGTTCCATCCAGTATGTGGAATAAGTTACCAGGTAATGTCAAGACAATCACCAGGTTAGATGGTTTTAAATGTGCATTGAAAACATGGATTAAAGATCAGTCCGTGTAGGTCTGGCACTTTTAGTATGTATGCATTAGGGTTGGGTACCGAAAGTCGGTATAGGTATGGAACTACATTAACGGTACACTCTAGAATTTGCAGTGTTAATTTGGAGACAATGGGACCAAATACACTCTAGAAGAAGTTAAATAAACTCTCTAAGTGTTGATTTAACACTGCAAAATTTACTGTGTAGTAACCAAACCAACATCTAATGTGAATTTCGGTACCATATTTCCTGCCATGGGGGCGGCCATGGCTCAGCTGGTAGAGCAGGTTGTCCATTAACTGAAGGGTTGATGGGTCGATTCCCGCTCTGTGCTAGTCAGTCTATTGTGTCCTTGGGCAAGGTACTTCACTCTCCTTGCCTCCAGTGTCACTCACACTGGTGTATGAACATGTATGAATTTTCAGTGGTGGTCAGACGGACCATGGGCGCGAAATGGCTGCCATGCTTCTGTAAGTAACTGTGACTACATATGTAGTTTACCACCACCACAGAGAGCATGTGAGAGTGAATGAATAATGGATCACTAATGTAAAGTGCTTTGGGTGCCTTGAAAAGCGCTATAGAAATCTAATCCATTATTGTTATTATTATTATATTTCAGTAACACACATATATGTAGCTGTTGTTTAATTACACCCTCTTAAACAGAAGCTTGCACACACACAGCGGTCCAGACAGCAAAATGTCAAAGGTGAAAAGGTGGAATATGCAGTTACAGTTCGCAAGAAGTTCCAGATTCTTCCACATGCAAATGTCTAAAGACATTTACATGCAAAGACTGGGACATGTCTAATTTAATGAAGCACTTGGTAACACACAGTGTTTACTAAAGCCTCTAAAGCCTCTGTGAAGAGCTAAATAGCCTAGCACTAAGCTAGTAGTACATTAGAAATTACAAAAATCCCAGTGTGGAAATGACAGACCCAAGTGATAAAGTTTCAGACTCTACTGTGGAGATAGTGGACCATGACAGCATGAGTGAGTAATTTTAATTTTAATTACAAATGCGTGGTGTATGTGAATTCCTCAACTGGTGACATGAGATGTGGTGCTAGCTTAATAATAAGAGGTTGCTATAATAGTAATAATAATAATAATAATAATAATAATAATAATAATAATAACAACAATATGTTAATAAATTGTAACAGAGATGTGGTCTCAGAGTTTGTGCGTTTGTCAGACAGACTGGTTTGGTAAGTTACCGGTTAAATTTTGATCTTACAGTTCAATCGCGTATGTCTCTGGTTGTAACTTTTTTTTTCTTTTTAATGTACTGATTTAAATACCGTTTAGGAACCAATACTGTTTTGAAAGTATCAATTTGGTATCAGTATCAAATGAAACCCTTTCAGTACCCAACCCTAGTATACATATGATGTAAATTTTTTTGTGTATGTCTTCTGTGTAATATTGTTTTATATGTAGTCATATCACAGCACCACTCTTGACATTTTAACATTTGCTGCTATCCAACATCTAATGACCACAATGGAAATAAACCTTAAAGCTTTATTGTGATATCCTGACTCTCTGTTGTTGTTGTTGTTGTTTTTTTTATTATTATTGTTTAGTTAAGTATGTGATGCGGTTTATTTTAAACTAAATCATGTAATTGCTTTTATTTTAAAAACTGAGACTGTCAAATAAAACGAATCAATCAATCAATCAAAGGTTGGACTTTTTTTTCCCTCTTTATTTTTAGGACTTTACATCAAGAAGGAATTTGGGAATATGACAGCATACCAACATATATATGCTCACGTGCACACATGCGGACGAAGAGCTATAATAAAGCTATGACACCATACAAGGAAAAGTAGCGGAAAACCCAGAGAAGCAGCAGAAAGAGAGGTGTAAATAGAAAACTGGTGACTCACATACTAGTGGCTACACACTAGCCACACACGCATCCAGAGAGAAAGAGCCAAAAACACAGGGTTCACCCACATGAAGCCAGAGGAAGCATGTGTGTGTGTGTTTGTGTCTGAGTGTGGTGACAGAGTAGGATGAGTAAAGCCCTATTTGCCCTCGCTGATGTTATCAAAAGGCTTATTTTAAAATTATCTTTTTTTAAATGAATGTTTCTACCACCCATTAATCCATCTGTACCATCCAATCCCTGCAGCATCACATGCAGGATGTGGCCCAGAGGAAACTTGTTTCATTGTTTGCTGAAAATTTAGTGGTGCTTTCTACTTTGACATCAGATGTAGGGTTTTCAGCGCGTACTTCGGTTACTAAATTAAGCGTTGACACGTCCTTTCCTGTTTGCCCTTATCGTTTTGATCAGTTGTGACGTCAGTACTGAGTTCTGTTTCGGCCACACAAACACCATGTTGTTACACGTTAATGTTAAGCCAATGATTCCATTTAAAATAGTCTGAGTTAGAGGTGTCAAACATGCGGCCCGGGGGCCAAATCTGGCCCGCCCAAGGGTCCAGTCTGGCCCTTGCATGAATTTGTGAAATAAATAATAAAAATAAAAATAAAAATAAAAATAATAATAAATTTTATTTGTATAGCGCTTTTCATGGTACTCAAAGACGCTTTACATGCAGTAACAATAGAACAATAAGAGTCCAACTACAATAAAAAAACAAACAATAGAAAACAGACCAATCACAAATTAAAACAGGCAGAATAAAAGTAATCAAACATTAAAAGCAATCTTAAATGAATGACTTTTTATAACTAGTGCAAAAATAGTTATGAAGATATGAACAATCGTTTTAGTTAAGGTTCCACATTCAGGCCAATTCAATCTGAAGTGGGTCAGAGCAGTAAAATACGATCATAATAATCCATAAATACTCACAACTCCAAATTTTTGTCTTTGTAAATGTTAATATTTTCACACATTTACACTACAACAAAATAGATTTTTGTCAGAAAATATATATAATCTGAACAAATATGAAGAATCTTAACTATTTGAAGAGGAGTCAGTGCAATTTTATTTTATTCTGCATAATATTAAATGTTTTGTGTTTTTGTAGACTATCTGTAAGTTTTAATTAAAAGGTAGAAATGATCATCAGCAGCATAATATTGTTAAAATTCCCTTTATTCTTTCATTTTTTTCATGTTATTTGAAAGGATGGTTTGTCAATATAAACATTTTCATTGTTCAGTTTAACTTTGTCACTCTAAAATATAGTGAAAAGTTTGGAGTTGATATTATTTATGTATTATTATGTTATTATTTCAAAGGTTCAGCTTCACTTCAGATCAAATTTAGCTGAACATGGCTCCTGAACTAAGATGAGTTTAACAACCCTGGTCTAAGTGATTGTTATTAAGACAGAAAGCTAAGAGTCATGTAAATGTTAACTATTGTGGTACATTAACATTAAATACGTAAAAGTTTAGAGCAAATTCCTTCATTTTCTGCCATGTAAATACACTGTTGATGCACATTAATGTTTAACATAATGATTGCATTTAGAACTGTAAGTAATTGTTAAGACAAAAAAGTAAAAATCACATAATATGGTGGTAAATGAACATGAAATAAATTAAATTTTAAGGCAAAGTCCTTCATTTTCTGCCATGTAAATACACTGTTCATGCACATTATTATTAACACAGTGATTTAATCTAAAACAGTCAAGGTGTTTATTAACACAGAAAGCTAAATGTCATATAAATGTTAAATGTGATAGTAAATTCACTTGAAATTGATGCAACTTTAAGGCAGATTCATTTATTTTTCTGTTCCATAAATATATTGTTGTCATACATTAATGTTAAAACGATGATTGCATTTAGAACTGTAAGTGATTATTATTCAGACAAAAAGCTAAGTCATTTGAATATTAAATACAGTACAGCAATAAATTAACATAAAATAGATTATATTTTAAGGCATTTTCTGTCACATAAATACACTGTTGTTACACATTAATGGTAACACAATAATAACATTTAAAACAGTGTCTCTGTTCTAGAATCATATCATTATGTAATTTATTTACATCTGTACACATGTTGTTGAGCCACATTAATTAACACTACAGCTTAAAATAAGAACCTGACATGAACTAAAAAAAACTAAGTTTGTTTTTGACATACGATTTACATATAATGTAAATATAATAATGGTAATAACTAACATTGAAACGGTTGCTTATAATTGCTTTTTTAATTTGAAAACTGAACTAATTTGCATAAATGTTATAAAGCACTGAACCTTAATAGCTCAGTGCTTCACTGAATTTCAGTGACTGTTTCAGTGACAAGCAATCATCTGATAACTACTCATATTCTTAATTTTCAGACTCCGAATAGCTCAAATGTCTCAAATAATTAAATTATACATTGGAAACATATTTAAACACTTAAAAAGAACATTAAATCTGAATAAGGATGTGTCACAAACCCTAGATGAGGAATCAAAATGCATTAATCACTCTTAATCTTTATTTATTTTTAAATTAGTGGGGTTTTTTTCTGATTTCTGAGCTCAATGGGCAGAAAATCCTGATGTGTGAACCCACCGTGACAGCAGCTACAGAGTCTGACAACAAAGGACCTCACAACACTCAGTAGAGATTCACACACTGCTCTATTTGTAATGTACCTTTAACTTTCACCAGTGGAATGTCATTACATAATTAATGTTTTGCTTGTTTGTTTCTTCCTGGTCAGTGTTTCTCATTTCCGTCACATCTGTTTGATGCTCAACATCTGACTACTGCACTCTACTTCATAAACTTCAAACCAAATGTTCCCTTTCTCACACCTTCTTTCCGGAAACACACACACACACACACACACACACACACACACACACACACACACACACACACACACACACACACACACACACACACACATATACTGGTTTCCATGTGTCATGAGGACCAAGTTTGTATTCATCACTGGTAGGTAAAGTAGCCATTGGATAGTGAGTGTAAACACATCTTTTTTTTAAGAAAATAAGTAATAAAACTATTTTTTTTAAAAACATTACACAAAATGAATAAAATGTAATTACATTCAAATTAAAAAATCAAATATAATTAAATAATAATAAAAATAAAATGAATTGAAAAGCAAACATCTTTTAAAAAATACAAATTAAAAAATATATATTACAAATAAATACATTTAATAATAAAATACAATTAAATAAAAAAATTTAAAATTTAAATAATAATGAATAAATAAATAAAAAATACATGGGGGGAAAATGAAACACCTTTAAAAATACTTGTTTCGCTTTGCACCTGTTTCCCCTCATGCTTTATGGGGAC
Source organism: Siphamia tubifer (assembly GCA_020466265.1). Lineage (NCBI taxonomy): Eukaryota > Metazoa > Chordata > Actinopteri > Kurtiformes > Apogonidae > Siphamia > Siphamia tubifer. Next base: position 10,739,206 of record CM035786.1, read on the forward strand.
TTCCAGAAAAAAAAACAAGTTCATTGATGATAGGTGACATCATTTGTATAAATTTGCATACTTCACACAGCTTCCACCTATATTTATATTTAACCCTCATGAGGACCATGGTGTCAGAGGTCCCCATGCCGTGATTGTGTAAACAGATCAATGTCCCCATAAAGATAGGAATACACGCCCACGCACACACACACACACACACACACACACACACACACACACTCAGTGCTCAGTGGTTCCTGAAGAGTCATCCAGGGGCCGCCCTCATTACCCAATGCACAGGTGTCAGGAGTCTATAGTCAGTGGTTGAGGACCAGACCAAACCTTTATTTTATACATGCACACATGCAGACCTACACACACACACACACACACACACACACACACACACACACACACAGAGTTTGTTCTACACACCTCAGAGCCATTGGGGCTGAACTCTGCGGTTAATGACTTTCCCACCCACTACATAGCATGCACATGTTGAAGCCGTTAACGATAAGTGGCTTTTCGAACTTGGTAACGTCCTAATGTCCCTGTTAATCTCACATTCCTCACTACAAAGACCACAGAACAGGGACCAGCACTTACAGAGAGATGAGCAATTTCCAGGCTACCTTTACCCCGACTGATTACTGGCACGAGATCACTATTTTCCCTGAACATTGTCATGAAAAACAACACTGAGCAAGATCATTAAGTTTTCTCTGATTAATTATTTAGTTGCTGAGTGCCCTACTGTGCTTTTCCACTGTGCTTTGCAACACGTATTAGCTGATGTAGCTGGTGTGAATTCACTGGAAAAGGTGGCCAGTGTTTTTGTAAAAAACAAAAAAACAAAAAAAAACATATGTGTCATTAAATAAGAGTTAAATATTATTTTTGGATTGTATCTGCAGTGAGTTAATGGTTATATATTAATTAACCTCAACTATGAACCTCAAATGACCATGTAAAGTTGCCAAATCTGCAGATTTATTATGTAATTGTGTTATTAAACTGTGCCTGTCTGACCTAATTGACTTAATTGCACTATCATTCATGAAAATACAATAAACACTATGTTATGGCATACATAAGAGCTTCTGTGTGTGCGTAATGCGGATATTTGAGTAATAAAGCAAACAAAAAAATTAGCCACACAAATGATAATTATGGTGAGAAATTGATTAAAACAAATGAACAAATGCAATTTTAAAGCAAAGTGTTTCATTGTTACACACAAAAGACACTTTAATGAACATAAAATGCCTCTGTTGTACCTGGATATGTCTGAAAGCGGCGGTGAGCTGCGTCATGTGCAGAGTGAGGCACCTGGATGTGCATCTCGCGCTGTGGACCTTCTCCTGGACATCCTCGTGCTCCGGTGAACTCCTGCGCGCGACGGTCACCTCCAGCACCGCACAGAGGAAGAGGAAGAAGAAAAAGAAAAGGGGGACCGAACCGACTCGACCGAATGACATGTTACCGGGAGGTTTGTGAAGCCGAACAGACACGGGTTTGTTTCTCCTGCGCGAGTCGTCACCCTCCTGCCCTCGCGACCATTTAAGTTCAGAATGAAAACATCTGCGCGCGAGCAGGGGAGTGGAGCGCTCGTTCCTCCTTGCAGACACTCCCACTGCCGGTGCATGTGCACAGACCCGATATGAGGGGGGTCACTGACAACATCCACCAAGGACATCATTGTTTTAATACATTATTTTAATAGATTTATATTCAAACACTTACTGACTGTCACTCATCACCTGTTTCCAGTCACTTTCTGACTTAAATATTATTATCATTGTCAGAATCTGTCATCCTCATTTATCATTATATTTAGTCACCATCTTTATAGAAAAGTTGCATTAGTCATTGAGTCCTATCTATCTATCTATCTATCTATCTATCTATCTATCTATCTATCTATCTATCTATCTATCTATCTATCTATCTATCTATCTATCTATCTATCTATCTATCTATCTATCTATCTATCTATCTATCTATCTATCTATCTATCTATCTATCTATCTATCTATCTATCTATCTATCTATCTATCTATCTATCTATCTATCCATCCATCCATCCATCCATCCATCCATCCATCCATCCATCCATCCATCCATCCATCTATCTATCTATCTATCTATCTATCTATCTATCTATCTATCTATCTATCTATCTATCTATCTATCTATCTATCTATCTATCTATCTATCTATCTATCTATCTATCTATCTATCTATCTATCTATCTATCCATCCATCCATCCGTCCGTCCGTCCGTCCGTCAAAAGTTGTGAATGCAGAAAATCACTCAGTCAATTAGCCAATCAATCAAAAGTTGCATAAAGTGTTGAATTTTTGTTGTTATTTTAGGTATTTCTCCAAATATTTTGTCATGTGAAGTTCTCAGACTTTTCCAGCTCGAGGCCCAAAAAATATATCTGGCATTCCCAAGATACAGAGATAGAAATAATACAACTCACCATTTAACACTTAGTTAAAAAAGGGCATCACAACAGTAAACACCTTCAGAATGTAATAATGCTTGTCTCTCCAACCTATAATTAACTTCTTGACTCACCGTTCAAATGGGTCGAGAGATACTAAAAAAACTCACTGGGGACATTTTCGTCGGCCAAAAAGTAAGAATATTGAGTATAAGATGACGATAAATCCTTAGCTTCTCTTGTGTCTGTTGTGTTTTAAGATGGACAGCGAAGTGTTGACGTGGAGTTGGAGGACGGTAAGTTGTCCTAGTTTTAGCTATGACGCAGATGATGTGTTACAGAAATTCATAGTCTGACCCAAAAATAAACTGTTACAGTAATAATTGACACATTGATTACATTTACTCCTGCTTCTTTGGGGGTATTGTAATGAGGTCTGTCTGCGCTGGTAACACTAAAACAAAAGCTTCACTTGATCTCAGTCCTCTTGAGAATTCTTCACCACTGGGAGACATATTCATGGCAGAAAAAAAAGAAAAGAAAAATCACACACATGCTGCATAATAAGATCTATCAACACAAATCAATTTCTTGCTGATCCATAACTGAGAGCATTTTCATTTATTTTTTTCCAAATCTGCCATATGTAAAGGGTGTGACTGACCTCACTGTTCAACACAGAATCTGCTTTTATTTATTTATTGATTGATTGATTTTATTGTATCATGAACAATCTCAAATAATGAGGTTGTGTCTCACACCGAGAGGCTGACGGATAATGAACTGTATCAATAAGAGTAAAAAGGGCAGCTTTAGCCAACATGGATCGTATCCTGCTGTAATCCCCGAGCTGATGACAATATAATATATTACAGCACATTATTATATTACAACACATTATTTACAAAGAGAAAGTTCAGACAGCTAACAGACAAGATCAATCAATAAAAATGAAAGTTAAAACAACATATACACACTACAATTGTACAAAGAGAGCACATATAATTCAAACATAAAAAAGGAACACAATTACATACAATGCATTAGTACATAAACATAAACGCATACACATAAATGCATGTATTTTATTTATTTTTCATATAAAAGTTGTTCATACGGAATGGTTTTACGTAAGGTGCTTTTATTGGTTTTTAAAAGTCTTAATGGTTGTGGCCCTGTTTATTTATTGGATCTGCTTTTAACATGTGATGAGGTAGTAAAAGCTTTTAATTGTTCTTAGAGTTCATTCCAAAACACACATAGAGGCCTCATTCAGTTTTTATTTTCCAGTACTATGGAACAGTCAACCTGAGGATCTGAGGTCCACTGCTAGTGTTCATATTTTTAAGGGTAAACTAAAACCCTACCTTTTTTAACTTAGCTTTGAATTAATTTTTTAGTTTTACCATAATTTCATTCTGCTGTTTTATGTATTTATTTTTTTTATTGCTATTTTTATTTAGTTATTATATATATATATGTATATATATATATATATATATATATATATATATATATATATATATATATATATATATATATATATATATATATATATATATATATATATATATATATATATATATATATATATAAATTATTTCTATTTTTAAAATCTTTTAGCTGTACCTACAACTGTGGGATAATGGGGGGTCTGATGTAAAGCACTTTCCGCTACATGCACCATGTATGAAAAGTGCTACATAAATAAAGTTTGGTTGATTGATTGACTGATTGATTGATTGATTGATTGATTGATTGATTGAACAAAGGAATCAAGTAACAATGTCCAAACACATCATTACCTTACACGAGTAGAAATTTTGGTTATGTATACTTCACTAATTTTTCAGGTGACTTTTAACTCTACTCCTTACCTTTTCACACAATCTGTACTTTGTACTTCTTACAATTTAAAAAACAGCATAGTTACTCCTATTTTATTACTCTGATCCCTGAAAGGGGAGACGGGTATTGTTTTTGTCTGTCCATTTGTCAGCAATGGTAAATGGACTGTACTTATATAGCACATTTTATACACTAGTGGGTGCCCAAAGCTCTGTACAATTCCTCACATTCACACACACACTCGTACACCAGTAGACGGCTGCTGCCAATACACTGGCACTGCCTGACCCTACTGGGAGCAAGTTAGGATTCAGTGCCTTGCCCAAGGACACTTCGACATGTGAACAGCCAGAGCCAGAACGTGAATCTCCTACCCTTTGATCATTGGACGACCCACTCTACCAACTGAGCCTGTCTGTCTGTCTGTCTGTCTGTCTGTCTGTCTGTCTGTCTGTCTGTCTGTCAGCAACTACAGGACACTATAGGTAAAAACTACAGGACCAATTTCCATGATGCTTTCAGGAAAGGTGATGATGGTTCAGAATAGATGCCATTAAATATTGTTGAATGTAGGTCAAAGGTCACAGTCACCAAATATGTCTTTTCACAGATTTAAGAGATTTGTCAATTTAGGTAAAACATAAGGGGATGAGGTTTGTGCCGGGCACCACTTGTTTTCATTCCAGCTTGTCATCATTCACATTTTTTAAACTATCCAGATAAATTGTGCCATCCAGATAGAGTGAATTTGATTGTGGTTGGATAATTAATTTTATTATATATTTTCTGCATATATTAAGTCTTAATTTTTATTAGTCTTAACTTTAATATTTAAGTGTTAGTTGTAATATTCAAATTATGTATTATTATTATTCTTAGGTCGATTTTCTATGTAAGTGTTTTAGGCATGTGTATATGTGCAATGTGGGAGGTGTGTGTGTGTGTGGGGGGGGGGGGGTGCGCATGTGTGAAATTTTTAAAGTTATTATTATTTAGATGGTACCTGATGAACCGCTCTCTCGTCTGGACTGTGCTATGGTTACGTGGACAGCAAAATAACAAACTTGAGTTGATTTGATTAGAAGTATAAACATTTACTATTTCAACACCCTATTGCCATGTAACACCGAGGGTGGTCGTCCATTGTGTCGGGAAAAATAAGTATGGGCGTAAAATAGGGTTTGGTTTTACTGCGCAAGCGCGAAGTGCGACCCTACATATTTTTCACGTATACGCGTGAAATATCTTTGGTCGTAAAATAAGTTTTTCAAACGATTGAAAAAGTAAGTCTGATTGTAAAATAAGTCTGGTTGATGAATGTTCACATAAACACAATACATGTGTTAACTGCAACCTGCCGCAACCATACATATTTTTCAGCTCGACGACAGGTGTACTTCCGGGACCTGGCCGCGCAGGCGCACTGTCCAATGTTACGCCAAACCATACTTATTTTAGACCCTTTACGTTTTTTACACGACACCAGGACAATGGATGACTACCCACTTCACTCGGTGTGGTGTACGTGCAATATATTTTATTTCTGCAGGCAACTATGTCCTGCACTTTTTATCGTCATTGTTTTACTGTGGTTCTTTTATTCTACAGACTTTTTATTTCACCTATTTATCGTGCAATTTATTTTACTTCACTGTGAGTGTTTTTTTTTGCTCTTTGCTGGGCCAAGAGCTGAAACGACATGTCATTGTACATGATGACTGTAGTGGCAACATTTCCTTCATGGGGTTTATTAATTAAACCACCTTTTCGTGTTTGCAGCATTAGGTTTTCTGACTAGTATCCATATCCAATGCATTCCCATTATCCATATTACTTCAGTGTACTCACGGACCAGTCGGAGTTTCTTTTTGTTTTCTTTAATTCTTGAACATCTTGTATGTCAGTACAAAATACGAAAGGGTAAAATAAAAATAGCAATATCAGTTGTTCAACATAATCATAATTCTCTCATAAAGCGCAGGATGTGGACCAGGTCAAAAAGCTACGTGCCTTCATTGCTGCGTGCACGTCAACTGCACACGATATTCCATAACAATATTAAAAATACATTGGAAAAAAACTGTTGCATTGTACTATTTCCAAAAAAAGGCAATTATTTAACATAAAAAAGTCAAAACGTGTACTTTCTTGGGACTCAAGAGAATAAGACAGATGATATTGATACAAAATTAACAAAAAAATAACTGATGATAGAGACATGAAACCACATCTCTAGAGGATATTTTAAAGGTCTCTTAGTATATTCGCAATGTGGGGGCAGTGATTCAGTGTGTTTTTTCAGCTGACGAGTCTAACATCTATCTTGTTTCTGTACCTCCTTTTTTCATTACCAACCTCACCTCACAAGTCTTCATTATTAATCAACATTCATTATTAACTCAACTTTTCAGTACAATTACCAAGGCACCATCAGCCTCCACTGTCATCATCTTCATCATCATTATGTTGTATAGAACCCCTGACATTCATGCAAGTGTTTATTGTATCTCTCTCTTCACTGACCTTCTTCCTAAAACCACATATGAACTAACTCTGCTGCCAGTGTTATATAATGCATTTACTCTCTGTAAAGGGGTGTTAATTAACATCCATAAATCATGCATTTCTTTTTAAAGCTGCTATAGTATTTATACTTTCAAATATAAAAACAAAAAAATTCAATTGATGTTACGCAGTAAAATCACCAGGGTTAATATAACACTTTAAGGTGGTGTGGGAGATCTGTTTTTGGAACATTTTTTACCATATTGCTTGAAAACCTCTTCACAATCCCATAGCACGCACTGAAATAGAATGTTTACAAAAAACAAAATGTTTTAGTCCAATCTAGAGGGTGGAACAAGAGGAAAACTCCGGCCAATCATTGTACTGATCATCTTTACAATGATTAATTTGCTGATACGTCCATCAATTATCAGCCACAGCTGTGGTTCCTCTGACCACCCCCAAACATTCACATATATTTGTACAGTGTGAGTACCAATACTGAAGGCAGAGAGAGTGGAGTGCCTTGCTCAAGGACACAATAGCAAATGACTAGGACAGAGTGGGATTCTAACTGCTAACCCTTCAGTTATTGAACGACCCACTCTACCTCCTAAGTCACAGATCTTTAGTTCAGCAATTGACCACACAAACTGTCCAGAAAATAGAAGTGATTTGTGGTTTTATTATGTCTGTTTCCTGTCTAAAATCAGAGCTAAGTTAACAGAGCTATAATGTAAACTGTCAGCTGATGCAACACATGTTGGTTATATTATATTATATTTCGATCAATTATCAGAATAAGTTTCCATGTGTTTTAGTTTGAAGAAGAAAACTTAACCTTAACTTTGAGTTTTATATTTTGTACAGTCTTTGGATATATAGCACTGAGTCTTGTTTTCATCCAAAGTGTGTTCTGATGCATTCAATTCTATTCATTTTAGTTTTCATTTTGAATGGATCCGACACCGTCATGTCATGTTATTTCTGCTCTCTATACCACAACTCATTCAAGCGTAGTCATGCTTTATGTTGCTGTACTTATATTGTGGTGTGCTGTTTTCTATGTTGTATTCTGCTGTTGTGCCCTTCTGTTTGGCTGTCAAAGCACTTTGTAAACTCTGTTTTTGAAGGTGCTACTATATATCACAAGGCTTTACAGAGTTAGTTTGGTATACAAACAACAGTTAAATAAACAGCAGACATGAGTTTGGGAGGTTGGAATATTGATAATGTAAGACTTTTACTGTTAATATTATTATCTTTGGTGTTGAGCTGCAATTGCAACCTTAACTTCCAGAGATTTCTGCAAATGATTAATAGTTAGTTAAGTTTATTTTGAATGTGTCACAGAGAAAATAAAACAAACAGCCAAACTTATTAAATTCAACCTATCTATCTATCTATCTATCTATCTATCTATCTATCTATCTATCTATCTATCTATCTATCTATCTATCTATCTATCTATCTATCTATCTATCTATCTATCTATCTATCTATCTATCTATCTATCTATCTATCTATCTATCTATCTATGTATCTATCTATCTATCTATCTATCTATCTATCTATCTATCTATCTGTCTGTCTGTCTGTCTGTCTGTCTGTCTGTCTGTCTGTCTGTCTGTCTGTCTATCTGTCTGTCTGTCTGTCTGTCCTATCTATCAAATTGTCAATCAATAAAGTTTTATCCAATCTAATTTCTCATATGATCACTCTTAAAGGTGTCATTCCACTAAAAACCACTTTTCCACTCTCCTCCTGGAATCTGATGTGTCACCCAGACTTACCAACACATGCTCCTTTGGCAGTGGTTCATCACCTCCACTGGCTGCATACCACATTCACAGAAAACAACAAGAAGAACGAGGGACCCAGTCTTATAGTCTTATGGACTATAGCGTCACCCACGTGGGGTTAAACCCGTCCCCCATTGCAGCGAATCTGAAGTAGCATTAGCATTAGCATCTATAAGAGAAGACGACACCACAGTCGCTGCTGCACAAACTGGAAAAAAATGACGGATCAAACTGGTTCATGTGCTCTCTGTTGAAATAAAGCCTCGTTTTTTTTCCCTGCATGTTTCCAGAACAAGCAACGAAATTTGGCTGGATGCTACTCTGGTAAAGGTAAACACACACAGAGAGGGAGAGGGGAGTGTTCCTTCACACATTCTGAGCCAATCAGAGATGCCTTGTTACACGTCATGGACATGTATGAGGAAGTACAGGTAAACTCTGTTGTTCGACCTCAAGTCATTTTTCTAAACAGCTGGACATTTTTTTTTTTTTTTTAAATAGAACCAACACACAATGTATTCAATAACAATGGAGAACACAGGAATATTAATGAAATAACCATGGAATGAATCATTTAAACTTATATTCGTTGGGTAACAGTAAGTGTTATGGAAGTATTACTAAACTGTTTCTCCAGTCAGAACTTCTCCAGTGACCCTTTGCACCTACTCTACCAGTCTGTGAACTCTACTAGAAGGTTCAACACTGTTCTAACAAAAGCTATTCTTACATTTAGTTTGATGATGGTGTTGATGCTAAATCTCTCAGTAGGGTTTAGATCTGGAGCCCGAGAAAGTGACGGCATATGGTTCACATTATTTTCACCCTTTTAAACCTTTCATTAACCCCTAGTGCCCTATGGATGCTTGTATTGTCCTCCTGGAGGAGACTTTTTATGTATGGCTAATACTTTCGGTATTTCTTCACCTCCAACATAATTATTACAATGGTTCCCTTCACTGTTGTATTCATCATTATTATAAAAGCTGCTATATCATTATTTTCACCCTCTCAGTTTACCTCGTCTTTTGCATCACCTTTGTTACCTTCATCATCTCTTTTTTCGTATCACAGCTTCACATAATGATAACGTTCATTGTTTCCATTTTCCTCTGTCACCAGCATTGTCATTATCATCATCATCAGTGCTAAAGCACAACCAGTCCAACCTATCACCTCCGTAAATTGCTGTTAAAATGCTGCTAAAATTGGATCAAACATTAGAGAAGACAGTGCTGTGAAGTACCAGTTATTGCTGAATGCTTCACATGACACACACTGTTATTGCTTATTAACAATTTATCATTACTACTCCCAAAAACTAACTTCACTTTATAGTCTGGGAATTCTCTCCCGGGGTAATTATTGCAGCAGACTAATAAAAGGCCATTTATTAATGCGTTAGAGACCTGAAGAATGTGTTGAGGTAGGTGTCTGTCAAAGAGCCAGTCGGTGTGTGTTAGTCACCACTTTTCTAAAACAACGACAGAGCCAGGCTAACGAGGTTTACTAGGCCCAGCGCCAAGTTGAGATGTTTAGGACACAGGGTTGAAAGCTCTATTTGTTTATATGAAACTGTAACCCAACAGAGGAGTCATCTCAGTTGGCAACGATATGTAGAAAGAATCACCTAGGTTTTGATTTAGGGGAAATGGAGTCGTATAAATATTTAGTAAGTACTGGCAGGACACTTTTTGGCCCTGTGGTGAAAGCCAAGCCTCTCCGTCTCCCCTCATATAGCAATGCATGCATACTTTAGGTTAGAATAACAGTCTGTGCTATATACAAATGAGCAACTAATTAAAAAATAAAACCAATGGGAGTGGTTTCTCCTCAGTGACAGTATCTGGTAACTGATACACTGCAAAAATCTGAATCTTAGCAAGTGTATTTTTTCTAAATGTCTCATCACATGTAAAATGAGACAGAATGACCTAAAGAAGAATGTTTCAGTGACATATAAGGAACTTATTTTTTTAGATAATAGATCTTGAAAATCTTAGCACAATAATTTTCACTTGTTCCACTGGTAGATTTATTTGCTTAATTGAATATTTCTTTCTTTCTTTCTTTCTTTCTTTCTTTCTTTCTTTCTTTCTTTCTTTCTTTCTTTCTTTCTTTCTTTCTTTCTTTCTTTCTTTCTTTCTTTCTTTCTTTCTTTCTTTCTTTCTTTCTTTCTTTCTTTCTTTCTTTCTTTCTTTCTTTCTTTCTTTCTTTCTTTCTTTCTTTCTCTTGCTCGCTCACTTTCTATTTATTGGTAAGATTTTTTTGAAAAGATTTTCAAGATCCGTTGTCTAAAAAGTTATTTATATCTCACTGAAAAGTTACACTTGAGGTGATTAGATTAAAATATTCTTTATTGACAATTCTTCACATTCACATGGATAAAGAAAAGATTTGAAATGCTGTTTCTCCCTGAAACTGCAGTCAATCTTGATTATAAATAATATGTGTGTGTGTGTGTGTGTGTGTATATATATATATATATATATATATATATATATATATATATATATATATATATATATATATATATATATATATATATATATATGTATAAGCCTATCCAAAGAAATATATAAACTATACACTATAAAATAACAATGACAGTCATGCTATATCTATATACAAATAAAGTAAAAGAAAGAATATGTGATGGGTGATAAGATTTGACTTCACAATATGAGGGAAATCTGTAATAATGTAATAACTTTCAAAGTTGTGATGATAACATGAGTTGTGGAAAATATCTAAACTAATGTCACTAATTTGACACCATGTAATCTGTTGGTATCTGCTTGAATAAACGATGTGAACTCCATCTGACAGGTCAAATATTCTCACCCTCAACGTTTAGAAACTATGGCTGCCAAAATTAGCGTATTAGCACAGATTAGTCCACCATCATGATTAATCAGATTAAAAATGTCAAGTCAATTAACCCATCTGCAGCACAGAATGACTCTGAACATCTCAGTTGAGTTAAGTTACATTCATGTGCAAATGGGAAGTTGATCCAGTAGTGACAGGCAGCAGAACAAACACATAACAAGTGGTGCTAGGCAAGTGTTTCCATATCTGTTATCATTGTGAAAACACATTTTGGTGACCTTACATTCACAAATATTTAATGGAATCTATTCTGGGGCGTGTCACACCTTTCCATGATCCGGTAGATTTTGTGTAAAATTGCTGACAACAGGGGTGTTTTTCATGGGGGCCCTAAGCAAGAAGCCTTTTGGGGCCTCTAGTTTGTCAAACTATAATAACACTTCATTTCCAAAACAGGCTATGGTTAAAATAAACATCTTAAGTTGAGCCACTTAGGTTAAACTGATTAAAACAAAAACAAAAAGGAAAACCATCCACTCTTTATCAATAAATAAAAATACAGCAACCACTGTAATAACTACTTTTTGACTTTTTAAAAATATTGTCGTTAAGAGGAATGGGAGGTAGATCAATCATTACCATCATACCAGTCAGTGGCCGACTACGTCACTAACTGTAACAAATACAACCTGATAGTGCCATAAAAACACAAACTACAGCTTATCACTGCATGTATTTTATGTATATCCTACAATTTTAAGCATATAATGGATGTAATAAACATATGAGATAGCTACAGATGACAACATGATATTTTAATTTTCCTCAGATGAGATGATGCAGCTTTGGGGGCCCCTGGTGGCTTGGGGGCCCTAAGCATTTGCCTAGTTTGCCTATAGCAATAAACAGCCCTGGCTGACAAAAAGACAGGCAAACAGTAAAAAACAACAGAACAAAAACAATACCTTCACCTTCCCTTTGGGGGGCAGGGTAAAAATAGAGCATACGAAACAGCACTTTTATCCTAAGGATGTAAATATGAGAACAAAAAAACAGTCGATCAACATAAAATATTATACACACACTGCAGAAAGGAGTTTTTGTTTGTTTTTTTCACTGAAACGCTTCCAGCTTCAAATTTCAAATACCACTTAGGCTAACACGTCACCCAGCTAATAACACCTGTTAAGTATATATATATATATATATATGTATATATTAAAAAAAATAAATAAAATTTCCCCTCGCCCCACGTGGGCGGTGTCTCCTTCAGGCTCGGGTCCTCTACCAGAGGCCTGGGAGCCTGAGGGTTCTGCGCAGGATCTTAGCTGTTCCTAGCAATGCGCTCTTTTGTACAGAGATCTCTGATGTTGTTCCTGGTATCTGCTGGAGCCATTCTCCCAGCTTGGGGGTCACTGCCCCTAATGCTCCGATCACAACTGGTACCACTGTTGCCTTCACACTCCACATTTTCTCTAACTCCTCTTTCAGCCCTTGGTATTTCTCAAGCTTCTCATGTTCTTTCTTTCTGATGTTGCTATCACTGGGGACTGCTACATCTATTACCACCACTGTCTTCTCATGTTTATCCACCACCACTATGTCAGGCTGATTGGCCATCACCATCTTGTCAGTCTGGATCTGGAAGTCCCACAGGATCTTGGCCTGTTTGTTCTCTGTCACCTTTGGGGGGGTTCTCCCATCTTGATCCTGGGACCTCCAGTCCATACTCTTTACAGATGTTCCTGTACAGTATGCCCGCTACCTGGTTATGCCTCTCCATGTATGCCTTGCCTGCCAGCATCTTACACCCTGCTGTGATGTGCTGGAGTGTTTCAGGGGCTTCTCTACACAGCCTACACCTGGGGTCCTGTCTGATGTGGTAGACCCCGGCCTCTATTGCTCTACTGCTCTACTGTCCTCCTGGACAGTAGTTCTGACACTTACTAGTCCTCGGCCCCCTTCCTTTCGCTTAGTGTACAGCCTCAGGACACTGGACTTGGGGTGGAACCCTCCATGCATGGTAAGGAGTTTCCTTGTCTTGATACCAGTGGCTTGTATCTCTTCCAGTGGCCAGGATTATCCCAGCTGGGTATCTGATTACTGGCAGGGCATAGGTGTTAATGGCCTGGATCTTATTTTTGCCGTTCAGCTGACTTTTCAGGACCTGTCTTACCCTCTGTAGGTATTTGGCTGTGGCTGACTTCCGAGCTGCCTCCTCATGATTACCATTTGTCTGTGGGATCCCTAGGTATTTGTAACTTTCCTGCACATCTGTGATATTCCCTTCAGGTAGGTCAACCCCTTCAGTTGTGATCACCTTTCCTCTTCTAGATATCATCCGCCCACATTTATCTAGTCCGAATGACATCCCAATGTCTTTGCTGTAGATCCGGGTGAGGTGAATTAGGGAATCAATGTCACGCTCATTCTTGGCATACAGCTTGATGTCATCCATGTAGAGGAGGTGGTTGATGGATGTTCCACTTCGGAACTGGTATCCGAAGCCACTCTTTGAGATGATCTGGCTGAGGGGGTTTAGGCCTATGCAGAACAGCAGGGGGGACAGAGCATCTCCTTGGTAAATGTCGCATCTGATGTGCAAACAGCAAACAGACCAAACAAAGAGTCTGTTTGCTTATGCAAAATGAATCATGATGAATATAGATTAAAAATGAATGACATGTAATCGTGATTAATCAAAATTAATCCACAGCAACCCTTTGATTGATCTAAACATGTTAACCACTTGAAACAACTATAGTGGATACAGTTTGTTTGGGTTTTTTATCCATTGTGATTCAGGTAGTCTTGTATCAAGACCTTTTGCTGATGTTCATTTCATGATAATGAAAATGCTGCTTATCATCCAGAACTAATGTGGGTCATTTACTGGTTAAAGAGGTCTCACTTTTGGACTAACGCTGTGCACCACTATTGTCCAAAATTACTTTATTTAATGGGGACAATGCACTCTTAGAATAAAGATGGTATAAATAAAGTATTATATAGTAAGTTTACCTGTTATCATATAGTGTACAGTGTCTTTTATGCCATGATACAATGTCACATGTAATTGTCCTCACATTTATTTCCATCGAGAGCTGCCATTTTTTAATTTCCCCAAAGTGGGATGAATAAAGTCTCATCTCATTTTAAATATTAAGTTTAGCTCAGTATCTCATTTTAAGAAATTTCTAAAATTCCACTTGTTTTACATTTAAATTTACTTATTTATTATTTCATGCGTCTTACTGCAGTCATTCATTCATTATCTGAACCTGCTTTATCCTCACTAGGGTCGCGGGGGTCACTGGGGGCCTAATCCATCTACAATGGGCGAAGGCGGGGTACACCCTGTATGAGACGCCATTTCATCGCAGGGCTCTTACTGCAGTCCTCTTTGTTCATTCCTTGTTCTTCATTTGATATTGTCTTAAAGGTATGTTATGTGTTGCTGTTTTTATATTTCTGTACCACCTGACTTTGTAACTGGATTTTAAAGGTGCTATATAAGTAAAATGTATTGCTAGTATTCTCATTTCATGTGTGGAAAATGAAGATTTCTTTATAAATAATTTGCAACTAACCATATGTTTATTATGGGACTTTTAGGGAATGGTGGGGGGGGGGCATCAAGAGCCCAAGGCTGGGATTACACAGTGCTTTGCTGTAATACAACTTAATAAAAACTACAAGAAAAATATTATAGACAGAAGTAGAAGCTGAATAAATGATCAACCCTGAAGCCAAGCTGTGTGTATCCATCATCGTGTTCCGATTTAGTCTGAGTGTTTGCCCGTGCATAGCTGACCTCAGACGACCTTGGCTGTTCTTAAATCAAAAAGCATAAAATTGATTTGAACACATGCCCGCTCTCTTTAACCCGACACACATATGTGCACACACAGTAGTGGCCCATTATCGAAACAACTGAAAGAATATTTTCAGATTTTCATAAAACACCCAGCTCAGGTTTCTGAGTAAACCATTAGCGGAGTAAAGACCCTCCCCAACACGTACTCAAACATCATTCACCCAGACATGTGTGTGCATTCACCTATGCGGACCAGAAGCCTTCACTGTCCGTCCAAATCCGCCTGTTGATTAAAGCCAAATGTGCCTGGACAGAGTGAGACAGGGGGACACAGAGACAGGCAGAGGCACACAGATGTTTGGCTGAACAAATGTGCCAGAATTTTGAGCTCTTAAGCCGTGTCAGTCAGTAGAAATCAGCCACAACCTGAGTCAATAACACAATCTCTTGAGGAATACTTGAGTCTTAAAATTTTATTAGAATCAAAGCTGCTACGACAAAACTCCCATGACAAACTCTGACAATTTTCAGCCTCATTTTTATTGCATTCTGAGGCCAGACCTCAAACATCCATTCGCTTATCAGATTTGTTTTCAGCCATTATAATAGAATAATGAAGTAAAAACAACATTGCAATTCATATCATCGGCCTCAATCTTTTGGTCAGGCGAGACGTGTTTGAATCAGTGTGTGTGTGTGTGTGGGCAGCGGTTTTACTGTCTGATCTTATTCACTGAGAATGACATAAGGACAGATTTCAATTTGTGTAATGACTGTTTTTCTTTCATGTTCAGAGCAAAGATTGAATTTCATGAAGCTAGTTCACAACAAGAAGCCCTCTGATGATGATGTAATGTTATGAACCGGTCTGTTGGAGATCTGACATCTGCACCTTCATCCCAACTTACAGCAGTTTTATCACAACTAAACCCTGCAGAATGAGCCACGTCTATGATGTGCAAAACAGAGAAGCCGTTTTATGTTTTAAATGTAATCGTTATGTATTTAACATGTCACTGATCTAATCCAAACTGTGTCATCTGTTGAATCCCAGTGGGTTTTGACTGTTTAGGCCACAATCCCTATCTGTTATCATCATTCTTGTCCAAGATTATTGAAGTGGTCTGACATGATTTCCTACAGCTGGAACGACTCACAGCTCATCTGTAAGTCGTAATGTCTGTCACCTCCAAAGTCTTCAACAGCAGTGTTTCTCAAAGCTTGATTCAAGGAGCAGGAGGTGGCTTTTTACATTAATGTATGTCACCAGGGAAACATGCCTGGATAGAACTGTAGTGTCACTGTGTGGACAATAGAAGCAACTGCAGTTCCTATATTGGCCTTGTGTCCTGCAGAGACCGACAAAAGGGGTGCAAGAAGAATTTGGAGCCTTTATTTAAGGAGACTGAGGAGACTCATGAAAGTGTATTGTCAGGTAGGCAGGCAGGCAGGCAGATAGATAGATAGATAGATAGATAGATAGATAGATAGATAGATAGATAGATAGATAGATAGATAGATAGATAGATAGATAGATAGATAGATAGATAGATAGATAGATAGATAGATAGATAGATAGATAGATAGATAGATAGATAGATAGATAGATAGATAGATAGATAGATAGATAGATAGATAGATAGGTAGGTAGGTAGGTAGGTAGGTAGGTAGGTAGGTAGGTAGGTAGGTAGGTAGGTAGGTAGGTAGGTAGGTAGGTAGGTAGGTAGGTAGGTAGATAGATAGATAGATAGATAGATAGATAGATAGATAGATAGATAGATAGATAGATAGATAGATAGATAGATAGATAGATAGATAGATAGATAGATAGATAGATAGATAGATAGATAGATAATTGTTAATCTTGTACAATTTAACTAGAATAGAATAGAAGTACTTTATTGATACCACAATTGAGAAATTGCTTTGTGACAACAGCAGCATTAAACATATAAGTAAAACAGACAAACAGTGAGGTGCAAAAAAGGTTAGGTGGGATGTCATATTAAAGTGTCTTTCCAAAATAAGTGGGTAGTGCAAAGTAAAGCAGTAAAAATTTAAATGTATTCTTTATTATTTACAGAAAGTACAGAGTGCAAAACAGAAATTAGATGTGATTATGACTTATTGAACAGTGTGATGGCTTGTGGAAGGAAGGATTTCCTGGATATTTCTGTTCGATAGTGAAGCTGTACTGTAATAGTCTGTTGTAGAAAGTACTCTGTTATCTGTCCAATGTGTGGTGGATAGGTCCTTCATATGTTTTCTATGTTTTAAACCAATGTTAAGTCTTAGTGTGAGCATTTTCTTCCCACATGCTGGGCTTTGGTGAGAATGTTTTTCTATTTTGTTTGCACATTTTAAGTCAAGATAACCTGCAAAAGCTTGATCCTCCAGTTCCTCTGACCTTGAAATGCCTCCTCCCACATGAAGAAGAATTACAGCCACTGTGTTTTTTTTCCCTTTTTTTCCCTCTTTTTTCAATCTTAACTTAAATGTTGGAAGTCTGTGGGTGTCTTCTACTGAGGAGCGACGAAATCAATAAAATTAGGAAAAGAGATCACTTTTATTCGGGCTTCTTTAACCTCTCATTGTTATATCTATTACTCCAGTGCAGGTGATGGCAGTGTTGTACTAACAACAATAATAACTGACGTCGAAGAAGAAGAACCGGAAGTGTGCATGTTTTGGTGTCAGCACAAGAGTAATCTTCAGGTACTGTATGTTTCTTTTTTCAATTTACACTTAATCTCTATGTATAACATTCAATTAATGTTTGAGAGGAGAATTTCAAGATAATAAAAGTATTTTCGTCATTGGCAAACAGGCGATCAAACTTAGCTTACATTTAGCCTCTGCATTGAGTTCTGGCGACAAACACCGGGTATTTTCTAACTAGTGCAACTTAACAAGTCAGTTGTTGTTTTCTACAAAAAGTCTGATGTATTCATAGATGTGTCATTACACTAGAGGTCAATTTGTGTTGAGTTTAGTTTAAATTTTGTAATTAACAGTAACGGCTAACCTAGCTACATCTTTAAGTAGGTTAAATTATGCTAACTCTGGTTGTCCCTGGGCGTGATGAAGAATATTGATAGTTTTCTAAGTCATTTTCCTATACTGTACTGAGTAAACGTTTTAGGCTACAAGTATGTTTGTTTTTTTTTGTAAGAAGAGGGTAACAACTTAAATATAGAACAGCATTACAATAAAATTAAATAAAAAATCTGGGGGAAAAAACAGACTTAAGTATTAAATTTTTAACATGAACTTCCATTGCACTTAACATGGCTCTGAACTGTTTTCTGAACTCATCTTCTAGCCTTTTACATCTAGTTTTATTCAACACATGTTAGATGTTTCTTATAGTTTTGGCTAACTTTTGTCAAGGGAATAGAGATCACACTAAATATGATTTTTTTTTTCCCTGTAGAAGCTGTTAGGGATTATATGCTTGTATTAAGTACACCACACAAGATATGAGAGACTTTCCATCAGCATAGTTCAAACCGGGGGAAGTGAAGGGCCAAAAGGTTGCAGAGCACAGTGCAAAGCGAGACCAAAAGGTTGTGGAAAATTTCCACTAATCAAGACAAAATATTGAAGTAAAGGAAAACAAACCCCTTATTTGGATATGCTGATGAGAAACAATAGGTCACATCACCGCTTACACTCACACCTGTTATGCCAGTTAGAAAACAGTTTAACATTTCTGGGGAAAATACCGGCCCCAGAAATAGGGTAGATAGAAACCAGATGTTTGTAAGAGCACAAACCCTCGGGGCCAGGCATCTTCTTGATGCTGAGAGTACACGTAATCTCACAACAAGTACTGTCCACTGGTCTATTTCCAGCCTAAATTTCCATCTTCTGCCGGCACTTTGTCTCAACTGAGGTTTCGTGGCTCATGGACTACTGATTGGTTTTGTATAATCTCTGTTAATATTTTCTGAATATACATATTATTGAGAACGAACAATTGTTTCTGGATTCTCATTATTTATAATATTGTATTCCTGGTTGTGTGTTACTTTGAGGTGAAGAATCAAAAGAACCTGGGGGTTATTCTGTCCCCCCTTAGGGTTGAAACCCTTTTTTCAGTAGAGAATTATTGACTTAATCAACTTAAATTGTCTCTTCACTAATTGGCTTATGTTTTTGACTTCCAGTTAAGAAAAATCAGTCAGCAGACAAACTAATCACGAACAAAATCATCATATAAATATAGACTTTACAATGCAGTACAAAGCAAAGGAGTAAATGTGCAAAATCAATCTTTTTCATGGCAATCCTAATTTTTTATCTTTGTTGTATTTTAATAAAGAGATTGAAAAATAAATATTGTGCTCATTATAACTAAATAAAATGTATAACTAATGGTGGCCTCAGACTTCTGCACAGTACGTTATGTTCTCAGTTCTTCAGTAAGAAACAACTGTAGATATCAGGACCAATCAATAATCAACACGGCGCTGTTATTTAGACAAATTATTCCCTGATTAAACACTTAGGTTATTCATTAACCAAACCTGCTTTTCTAAATTACCTTTACAGGAAAATGTCTAAAAAGTCCAAAAAAAGGAGGCGCAAGAAGTTAAGTTCATCTTCAAGCGATGAAGATGAGAGGGTGAAGGTGAGTAAGATGCACTTGTGTGTACTTGGCACTGTTCCGGTTCAACGGTGTGTTCAGTAGTTCAGAAAAATATTAAATAATTATGTCACATGTTTTAGACATCTAAACATCATCACAAGAGCAAGATGAAAAAAGATGCTGCACGTGAGACGAGGTAAGAAATTTTCCCAATAAGAGCACCTTACAAAGAAGTTATTAAGACTTGAAATTTAAGCACTATTATATTTTACTTTGAAGATCATTTACCAACACATGACTTCAGATTAACATTTTGACCAGTATTGCCAGTCTGTCCTAATATTAGAAGCACCAGCACAAAATGTTACTCCAGGACAATTTCTTCAATTTTAACCGGTACAGATAATTGCTTTGATAATAAAATGTAATGTGTTCATAACATAGACAGTATTGTTCATGTGTCTATATCCTGATTTAGCATATTTGTGTGTGCTCTATGGTTCTTCATCTTTGCAAAACAGAGAGGAACACTAGATTTTTGTAACTCTAACATGTAATAACTGTTGCTTCAGACTTACAATGTTGTTTCACTAGGAAGGCATATTTGCAAGTGACATTTGTGGACCCAGTTATAAAAGTTTCTGTTTCTGGTTGAAAATATGACAAGATAGCTGCAGTTTGGAGCCATCAGAAATGTTTTCTGATTATTCATTGATGTGTCATTTCCTTTTGTTTTTACACATGTAGACATAGGGACCACCATTCTTCACATCGTGTTAAAGATGGTAGCCACAGCACCCGCCAGAACAAAAAGCCTGTCTACAGGCTTAGTACAACAGAAGCAACAGGTCATAGATCTGTTCATAAGGAAGAGGAACATGCTAAAAGAAAACATGTCACTGCACCATTAAAAGGAGATAATTGCCATAGTAAAGAAAGGACTACTACTGTCAGTAAGAGCAACAATGTGGAAAAGGGACCTTCACAACCTTTGAAAAGTGCAGCAGGTGTGTGTCTTGGGTCTAAAAAGAGGACTTCAGAAAGGAGTTTTGATGAAAGGTCTTCCCAGAAGTGCCCCGTTAAATTAAAAACACAACTGAGTCCCAGTTTGATTTCTGGTGAACAGAAGGAACACAGGCGGAATGAAAGGAAGAGGAAGCACCAACATGAAGAAGTGGCAAAGACTGCAAAATACCTCAGCCCTCTCAAAACCAGTGAGTCAAGTAAGTCCTTGGCAGTCTCCAAAGATTCTCTGAGTGATAAGAGGAAGGAGCTGGTAAAGGAAAAGGAGCAGAGAAGGTATCTAGAAAAGGATAAGATGGACAAGAAAACGCCTCCCTGCACAGAAACATCTGCAGTGGCAAAGTGTACTACCTCCGAATTTAGCTCAGTTGTGTCAAAGACTTTCACTTCAGTCCCAGAGAGCATCACAGTTCTGTCACACCAAGCAGGTAAACCGTCATTTACACTGCATAAGATTTGTTCCAACATCATGCCAGTGAAATCAGAGGTTAAGAGCCCAAAAATGGATAATTCGAAGCCTGGAGACATCACAGCAAAGGGTAGTGGGGATGAAAAGAAGCATGAGACTGAGCATTCATCTGCTGGGACCTCACAAAAGAATGTCAAACACGATACAGTCCAACGTTCTACCTATCATGTGGATGTTTTTCCTCATGTAAATCCATTTAAGATCACCAAAATTAATAAATGGAAGCCTGTAGGTATTGCAGCAAAGGACAGTGGAGATGAAAAGAAGGATGAGACAGAGCTTTCATATGCTGGGACCTCACAGAAGAGTGTAAAACACGATACAGTCCAACGCTCGTCCTATCATGTGGATGTTTTTCCTCATTTAAAAACATTTAAGATCCCCAAAATTAACAAATGGAAGCCTGCAGATATCGCAGCAAAGGACAGTGGAGATGAAAAGAAGAATGAGACTGAGCTGTCATATGCTGGGACCTCACAAAAGAATGTCAAACACGATACAGGCCAACATTCTCCCTACCATGTGGATGTTTCCCCTCATTTAAATAAGTTTAAGATCCCCAAAATTAATAAATGGAAGCCTGTAGATATCATAAGAAAGGACAGTGGAGATGAAAAGAAGGATGAGACTGAGCTGTCATATGCTGGGACCTCACAGAACAGCTTCAAACACAGTGCAGTCCAAAATTCTCCCTACCATGTGGATATTCCTCCTCCTTTAAATCCCCCAAATCAAGATAAGATGACATGTTTAGCACAACAACCTCCTGTTGTGTGTGACCCTGGTCCTTCAGCGCAGCACAACCAGGTAATAAATTCAGAAACAAATCATCCTTTTTTATCAACCAGTGAGTTAGTCTTATCTTTTCTTTGTACTCTGCAAAACAAAAGCTAAGGTTTAACTGTTCAAAGTAGCTAATTGAATGAGTGTTCGCTTTTTGTTTTGTTCAATAGTATGTTTTCAACAAAAACATATGTAATGCATACAATGGAAAAAAAGGGGGGGTCTAATTTATCCAATGATATGGTTACAAGGTTTCTGCATTAAGTCATTAAATAGATCTTGTGAAATTGAAGGCTTGAAATGACATTAAAGAGTATTAAATTCAGTATTCAGAGGCCTTAAGAAATGAAATGCACCTAATGGAAAAACACATTGTTATTCATGATTTATTTTAATTATATAAATATTTAATTTTTTTTTCTTCTTGACAGTAAATATTTTTCAGCAAATCTCTCATGGTAATATTTGAGATTTACCACCACAGCAGAAGCATGAGATTAGATTATGATTTTAGTAATTAATTTCACTAATTAAAACCCTGTCACCCAGACTCATCCACCTTTAGTGTTGAGTCTTTGTCCCCAAATATTTTGAAATGTATCTTGTTCCTATGTAATGAACGTAACATTCTCCAAATATAAGCTTCTTCAAACCACCGGCCTATATTTGGTTGACCTAGGTTGTACATTTTGACGCTGAGGAAATTACTCTTTTGGTTTCTAAGAGACCATAAAGATCTGTCCTCTACATATTATCATTTGTCACTGGATAGTTACCCAGGACAAACAATTTAAGTTCCATGTCAACACTAGCACTTACATATGTGATTATGCCAAGCCTAATCGTTTAAGTTGTTACCGTTTCAATTTAAAGAAAAACGATCTTTCAAGTGTGGCTATAATTAAGAGTAGCTAGCACAACACATCTCAATGGTAGCAGTCACTATAGTAGCGTTTAGCATGCTAACGTTAGCGAAATCGCTAACAAAATTGTTTGTATCTCTGAAAAGTCACCAGCCAGATACCATGACTAATAGTAACTCAACTGGATATAGTAACATACAGTTATTAAAGCTAGCGCAGTGTTAGCATTTCCCACAATTGTTTTGTTATCATCATAAACTCTTAAGTCCCCGCCCCTTCCGGGAGACTCATGGGATCTGAGATCGAAAAAGGAATGAACGGTATTCAATGGGAAACAAAATGCTAAAATCGTATCTGGTTTGTCATATGATCTGAATCACGCGCATGTTGTACCTCATAATAAATCATAATTATTGATGCGCGTTTCAAGTGCTTCTGTTAACCAACGGCTGATTAATTTGCGAGTAAATCCCGTTAAAAATACTGAGACGCCTGGCGCACATGTGACATCACCAGACTCCACACCACAGCTGAGCAGTGTGTGACGTCACATACGCGACGCATTGTAGTCTCTTACTAAGGTCACATAAAACCCAACGTCACGTTTGCTTCCTTTCATAAATGGGTTGTCTGCCTATGCCACATCAAATATTTCTTATTAACCGCTATCATATGTGTATTTCAGAGCACTTGTCAAACGGAATCAGTATTTAGCTCGACTCCCATGCAGTTTTTTTTTGCGAGCGAAGCACCCATGGACCGGAAGCAGAACGGCGTGACTTAGCCTCTTCGTGGCTGTCATGACTTTGGCTGTTAGCTTGTTAGCTCGCTTTTCAGACACCCTGTAAATTACATTGTATAGTTTTGAATCTAAATATGTTGGCATCGTATACCATTATAACCAATAGTATACTACATAAACAATATATTTTATATTTGTAGCTTATTTAAACGAAATGCTTCTGCTAACACAGCATCTAGGAAGACTGGTGCTGGCTGCTTCTTACAGGCAGCCGGCGAACCTTCGAAACTTTGCATTACTGCCATCTACAGGATGGACGCTGGAACGGTATGGCAAAAAATCTCTACCGTGGACAAAAAATATGTCATAAGGTATGATCATACTTTGAATACCGCTCATTCCTACCCTGATTTATACTAACACAAACTTTAAATGTATCTTAGCTGTCAAATCTTGACCTATTTTCACTTGTTTGTGCTTGTTATTTTGTTTTAATTTCAGAAGATGGTGGTTGAAGAGCTTCACCTGGCCCGCTCTGAGAAAAGGCTGGAGGTGGATGTAATGCAAAGCTATGGGGAGCTTACCAGCATGGACATAGATCCTCCAGAAGAGGGAGCCACAGACACACAGTGTGAGTTTTACTGTACCTTTAGTTTAGATACTGTAAATAAATGACTTAACATTTTTACCGTTATACATGTCAGTACAGCCTCAGATGATACTATAATATTATCATAGAATTAAATGATGATAAAACATAGATTCTATACATACACAAATCACTCTAGAAGTAATTTAGAATTAACACCACATGGTGCTGATTGTGGCATTAAAAGACATTTTAAAACGCAATAAATGTTGACAGTTTTCCTGGAATCCCACTTGGTATTGATAATCTGAAAATCGGGGCTGTCAAACTAATTTTAGTTTAGGGGCCTGATGCAGTACAATATGATCTAAGGTGGGGATGACCAGTAAAAAAGTAACATAATTTCTTATTAATAATGGTAAATTAAAAAGAAAAACCTGTGCATAATAGAAAAATGTAATAATGAAATCACTCAATTCATGTCTTTGTTTTGTTTTTTCACACTTTTATATGTAGAAAATAGGAAATACAGAATGTACTCTATTGGATAACATCTGTATGAATGGTAATGGAGATATTTTGGTAATTTTTCAATAAAATGAAACTAAAAGATTTTTATATTTATATACTATGATATAACAAAAAGTGAATAACTTGAAATAACAAAAAAACAAAAATTAATCCAGGTGTGTCTGATCTTAGTCAATAGTCAGACATACCTGAATTAATTATTTTGTCCAATAATGTAAGACAGGAAACAAACGAGACGCTTTCACTTAAACAAGTAGTAGAATTGTGCAAAGAGCCCATTTGAACAATATGATTTGAATTGCCAATCGCAATGGATCGACAAAGGCACAAAACATTTAGACGTGATATTGTTACAGTTCTGGAGTTTGAAACTAAAATTACTTCAATACTCTGTTCATATCTTTATTGTAATTTTTTACACTGTTCAAATTCATCCCACGTATGTTTGACATCCCTGCTGAAGTGTAACCTCACACGCCTTGTGATTATTTCCACTAGAAATACAACTTCTTCTTTTTTATTACCTAAAAGGTGGGTAGTGGGTACACTGACATTTGCAAGCTCCAAACATGGAAGATTAAAAGTAATCATAAGCTCACCATTTTTAGTACAATGCTAACTTTTAATTTTCTATTCAACTAATTACTGATAATCACTGAAAACTATTCACCAACCACAATCTTGTCTTTTCAGGGAAGCAACAACTTCAGCAAAACCTCATCCTTGTTATGGACACCAACATCCTCCTCAGCCACTTGAATTATGTAAAGAAGATCATTTCTCATGGTTGTGGAGGTACTGAAGATTGTTTTAATGTGATTTACATAAATGAACTGTGGATGTTTATACAGTGAGGATTCTTGCCAAATGAAAACAAGTTGTAAATAAATGAAATGCTGAAACATTCCTCACATTGTACCGTTACATATGTTTACTTTTAATGCATTCAGATGTCTTGTGCTAAGTAGAATTTATCATATCCTAATGTGTTATCTTCAGTGGAACCCACCTTTACAACTGATAGTATTTTTACTTACTAGTAGTTCATATGATTTATACATTATTTCATATGTGTTCATAATATTATGTTATTGTATGGAGCAGCACTTTCCCAACATGTTCAAGAGCTGTCTGGTAACCATATTTTGACTACGTACCCAGGTAGAGTCGAAAATGTTTTTGGAAATGACACAAAACACACACACACATAAACATTGAAGTTTCCCATCCAGGAGGTAAACTGGGTGAGGGCTGAGGTTGGCAAGCCCCATCACCAGGTAGTGGTCCAATCAGAAGAATGGATCCAATGACATTGCGAAGTCCAACCCATGTGTGGTGGAGACACCCAGAATGTAGCAGATGCTGAAAAGGGTGCTTATTTGTTTATTTTTTTAGTTATTATTTATTTATTTTTGTGAGTATTAATATATTTGTTTTTTGTTTTCATGCAAAATTTTTGTTTTAAGATAGTTTATAGTTTTTCGTTTTTAAGATAGTCTGGGAATATGACAGTGTTGAACATGTATTGTTTATTTAATTTCAGTTTTTTTCACAGTGTATGATATACCATAAATCATACACTGTGAAAAACAACACTGTCATATTCCCCACCTAATAAGTCTCCCAGGCCCCATGAAACTAAAATACAAAATCCTGAAAATAAACACACAATATACAAAAACATACAGCCTCCTTTACTGTGTGCACTTTCCGACCAAAACATCAGGAGCTACCAAGGTTCTACAGACACTGCCAACTCACCTGTCCATGAGCACTGCCAGTGCAAACCGAACAAAGTATGTCTTCCGCATTATATCAGTCACCTGATCATCCGTCCACATCATTATGTCATTGATATTTTTCCAATATGTAAGAGGATAGAAATAATAAGAATATAAACTATCTTAAACCAAAAATCTTGTATGAAAACAAAAGTCAAAGATATTAACACTCACAATCAATAAATAAGTAAATAAATAAACAAAAAGGCACATTTGTTTGTGCCTGTGATCAGCGTCTTCTACATTCTGGGTGTCTGCAATTTCATTAGATCCACTCTTCTGATTGGGCCACTACCTGATGACGGAGCTTGCCAACCTCAGCCCTCACCCAGTTTACCTCCTGTATGGGAAACCTTTGTTTTGTTTTTCCTCCAACAATAACCGTCACTCAAACCAAGCGTCAGTCGCTGCGTGATTAATTCCAACCAGAAAGAAGCCACAGGGGCAGGTACACAGAAGATACTGTGAAGGGATTTGGGGGTAAATTAAGGAGTTGAATCTGACCTCTCCATGCGGAAGCTCATGTTCAATGGAATCAGCTGATTCTTGTATTTTACATGTGACCTGAATAAATTATTAACTTGAGACCGATCGAATCCTTAACTCATCTTTGGCTGGACTTCAAATTAGTATTTGGAGCTTCCAATTAATGACCATGAAAATCCTAACATAACAAAGTATGAATCTATTTTTGAACAAACTGTGATAAACTGTGTGTGTGATGGAATGCAGATTCTCTGGGTTATCATTTCCTCTTACTTCCTGTACATTCACAGCCCTGGGCTTCCCTGTCGTCCTCATTCCCTGGGTGGTGCTTCAGGAGCTGGATTCCCTGAAAAAGAATAGAGGCCTGTCTGGTTCTGTGGCCCACCTCGCTGTTCCCGCCATCTCGTACATTTATAACTCTGTGAAGAACCGAGAGCCACACATCTGGGGCCAGTCCATGCAACAGGCCACACATGGTAACAGTGAGAGATTTATAGTAATAGTAGTCATGAATAGGATAGAGAACGTTTAGAAGCCTGTAAGATGATTATATGACATTTATATGATTTAAATAATATATTTAAAGAAGTGTGCCTGACCCATTGGCGATTACACCCTGATGTTCCTACATATTTGAGTACTAATCATATAAGCACTAGGGGGCACTGCCACTACGCTGGTCGTGCAGACTGTATTTTCATTATCACAGCACAGATTCCATGCATCTCAAGGGCAGGGAACTCAGAGCCTGCATAGATTAACCCATTTATGTCACTGGAGGGGTATAGGAAATTAATCACACAGCATTTTTCTGGAACAATCTTTCAATAATACAGACACTTTAAAGATATTGCTTATTAATTTTGAAGCATAGAGCATTGGAGTTTATACAATTTTTGTGCACTTTGATCAACGTTGGAGCTCCATCTCATGGTCTTTGACTACATGTCCACCTTAGTCTTAAAAACCAAAAATGACAGTGTTCTTAAATGCACCGTGTCACTGCGCTCACAAATTGCTTTCAGATTCATAAAATAAACATGTCTCCTCTGCCCTGTTTCTCTATGTCTTCTTTGTCTTCCTGTCTGATCCCCCTTTTTTCTTTGTCCCTACTTGTCCTCAGATGGTCTGAGCGCTGAGAATAATGACGACCGAGTGCTGCAGTGTTGCCTGCAATACCAGAGTCTATACCCAGAGTGTGCTCTCATCCTGTGCACGTGAGTTCCCCCTCCCCCTCCGGTATTCTGCTGCTGCTGCAGTGTGTGTGTCCTCTGCAAATAATGCACATGCATGTGACTATGAGTGGGTCCAGCCAGATAGTTCCAGTTGGGATGAGAGAAAGAGAAGGCCAGACTGACTAATTGGGAAAGAATAGATATGCTGACTTTGGGTTTTTTTTATCTCACAATAGGAGTGGGTTTTGTAATGGTGTCTTCTTCCTTTTGACCTATTTTCTGACTGAAAGTATCTCCAGACACTGACATTGGTCATTTAACTAAATTAAAGGAGAAACTGATCAGTACATATTAGATTTGCTGTGCACAATGTGTCAGATGTCCATTTTGCCTCCAAACCTCTGAGTAATTTTTTCTTTTTTTTTTACTGACAGGCTTTTGTTTTGTCTGTGTTATTAATACATTCTGGATTAAAAAGCATTATCTCCCACTTTCCTTTCTAGTGATGATAAGAACCTGTGTAGTAAGGCTCTCCTGAGTGGGGTCAAGGCCTTCAGGAAGGATGATTTGGAAGCAGAGGTTGTGAGATCCAGTCACGGGTTTCCCTCCCTGCAAATCAATCAGATACCCATGATTCCTCACACCAGCCCCATAACCTTGTCACCAGCACCAGGCAGGAGTTGTCCAACAGTCGAGCCCCTTGGTGAAGAAAGAGCGGGCCTTTCTGTAGGGAAAGGTGAGCCAGGGATTAATGTGTTCTTCATGCAAAACAGGAAATTACTTGGCTTACTCCGTCATGGTACGGTGCTTAGTAGAAAATACCATTTCAGCACATTCCCCCACCTTTTCCTATTTTTTTTCTATTGGTACATTCAAGTCCATTAGTATTAAGTGATAATGTGACCTTCAATTGATAGAAACATTGGAGTGAGAAATGCAATAAAAATGTTAACCCTTTACTGTCACATAGCTAGTAAGGCTATACTCTATACAACATTTCTAGAGGGATTTATGGGCTGTGGTTACAGTTACACTTGGGGAAATGTAACGCTATTTCACAATAAATTGTAAATAATTTTAGTTTATGTAAAATTCTGCACAAAAGTAGGTGGTTTGGGGGGTCTTGTCATGATATATTTAGCATTTTTTATAAGAACAAAGTCACGTCACATCTTTATTATTGTATGTAGAAACAGGTAAAATTGATCCGACTTTAAAGACCACTCTTAAAGTTTAAGGATTTTCCACTAGTGACCAACTATAACTATTAAAACTGGGAGAAGTCATGTAGTAATGACTGCCTTTATATGTGTTTAGTTTGTCTTCGGTGGCTCTAAAAATCCCTTGAATGGTGCACCTAAACTGGGTAATGACCAGGAAAACCCTGCTGTTGTTGTTTTTCCTTTTATATATATATATATATATACACATACATAAAGTATATGTATGCATTAGCTGGTGACATGCATGTGTATTTTCTTTCTACTTACTTTTACTGTTTTTATGTATTTGACTACAGATAACATGCCACTATGCAGAGAGGAAAAGGAAGATGTCAGAGACAGCAACCTCAGCTGTCGTTTTTCTGAGTTGGAAAACTGCCTGAAGGTGGCGCTGTCTGATGTGCTGGAGGTGGAGATGAAGGCTGCCTTTGACAACCTGTGGCTAGATGTAAAATCATGTTTTGGTATTTCCCAATACATTTAGAATAGAGTAATGACTGCTTATATTCATCACACATTTATAATAGGGCTACACAATATATTTAAAAAAGTGCAATATTCGTACCACAGAGACATGCAATATTTTTTTTCATTATCTCTCCTTTTTACACATCATGTGATACCAGAGTGGATTTTTCTACCACCTTAACCCTTGTGTGGTCCTTCGTAAAAGGCACACTGGCTGTGTCCTTCAATCGGGTCTTAAAAACGCAGATTCCAAAGTTCAGTTCCATAGACTCATCACCCCACCCCCCAAGGATATATTACTGTTTTCAGTAGTAAGCAATGGCATCCTACAGTACGTATAAAAAGGTACATTTGTGAGCCACCGGGTCTCTTTGACCCGAAGGACCGCACAAGGGTTAATGTATATGATTTTCTGTAAAAAAAAAAAAACTGAAGTGAATGCAAGTTCACATGTTATTAATGTTGAAACGATGTGAATATTTTCAGAGCACAACTTTGGGCTAAGGCCTTAGCACTTAATTTAAATACTTAATTTTTCTGTGCAGTATTTACCAAACCAGGCAAACAATAGAACAGTGTTTTGTTCAAGCTCTTACATAGCAGTACTGGGGCACTTGTTTTATTATAAAATACATCCTTATCATTTACACATTGTTATATGTGAACAAAATGACAAAATATCTGTCTGTGTTTGTGTCTGAAGGCCTACATTTGTAGCATCACCAGGAACTTAGACAGATTGTAACTGATTGTAGCAGTATTTTGTCTTTAAGTATAAATAATTAGGTCAGCATACAAACAACTGGCTCATTTTAACATTAAGGAACATTTTTCTTAGTAAATGAAGTTTGTATTTGTTTAGATGAATGAGAAATATTGCAATATTATTGAAATCACTATTTTGCATATCATAAGTTTTTCCAAATGTCATGCAGCTCCAACAAATTAATTGATTGATTGATTGATATTTTATTGATCCCTTACAGGAAATTACTAAAGTAATATAAGTAATGTCACCATTTTGGTGTTTTCTGTCTTGACAGGTTGTTCACATAAAACCACCCTGGTCTCTTCTAGATGTCCTGAGGTGTATGAAGAAGCACTGGATTGCTGTTTTTGGACAGATTTCACCACGAAAAAATGAAAAAACTGTGGAGAATCTCATTGATTTCTTTGACTCAGGTATAATAGTCTGATTCACCAGTGTTTGTTTAAGGGGGAAAATAGGAATTTGAAGGGTTAAAGTATTTTTTCACCTGTAGCTCATTGTCAGACATTTCCAAAATAATTTTTTTAGTAAGACAAAAAAAGAGAACATTCCAAGGCACTCACTTATATGTGAAAATTTAAAAAGCCTTTATTACATTAGCTTGGTTACAAAAATCTATAAAAGATCCCAACACGTTTCGGCATCCAAGCCTTCATCAGGGAGTCAAACATGATAATAAAAAAAAAAAAAATAGATTTATTGACATTTTGCACATACAATAACAACCATCAAGGAATCAACAATCATAAAAAAAATAAAATAAAATAAACAACAACAAAACAGTAAAGGTGCAGTGAGAGGCAGAAAACTTGGACGGGCTTGTTTAAAAGCCTAAAAGCCTCCACCTAATACATAAACATTATGGAAGTTGTGAGACTCCCATAATCAATACAGATTCAAAATATGAATAAAAGAAAGACAAAATATCTAAACACACACACCTTTTTATTTTTTAAACCGTTTGAGAAAATTATATATATATATATATATATATATATATATATATATAAAGAGAGAGAGAGAATTTATTTTATTTTTTTTTTACTTATTCTCTTCTCCCACAACCCCACCCTATCTGAAAGAAGACATTTCTTGGCATATGAATAGTAGAGAATATATACATTGCATTCACAGCACTTCACTTTTATCACATTTTGTTATGTTACAGCCTTATTCTAAAATTGATTCAATTAAATGTTTTCCGCCAAATTCTGCATAAAACACCCCATAATGACAATGTGAAAAGTTTTTTTGAGATTTTTGCAAATGTATTAAAAATGAGAAAAGCATTCTGAGAGTGTAGACATCCACCAAAGCAGACCCCCCCCAAATCAAAATCTAATAATTTGCTGATCTCCTCATTACCACCATACACCGAAAATTTCATCAAAATCCATCCATAACTTGAAAAGTTATGTTGTACACACACAGACAGACAGACAGACAAACAGAGAGACAGATAAATGCAGGCATAAACATAACCTCCTTGGCAGACGTAATAAAAAAAAAACCCATAGAAATAACATGTACATAAGTATTAATAGCCTTTGCTTGATACTTTATTAATGCACCTTTGGCAGTAATTACAGCCTCAACTCGTTTTAAATATGATGCCACAAACTTGGCACAGCTAGCGATGGACAGTTTGGCCCATTCCTCTTTGCAGCACCTGTCAAGCTCCATCAAGTTGGATGGGAAGCGTGGGTGCACAGCCATTTTCAGATCTCTCCAGAGATGTTCAATGGGATTCAAGTCTGGGCTCTGGCTGGGTCATGCAAGGACATTTACAGAGTCGTCCTGCAGCCACTGCTTGGTATCTTGGCTGTGTGCTTAGGGTCTTTGACTCATTGTCCTGCTGAAAGATGAACCGTCAACCCAGTCTGAGGTCAAGAGTGCTCTGGAGCAGCTTTTTATCCAGGATGTCTTTGTACATTCCTGTTTAATCTTTTCCTCTATCCTGACCAGTCTCCCAGTTCCTGTCACTGAAAAACATCCCCCCACAGCATGATGCTCCCACCACCATGCTTCAGTGTAGGGATGGTGTTGGCCTGGTGATGAGCGGTGCCTGGTTTCCTCAAACACCTGGCATTCACGCCAAAGAGTTCAAGCTTTGTCTCATCAGACCAGAGAATTTTGTTACTCGTGATCTAAGAGTTCTTCAGGTGCCTTTTGACAAACTCCAGGTCTGCCATGTGTCTTCTAACAAGGAGTGGCTTCCCTCTGGCCTCTCTTACCATACAGGCCTGATTGATGGATTGCGGAAGAGATGGTTGTGCTTCTAGAAGGTTCTCCTCTCCACAGAGGAACGCTGGAGCTCTGACAAAGTCACCATCGGTTTCTTAGTCACCTCCCAGACCAAGGCCCTTCTCTCCCTATCGCTCAGTTTAGATGGCCAGTCAGCTCAAGGAGGAGTGATAGTGGTTCCCAACTTCTTCCATTTATGGATGATTGAGACCACTGTGCTCATTGGGACCTTCAAAGCAGCAGAATTTTTTTTGTACCCTTCCCCAGATTTGTGCCTCGAGACAATCCTGGCCTGGAGGTCTACAGACCTTTGACTTCATGCATGCTTTGTGCTCTGACATGGACTGTCAACTGTGGGACAGGTGTGTGCCTTTCCAAATCATGTCCAGTCAATTGAATTGACCACAGGTGGACTCCAATTAAGGTGTAGAATCCCCTCAATGATGATCAGTGTAAACAGGAGACACCTGAACTCCATTTTGAGCTTCATGGCAAAGGCTGTGAAAACTTATGTACATGTGATTTCTTGTTTTTTTTATTTGTAATAAATGTGCAAAAATCCCAAAAAAATCTAAAAAATCACATTGTCATTATGGGGTGTTGTGTGTAGAAATTTGAGGGAAAAAATTAATTGAATCAATTTCTGAATAAGTCTGTAACATAACAAAATGTAGAAGAAGTGAATCACTGTGAATACTTTCCAGATGCGCACTGTATAACAAATGAAAAAGAAAAAACGCTGAAATGAATAAGAAAGTAAAATAGAATTTATTAACCAATGAAGTCCGAAAGCCTTGAGCAACCTTGACCGACTATGTATTCTGAAACAATACCCCGTCTTCGCTTTTACTTCTGTTACTGGGCAGGGGTGTTGAGTTTCTGAGTCATCCCCCAGACACAAGCCGTAGTCCTCTGGCGTATGACGCTGCCTGCTTTACTCTGCGCTAGAACCCTACAGAACTACATCTAGAATCAGGTCATCAGCTAAAATGGGCCACTCCAATGTGTGTCAGAAAGATGCTGAGTTTTCCACTGTAGCCTTTCTCACTCAGGATCCTATCAGTGGCTTTAATTACATTATGCTTACAGGGCTAAATGGGTCTGTGTGTCAGTCGAAGGGGGTGGGTAGGTAGGTAGGTGGGTGGGTGGGTTGCTGCACCAGCTGTACAGTGGTTTTTAATCCATCTAAGAATGTTAATAAGCTAAAACAATAGAATTTGTCCTTGGCCTGTGCTTTCTTGGTTTACTTGCATGACTCTGGATTTCTTGGTCCCACACAGTCTGGATCAGTGCCAGAACTGTGAGACTAAGAGGAGGAGGAGGAGGAGGAGGAGGAAAGGAAGGAGGGATAAACTGTATGAGAGCCTAAGAACAAGTTGAGGAGTGGAAAAGTACTGCACGCAATTTTCTGGTCTGTCCCAAGCAGAGTGTGTGTGTTCTGTTGTAGCTATACTTGAGAGGACTCGGCCGCCATTAGAAATATTCATGATCAGAATGTGTTCAAGGTAAACGTGAAGCCTGTTGAATATTGGGCTGTCATAGTAAGACCTGAGGTATTTAACCTCAGTGCAGGACACCTGTGCTTTGTGCTTCGGTGTGCAGGTTTAATGACAGTCATTACATTTGCAGGATAAACACGCAGTGACTGAGCCGGAGCTTATTTCATCTTTATATTCACAACATTCCCCTCAAGGTTACACAAACAAAGCACCCTCTCATGAAATAGGTGTTTGCCATTCAATTACCTCCTCTTCCCTCTTCCTCTGGCCTCACTTACTGATGTGTGTATGTTCTGGTTTATCTACAACCCCAGATAAGAGATGATGTTAACGGTATGGACAATGAAGCATTCAAATTGGTATTTTACTGCAGACACTCTGCACGTCTTGCTTACCTGAATGTCAGGAATTAATATATTTTCACCTGACAACACATGAAATATGATTTTTTTTTAAAAATGTCATCACATTTCCTTTGACAGGAACAACATATATAGGCATTATTGCATATAAAACAGAATGTACTGTACTGACTTGAAGCAGTAGTAGATGTATTTTATTGTCTTGGGAAATGGTGCAGGATGATAAACACAGATTTTACAATCACAATCCAATGCTGTAAACTGATGCCAACATCAACAGGCAGTGAGAACCTATGACAGCATGAAGTCATATAATTACATAAGCCTACACCACTTTGGTTGGATGTATACAATCATGTATGTACTCATAAATATGCATATTATGAAGATCATGAAGTGAAAAAAATGAATGGAAACAGAAATAAGAAGATATAGATTATGAATAAAATAAACAGTAAAGTGGAATAAAAAGCACAGTGTGTATTATAGTAATACAAAAAAAGAATAATAATAATTGTATGTCAATAGTAATTTTCTGTTGAATAGTGTGTATAGTATCAAGGAACAATTACAGGTGATGGTGCTAATACGTGTTTTTAGTTTTATTACATAAAATACAACACTGCTGTAACTGGAGAGGCATATTCACAATGAATATATTACAGTAAATAAACAAATTGTGTGGATTTTTCTCGTCTTCAGAGGAAGTACAGATGTATTTATGCATTTTTCATGATTATCACAAATTAGTTAATTAAGGCCCCGTCCACACAACAACACAATGAGATTTCTTTTCATACCAGGTAGAAAACGGATCAATTAAATATCTCTTTCAAGAACAAGATTCGAATTTCTAGACAAAAAAATGATATCCTGAGATAAGGGAACTTTTTGGGGTATGGCTCCATAGGACTGGAAATGCGTTGCAGGTGAATTAGGTGAAATAGACAATTTTAGCTGTCTAGCTCCATAGGGAAACATTCATTTTGCTCTCTGTTGATTGTCCCCCAGCAGAA
The DNA here is from genome assembly GCA_020466265.1 of Siphamia tubifer. Classification (NCBI taxonomy): domain Eukaryota; kingdom Metazoa; phylum Chordata; class Actinopteri; order Kurtiformes; family Apogonidae; genus Siphamia; species Siphamia tubifer. The sequence goes on from CM035786.1 coordinate 10,775,059, forward strand.
TTCTGGTGGAACTGCAGCTAAAAAGCTGCTACAATAGGACTGAATAGCAAGTGGCGAGGCTGTCCTTAAAGACTCTGTGGTTGCTGTCGTTTTGCAGCCAAAATGGCCGACCAAAAGGAGCATGCGTTTTGCAAATCGGGTGTCAATGTTTTTTCCCTACTATGGTGATGCCAACTCGGCTTCTGATTGGTCGAACTTTAGCGCTAGACTGAAAGCATCAGGTAGATGTGCAGATCGGATAGCCACAACAACAAGGTATGTGTAGGCGTCTCTGCTGCTCGTCTTGTTGGTTTAACATCGGGAGATTTTCCTTCAATAACGCAAGTAAACTTAGCAGTGACTGCAGCTCTGTTACTACCGCTACTCTGGTGTCCGCCATGATGCTTGCTGTCTTGTTTACAAATGAATGCTATTTGTTCTTGTCATGTGGTTTTGACGTAAAGGCTAGGTGTAAACAAATCAGTTTTACTCGTCCAGATGCCAATACAACGGCACCGTTGCTAGTTCTTTCCACTCTGGAACCCGTTCTCAGAAGATATTGTTTTGGGGTACCCAAAACACTGGTGCCATGTGGACGTGAGCCCAAAACGATAACAAACTTAATCAGATTCACTCGAAAACACTGCTGTGTGGACAGGGCCAAAATCAACCTGATTTATTGTCTAATTTTTGTAGAAGTAAAGTTACATTAGATAGAAACAGTACAACTACCTCAAATGTAGAATAATGAGCAGTACTTGTGTAGCAGTACTTACTTATGTTCTACCTTTGTGTTCACTGAACCTTCATGTTCTGCTTGCTATTGGTCTACACTAATCTAATGTCCTCATTTACTTATTCTCCAGGTAGAAAACTGGAACTTGATGCTACAATAGAGGCACTTCAGGAATCTAAGGAGCTCTTGAAAGCCTTTGTTAAGAGTTCCAGCTGTGTTCCCAGTGCCATCTCTGTAGTGGAAAACATATTCCATAATCTACAAACTCAGGTCAGTTTATATGTTCTATGGTGATACATTGACTTCTGAGTTTAATTTGTTTTGGGACCTAGCTTGTAACTCAATTTATTCTTATGTCAAATCAATTTTCCCCATTAAAATTAATTGAAATTCCATGAATCCAGTCCAGCCGTTAAAAAAAAAAAAACAGGCCAATTTCACACCTAATTTAGAACAACAAAGCTCAGCGTGTTGTCCATGTCATAGCAATAAAAAGAAAAATGTTGGCGGACAGTTAGTAAATATTCTCAACTGCATTTTTAGTCCAACAACCCAAAGTTATTGTTCCTCTGTCTGCCCGTAAACAATGTTTCAAGAATCTTTTTCTCTGAAACCATCTGTCAGAATGAGTTGATATTTGTCTTTGGGGTAAGGTCTACCAAGTGTGTTCAAAGAATTTGGATTTTTTATTTTTTATGTTTTTGTTTTTTTTTTTCAGATCCCCATTGGTTTCTAATAGGCCACATATCAAACTACTGTATATTCAAAATTGTTGAAGATGTTGATGTAATTACGATTGGCAATAGATAGCAGGTCATATATGGGCTTTAATTTGGGGCCATGAAGTTTGACCTTGGATGACCTCAAAAAGTCAAGTGAACGTCTTTATAATTGCCATTGGTCTATGGGACCCTTGGTCCTATTTTTATGTATTTTATGTATTCTTACCAGGACACTCCCTGTGATCCCTGTGGTTTTGTAAAATTAACCAGTATTTAATTTAAATATATTTTATTTTAGTTTTGATAGATCTTGCGATAGATCTAAAATTTGAAATTTGAAGATTAAGGTGAGATTACAGATATCCTCTCCTGCTGTACAACAACATCCAGTCACTGTGCAGAGGGGAGGGGTTGAAATACCTTGCCTCCTTTCGGGATGGACCCATAGTTAGGAAAAATAAGTTTGGCAAAATAACTGCATAAAAAGCACAAAATGCAAATGTAACACATCAGAGATGCTTCTACGGTGAAGTCACCTTTGAAGTGAACAACACGACATGCTGGATGAAGCTCTCTTGTTACTCATATTTTGGCTTGTAACTCAAAACAAAACATTGACCTAGCACCGGTTTGTAAATCAGAAAACTTGTAAGTGTGTTCTAGACCAGGTTTATCCTACTCTGTGCATGTGTGTTGCATTTGTCTTCATATATTAAAAACCATTGACATTGGAGGGAAAACATCAAAAGAGCAGTTATCCAGGCAGCAGGGAATATTTCCGTGTCTGATATAGTTGAAGATTTTCCTGAATGTGGTTCAGTCTGTGTAATATCCGCACCTGTCTGTTCTAGGGGGAATCTCCAGTCTCTGATGTTGTCATGCACGATGATGATGAAGACAAACAACCCACGTGCACTCAGGTCTCTCCCCAGGAAGTGTGGGCCCTGTTTGAGACCATCTGGTCTAATGTATGTCAAATAAGGTGAGCGCTGAGGAGGCTTTGATGAATTACACTGCAAGTATCTACTACTGAAAACAAGTGAAGATGATTTGTGTTTGTTAGATTTCACTGGAGATTATCTTTTTAAAAAAAAACAAAAAAAAAACAACAGAACAATTCATGTTATTTGCCTTATATGGAGTCTGCTTCTGGCTATAAAAAGTAGAAGAGAGATGGAATAAAAACACAACACAGGCTTAAAAAGTAGTTCAAACAATTATGTATTTTTATATTCTAGCATATCTATCAACAAAAACAAGACTCCGGAGGCTGTCGTTTACTTTGACATTAGATCTCTCAATTCCACTGACCCCAAAGGTCATTTTTTTCTGTCATGCTCCAGCCTGAAAGTGTTCAAAGCTCTGGGCTTTGACCCTCACAACATGCAGACTGTCCAGCCCGTCGGAGGTCCTCCCCCACCGCAGGATGCCTTGGCCTGTTTGCAGAAACTGTGTTGCATGGTCTCGCAGCTGCTTCAAGCCTTCAGCAGGTATCCAACCCAACATTTGTTACTGCTCTCAGTCCAAACAGCAGCAAACATTTGGTTTCACTTGTGTCTGCTTTTGGCTCCACGGCCTCTTTGTTAGTTTTATCTGTATTTAATCATTTATAGTTGATGATACCCACTTAAACTTGTAAGGGCCATAGATAGATACTTGTTTCAGTCACAACTATAACTCTTCACTAAAGCTGTTTGAAATGGTGTCATGTGATGCTGTTACTATGTACACTCTCCTGCTCGTTTTAAAGCTCAGTTCTGATTTTTTTCTCATTTTTGCAGAAATCTTCCCTTTTTTCCTTGGTTTTTCACATTACAATGTAAATGCCATGCAATAACACTGACATATGAACAGTTTATAATCTTGAAGTGATCCACATTAACAGAAGACAATGCACCATCGCACGCAACACAGTTTGTTACGGAAGTAAATGTGGATCTTGCTGGGTTCCTTCTCCTCCAGTTTAAAATTTTTATGTTTTTTGCACCCAAAAATCACGGACTGCAATCCCCACACCCCGCTCTGAAAATCACAGACTCGCGACCGCCTCCCCAAACAATGCCTGAGTCAAATTTCAGCCAAATCTGTGTTTGCATGCCTGATCTATCGCCATTTTAGTAAAGGCAATTTTGTAGGGGGCGCTATAGAGTAAAATCGCAATTTTTATTGATAAACTGGTGTAGGACCGAGACTACTTGCAGTTTTAATTTGCATTGCTGCCAGACGACTCTGGAACTGAAGCCCGGAAGCCATTCAACTCTAACTAAATAAACAGTCATTTTAACCTAAAGGACACAGGAGGTGTTGATCTGCCACTGTCTCCATCGGTTAGTTTGTGTTATTGTCTGACTTAAGTCATTAGTTTGAGTCCAAACCAACAAACAGGCAAAGTGTACTAACACATGAACTTTCCTTTAGCTTTCACTTGTGTATTTCACCTTCTACCGTCCTTGTCCTTATCTACCCAACTCCTTCTGTGTTCTCATTATATATGTGAGTTGTATGTTCTCACAGCGCTGGTGCCCTGTTTGGCATGCAGCACTGCTCAGCCTTTTTAATCTGTTTGACCTTCTTTCGCCGCCTTATCACCTTTGGTATGATGTAGCAGACAGAGCAGCACTGCAGCGCTATTAAGGTCATCGCTGCATCTTCAGGAATAAAACCATGTTTCTGTAGGAGGTGTTCAGCTCACCTACACTGCACAAATCCAAACCTTACCTATATATTTTTCTCATTTTTAATCCAAATAACTCATCACACTTAACCCTTTGATGCATAAATTATGAAAACCTTAGTTAAGAGTTTTTTGACTGATCAAAAACGAATTAATTTTAACACAAAAAGTCTGTTTTGAATATCTGGGTTCAACAGAAATTAATGTCATGAGCCAAAAAAAGGTTGAGAACCACTGATTTAGAACATAGTGTCAGTTGTCGTCCTGTAAATTATCAACTTTTTCCATCAATCTTCACATGTGGCATGCTGTAATCTTATGATATCAAGTATATCAGTAAGTAAGTAAATAAGTCTTCATGTTGCGAATTTATTCTACAATGTCACTCCAATTACTTAGGGTAGAGAGGTTTTCTTTATATAATTTTCATATGATGGCTTTTTGAGGTGCTACCAAGAGGATTACAATTGAATATTCATCCTTATTTGGTCTGTCTTTTCCTGTTAAATGACCCAAATATAACATAGAACATGTCCTTGGCAGTTCGTATCTGGATATTTTTCCAAATTCTTCACTGATATTATTCCAATATTGAGAGAAAAAATAAATTTCTTACCCTCCCACCTCTCCGGAACACACACCTACACATAAACCACTTAAAGATTAAATACACCTTGATGAGAATCACTCTGACATTTTGCTTCCTTGAGGATACATGAACAGTAAACTCCTGTCATCCAAAAGGGCAAAATGGCTCACGTTGTCCCTGTGTTTTGGGCTGTGTGATACTGAGTGGTACTCCTATTTCCAGCTCTGCAGACCCATTGTAGAAGACTCCAACAACTGAAAAAGCACATCTCACATTTCTAGGTCATCAAAGGGATGTGAGACAGATAAATAAGTGAAATGTGAGTATATTGTCCTCCTTGACTGGAAAATTTGAGATGCTCTACCTTTTTTTTTTGTCAAGTTTAGCAGTATCAAGCTCTCCTGAGGATTTAAATGTTGAAGTGCATCCTCTAATTGTGCTTAGCTCTTTTATGAATGCAGCTTCAATGGGTAAAGAAATTTACTTATTTTGATTAATTGCTCAGTTTTGTCATTTTGTTTTACATTTTATTTTTATATTCACATTTTACAGTATACAGAATAACAGGGGGGGGGGTTGGCTGTTTTTAGCACTTTAGCTCACTTTTATCAATAGCACACATTTATTTATTAATTTATTCATTTACTATACATGTGTTGTGTGTGTATTTTTAAATTACATTACATTATACCTATAAATAATGACAGCTTTCATATTTTTGTCTTTGTTTTAGTGCAAAAAATAACATTAAGTTATGAAAATATTTACATTTACAAGCTATACTCTTACAATAAAAGGTGACTAACCTGAACAAGTATGAACAATTTGAACATTCTAAATAAAATGAAGAAGAATTTAAACTTTTTTTTTTTTGCTTCTGTTTCTAAGTGTTTCATGTCTTTGTAGATGGGATCCATCATGCACATGTAGAAATGATAAGTTGGAGCACAATATTTCATTTTCTTCTGGTAATTTACATCTTTTTTGTTTGGATAATTTGTAAAAGTAAGTATTTTCATAATTTTGTGTGTTTTATTCATGTTCATCATTGATAGGTTATTATGCTATTTTTTTCTTCTTTTTTTGAGATCCTAGCTTAACACAAATAAAATATAGACGGGTTCATGAGAAATTAAGCAAAAGAAAAGGAAAAATAAGCATGCTTAAATATAAAACTATCCATAAATATTATTATTTTTTCCCAATATTTTTGACATTTGTCAGTAGTGAGTCTTAACGTGCAGGTCAGATTTTCCATATCATACCTTTCATTCCCAGCAGTTGTCCAGTCCAGTCCACACATTGGGAGGGCAGGTTCAGCCCTAAAAAACATTTGTCTTGATTTGCACTTGCACCTCTCACCTTTCCCACACTGTAGTTGAGTAAGTGAACTGTTCACCACCTCAGGAATCACAAGTTCTTCCCTTTTGCGGTTTTGTGACTAATCAAAAAAGTAGTTGCACTTGTATGTTTCGAGGATTGCTTAATTTCCTGTGTTTGTGTCTGTTGTTGCTTCACACCGGAAACATTTTGTTTGGTGAAAGTGTGCAGAACAAAATGCTTAGGGAAATAATAAGTAAATCTTAGACTCGTCATTTCAATAACTACAGGTTAGGGGGTTCAATTCTCTCTCTGTCCTAGTCAGTCCTGTGTGTCCTTGGGCAAGACACTTTACCCTCCTTGCCTCCAGTGTCACTCACACTGGTGTATGAGTGCGTAATAATATTTCGGTGGTGGTCAGAGGGGCCGTAGGCACGAAATGTCAGCCACGCTTCTGCCAGTCTGCCCCAGGGCAACTGTGACTACATATGTAGTTTACCACCACCAGAGGGAGTATGTGAGAGTGAATGAATAATGGATCACTAATGTAAAGAGCTTTGGGTGCCTTGAAAAGCGCTATAGAAATCTAATCCATTATTATTATTATTATTATTATTATTAATAATAATAATTACCATTTTATTATACTTGAAATGGAAGCTGTTTATATCGCTTATTATCTAGAAACTGCAGAGTAATTGTACTGGAAACTGTATTGAAATTATTTGATGTAAGCAGTTACAAAGAATTCTTACTATGAAATTACATCGAAATGATAGAAATGTCCGCATTAATGAAAGGTATTCCTGTAGCAACTTAGACAGATCTCTGTGTGATACAAATTAACCTGAAAAGCGGGCACTGTGCTCAAAAAGTCCATTTGTCTTTGACTTTTTTGGGGGGACATACTTTTGACCGGGCCATGTGTTAGCCTGGTCCTCTCAGACACTGTGTCTCCATACACCTTTGGCCCTGTAAGAACCTTGGAATGATGTCACCATATCGTGTCAGTTGCTATGGTAACGTCACGAACAAAAAGCACCAAAACAAAGCAGCAGCAGAGGAGGAAATCGCAACAAGACTAGACATGGAAACGGACGAAGTTGTGATGTTTGTTGCATTTGTGCTGTTGCTTTACACAGTAATGGTATCAGAGATTGAAAGAAGGAAGAGTTACCCTTGAAGAACAATTCCACAGAGATGAACAAAACAACATGCGTGTTTCCACTGACCGGCAGGGCCACCTTCCAGAACTTTTATAGGAACCAACGGAGTTCCTGCTCAAGGGTAGGTACTTGAGAGCGGGCCAGTAGAGTGGCTGGGCGGAAGTTGCGCAGATTGGTTGTCGCAAATGACATCATCAGAATGCAACAAACAACTCAAGAGTAGTTGCTGGAGGAAGTTTACCACACGACAAAGCAGAATAATTTCTCACTTTTCCAGCTCTGTTTTGTTCATCTCTGTGGAATTGTTCTTCAAGAGTAACTCTTCTTGTTTCAATCTCTGATACCATTACTTTGTAAAGCAACAGCACAAATGCAACAAACATCCCAACTTCATCCAGGAACTTCACAAGTTCCCGTAAAATAGCCCGGAAGTTCCGATAGTGGAAACACACCTCATGACTCGAGTTTCAACCTTTCACTGAACAGTTGATAGTTGATTACGTAAAGTACTCGCACTATTATAGAAAATTAACCCGTTACTGTTCAGTCAGTTATTGTGTATTTTCATCAGTTCCCACCTAAGAACATAGAGAACGAATCTGATGTATGACTGGAGCTGTAGGAAGACTTTATGGGAACGTTCTCGCTGCTTTCTGTTGCTTTCTTTCCCATAGTGGATTTAGCCCCTTTCTTCCACAACTTATATTTATTCTCTTTCTAAAACTGTATAACTTTTTTGAATACTTTAATTTTTTTTCTCAAGCTTTTCCTTCATACACACGTGGTGTTTTTCCAGTTGTGTGGGTTTTTGCTTCTGTGTGTGGCTGTAGGGGGTCATGAATGCTTGATCACAGGTCTGTGTGAATCTGTATGTATGGATGTGTGTCTGCTTTTTTTTCGCACCTTGGAGGTTTTATATTTTAAGGGTCTCTGTGCGCTCCACTGTCTGTCAGTCAGATTCTCATGGATGCAATATCTTGGAACGGCTTCAAACTTGTTCCCTTAGACTCAGGATGAACCAACTGGATTTTTAAGTTCCTATTAGTGGTGTAAGGAAATGTCGCTTTTGCAGTATATCATGGTATTAATTTCACAATACTGTATTGATATTTAAAAAATACTGTATCGATATTTATATTATTGTGGATAAAAATGAAGCCAAAGACCCACTTGCTGGTCTGGAGGAAAAAGCCCCTTTTTAATAACACAATGAAATTTATTCATGTAGAATATCACCTATCGCAAGCTAACAAGTCAGCTGTTCCGACACACATTACTAATAACCAAAGCATTGTGTGAGCAACTAAAGCCAGAAAGGATGTGTGCAAAACAGGATGTGCTGTATTCCTAAATTTCACAGCAAGGCCAAGCTGATCCCAGACTAAGATAGAGAACAGATTATGATATTCTCGTAATTTATTCTACTTATTATCAAAGTATTTTACCACAATATCCCCAAACGAAGGTTTGGGGATATTATGTTTTTGGTCCAACTGCCACCACCGGATCCATTGCTACCAGTTACCCTTAATATTAACACCATAACTTGAAAAATATTGGGTTTAGAAATTCCAAGTTTTCCATGTTGATGAATATGAGAGGAAGACCTGATGTGATTTTGGATGATTTACCATTTCTAGATTTCCCACAAGGGGGTGCTCAAAGTTTAAAATCACTAAACACTCTTTTAGGCTTGAGTAGAATAGAATAGAAAATGTCTCTCTTTGGCAAACCCCCCCCCCCATCAATAACTATCAATAAAAAGATCAACAGTTTTATAAGAAGATCAACAGTTTGCTGATAGGATTCTTATCTTTGGAACTATTTGTCTGATTGACTTGAAGTCCAAATGAAAGGTCATGACCTGGGGATGCCTCACATCATGACATGATAACTGTCTGGTTAAGAACTAGAGGTGTTTGGAGATATACCTCTAGCCATCACTTCTGACGCCATAACCCTAGTTTTTTGTATTTATTCAAATGCAGATATGGCTAGGGTTCATGTTTGGTGTTTTGTTTTGTCTTACATTGTATTTATCATGAACACTGTTTTGAGACATAATGATAATTTCATATATCCTATAGCACTTTTTATCGTCTGACAGAAGCAGACTTTGGCTCTTTTGTTGGGATGGTACAAAGGTCTTGTCATGTCTTGTCCTGGATGTGTTTCATTATCGACTGAAACATCCAGTTTTGACCTTGATACAACAGTGCACATTCAGAAGGAGCACGTGGGTTTGGAGAATTGAACAGTACTCGAAAGAGTTCAATGCCTGAAGAAGGATTTTTAATCTAATATTTTACAAATGCATGAGGCGTCCAAAACCCTTTTTCCACCATTGTATTTGTCCAAACAAATGCATCTTTAGCTGCACCAGACATTAAAATGAAAAAGAAACTGAAGAAACAAGAGGTGGTCTAGTAATTTTTTCCACCACTGTAGATTAATTAAAGAAAGTGTATTTTTAAACCATGCTGTATCTTGAGTTCATATAGTTGGATAGACCATCAATCGACCCAATCCAAAGTCCATTACATTGAAAATAAATCAATAGTTAATTTTTTCGCTTTATTGCCTAGCTGTAATACGATATAAAATTCTATCATAGTAAGAATCATTATGGTTTTACTCTCCGACCCTACGCTATCACTACATGTCATGTTATACAGAGCTTCAATTTCTTCACTTAATAACCTGCATAAAACTCCTTTAAAGTAACTCACTATATAATTGTATGTTTTCAGGAGGCACAGGACACCCCAGAACTTATAGGCGACGGCAATTCTACTTGAATTTACTTATTTAATTTATTTGTTTATTTTGAGCATTCACATAATAGATACAAGTACAAAAAAGAAATTCCCAAATCATTCAGTTCACATGAAAAGGAGTAGGAAAAAGAAAAACGTATTTAATCCCACCCCTGTTCTCATCCTTAAATAACTTAACATATTAATGTTTTAAATACTCACTCCTGTCCTTCAACTTCAAGCTAGAACTAATTAACAAAATAGGTCTAAACCAATTTAGAATCAATTTATTAGACAGTATTTACATTATAGAACCAAATGTGTGTGGTGTTACATTACAGTATAATTAGAGCTGTCAACATGAAGGCATTAATCCATCATCATAATTAATCTGATTAAAAATGTTAACACAATTAAATGGAACAGTTGTTGACATTTGTTTTGTTTCAAGGTGCTGAATAAATGTGTTAATTGCATATATATTCAGATTTTTTTCATGTGTTTTGGATATTTTATCACATTTTGTGGTTGTTGTTTTTTTGTGTTTTACACACGTTTTACAATATGTTTGGAATTTTCAGTTTTTTTTCTTGAGTTTAGCATATTTTGTGTACTTTGTTTCTCCATATTTTTTATGTTTTTGTTCATGTAATCCCTTGAGACAGAAGAGTCGACTGGAATAAAGTGTTTTGATCATGATTAATTCAAAGCAACCCTGTGATTAATCTTATTAAAATGTAATAAAGTAGTTTGACAGCTCTAATTATAACTAGAAAAGCACTCTAAGAGCACAGACCTTCACCAAGGAGGTTATGTTTTTGCCAGCGTTTAAGCGATAAGTCTGTCTGTCTTTGTTCAACATACCTCAAAAGGTTATGAGCAGATTTCGATGCAACTTTCAGGATAGCTTGAGAATGACACAAGTACCAATCGATTAGATTTTGGTGAAGATCCAGAAGAGATTCTGGATCACTTTTAAATTTTACATTGCAGTAAATGGAGAATAAATTTCAAAGTGATCCAGAATCCAGTATCTGTTCAGGATCTTCACCAAAATCTAATGAATTAGTCTTTGTGTCATTCCCCAACTATCCTAAAAGTTTCATGGATATCCGTCTCTAACTTTTTGAGTTATGTTGTACGTAGACATGCAGATAAATGCGGGCAAAAACGTGTAATAATTAGACACCGACAACAGTAAGAAAAACACAATACCACTAATGGGAAAGAACAGCACATATATTTCCAGATAAAATAAGCTAAAAAATTTAATATTTTCAAGGGCTTGTGTTCGTACATGAATAACAGAATAAAAATAACTGAATGCACAGAAAACAGGTGTTAGAATATGCTGTAAAAGAATCTACATCTTGTTCGACCTGCAGGAATTCTGATGTGCAGAGCATCTTTGCACTCCTGTACTTTTCTGTGCACGTGATGCTGTGTATTGGCGCAGCTCACGCCAGGTTTCCATGGAGACGGACAGACTCATTTTCATGTGTTAGAGCAAAGCTATGACTCATCCAGACTCTGGCTCCTCTGTCCTCTGTACACTCTCAACACTGGCTGTAGATCATTCATTTCACTGCCTATGTTTCCTATATTTTTTCTACCATATGTTTTTTTTTTTTTTTCCTGTGCTGGAGCTACTTTCCATTTTTGCCCCATTACTTCATTTTTCCTGGGCCTGTAATTCAACCAACCCATGTTCTCACTCAAAACAGTAATGTTCTTGTTTATGTTTGAGTCGGAGGCTTAGTGATGACAGACACACCGAGTATTCAGGAAATGTGCGCTCATGTTCAGTGTTCGCACAATAAAAATTTGGAGATAATAATCCACATCAACTCTTGCTTTATAACTCTGTTGGCTCTGTAATGATTATTTAGTGGGTATTTTAGAGTTCTTGAGTAACCATGTCTTATAGAGCCATGGTTCTCAAACTGGGGTCCGCGGACCCCTAGGGGGACGTGGCGCATGTCCAGGGAGTACGCGAAATTATTCACGGTTTTGTTTTTGTTTTGTTTTTGGTTTTTTTTGCTGTTTTATTTTGAAATGCGGAAGTTTTATTTTGTAGCGAGCGGGCGGAAGTAACAGCGCTGTTTGACACCAGCTTGACTAAATTGAGACGGAGCGAGTCACAGGCTATTTTTAGCCACCCTGCAGCGAACATGGATCGATTTTTGTGTCCGCCAAGTTCCTCAAGAAGTGGTAAAAGAAATGACAATGAAAATGACAAAAAAACAAACGTCCTAACCCTAAAAAGGGAAAGTACATTGATAGTTATATTGAGTTTGACAAGCCCATCCCTCTCATTAAGTCTCTGTCTGTCTGTCACACACACACACACACACACACACGGTTTTGTGTGTCTTTTGTTCCGTTTATTATTTTAAAATTATTTAAAATTTTTGTTTCTGAAGTGCTCATTTATATTATAATACCTGAAAATTTCACTGGTTTGCACAAAAGCACTATTAAAAAGGTTATCATATTTTCATAATAATCATTGTTGAAGTGTTTTTTTTTATCATTTTCAGTATCGCGAGGATGAGGGGGGCCAAAAAAGTTTGAGAATCCCTGTTATAGAGGGAGGGATGATAATGGGACAATTACCAAAATTCCTATTTAATTTTGTTCGGAAATGGCTTAGCATTGAGAGGAAGTATAGATGACATGACATCATTCATCTTCTGAACCCGCTTTATCCTCACTAGGGTCACGGGGGTCACTGGAGGCCTAATCCAGCTACAGTGGGTGAAGGCGGGGTACACCCTGTATGAGTCTCCAGTTCATCTCAGGGCTGAACATATATAGACAATCACTCTCACATTCACACTTACTCTATGGGCAATTTAGATTAACTAATTAATCTGTCAGTGCATGTGTTTGGATGGTGGGAGGAAACTGGAGAAAACCCACGCAGACACAGGGAGAACATGCAAACTCCACACAGAAAGGTCTGGTGTGGGAATAGAACCAGGGACCTTCTTCCTGTGAGGCACAAGTGTTAACCACTGCACCACCTTGCCACCATAATTCTATTTTATGATACATATGTTTTCTTTGGGGGTTTTTTGTTTAAATTGTTGTATAATAGACTTAAAAGAGTGACTGTTTTTGTTGTTCTACCTCATGCGTTACAAACAGAACTTGGTTTGATTTGATATTTATTATGATACTTATGTTTGTCATCATAACACGTCTGATCTTTCATTTCTAACTCTAATAATATGTCTTTATCTCCCCAGTATACTGTCATCTGACCCTGGTTTAGAGGAAGTCCAGACCCTCCTCAGTGTCATCCAGACCAGTGAGGTTGGTTCATTTCACATTGTGATTTTTTTTTTTGTCCCCACATGGAAATAGTAGAATATTTAAATAAATGAATATATAGTTTACCCCACCTTCACCCGTAGGTAGTTGGGATAGGTTCCAGCACCCCTGCAATCATCTCAAGGATAAAGTGGTTCAGAAGATGGATGGAATATGTAGTTTACCTTCTCTTCAGCTCATGTGTGTTTTGTTTCAGATCGTTGATGTGGACAAACTAACAGCCAAAGACCTTTTTGAATGTTTCTCACAACAGGAATACAGGTAGGAACCTAAGAACTCATGAACACAATAATAATAATAATAATAATAAGCTTTATTTATATAGTACATTTCATGCAAACACTGTAGCCCAAAGTGGTTGACATTGATTTAAAATTCAAATACAATTTTAAGACAGGGTGAAATAAAAAATACATTAAAATATGATTGTACAAAATTATGAAATTACAAAAGTACAAGATAAACTGAATATACATGCATTATAAAATTTCAATAAATAAGAATAAAATGACAAGAGTAAACTGATTATACATACATTATACAATTTCAATAGAGTAAATCAGAAATACATTAAGATTTGATTACGCAATATAAAGAATATAAAGAACGGGGTCACAGAATTGTGACTCCATTATTTATCTCCCTTCAAAGGCTGATGAAAATAAAAATGTTTTTAATCTAGTTTTAAATATACTCAGTGAACTGGCTTCCCTCATGTCTTTTGGAATTGTATTTCATAACTTTGGTGCATAGTTAACAAAGGCTGCGTCCCCAATTTTCTTTGTCATATATGTGGTGTCACTAATAAGCCTCCGTTGGATGACCTTAGTGTTCTAGTTTGGACATAACTGGTCAGTGAGTTTGAAATGTAACTGGGCCCTGTTCCATTTAAGGCTTTATAAGTGAGGAGTAGTATTTTAAAATCTACTCTGCAGGGAAACCAACACTGGAGTAATGTGCTCTCTCTTCTTGGTTCTGGTTAGTAACCTAGCTGCAGAATTCTGGATCAGCTGAAGTCTGTCTGTGGTGCTTATTGGGAGGCCTGTGAAGAGTGCATTACATACATTTACATGCACTTCAGTGTACATTAAAGTGTACCAAGAAACCTCCAAAAGTTCATGGAAAAAGGACATTTGGAAAAAAAAAACAGTTTTAGTTGTGATGTTTTTGTTTCAACATCAGGGTTCCCACGCATCCTGGAAAATTTGCAAAATGATTAACCAATATTCCAGTTACGGAAAATGGAGAAAAAAAAAGGGGGGGGTCAAGTGTCCTGGAAACGGTTATCATGAAAAAGTATTTATCCTCCCCTGGCTTGTGACCTTGTGTGCTTAAACTGAGATAAAAGAAATTAAAATGTTTTTTTTTTTCAGTGATTTATTGAAAATATACAAATATTTGTGGAGGAAGCGCAGGACAGACTCGAATGAAAAGAAGTCGACACAGAACAAACATTTCAGTATCGCCGAAATAATTAAATAAAAATAATAATTACAAAATAAATAAAATTGAAAAATAAAAAATAAATGAAATTTTTTAAAATTTTGATTAATGAAGAAAGAAAATAATAAATATATACACAAATAAATAAAAAATACTAAAAAATAATTGCAGGACCTGTCATGTGACTATTGTGCACACATACATTGTGCTGCCCTGAGCTCCTTAAAGCTGTCATTCCATGGTTATTTCATTAATATTACTGTGTTCTCCATTGTTATTGAATTCATTGTGTGTTGGTTCTATTAAAAAAAAAATGTCCGGATTGCTTTGTTTCGAGCTGTTTTTTCACGGTAGAAAAATGCATTGGCTCTATTTAAAAACAAAAAATGTCCAGCCGTTTAGAAAAATGACTTGAGGTCGAACAACAGAGTTTACCGGTACTTCCTCATACACGTCCATGACGTGGTCACGAGGCATCTCTGATTGGCTCAGAATGCGTCAAGGAACACTCACCCTTCCTTCTCGCTGTGTATGTATTTACCTTTACCCAAGTAACATCCAGCTGGGTTTCGTGCCGTCGCTTGTTCTGAAAACGTGCAGGGAAAAAAAACGAGGCTTTATTTCCACAGAGAGCACATGAACCAGTTTGATCCAACATTTTTTTTCCAGTTTGTGCAGCAGCTACTGTGGGGCCGTCTTCTCTTGTAGATGCTAATGCTAATGCTACTTCAGATTCGCTGCCGGGTTAGGGTTAAACCCACGTGGGTTTAAACCCGTCTGACGTCAGAAGGACTGGCTTTTACTGGGTCCCTGGTTCATCTTGTTGTTTTGTGTGAATGCAGTATGCAGCCAGTGGAGGTGACAAACCACTGTCAACGTCAGCATGTGTCGCTAAGTCGGGGTGACCCATCAGATTCCAGAAGGAGCGTGGAATGACACCCTTAAAAACTATGACCATCCTTCAGTCAAAAACCTTGGTGTGTTTTTAGGCAGCTCTTTTAAACTGAACTGACAGATTAGTTTGGTGGTTAAATGTTGTTTTTGTCAGTTCCTGTGTCCTCAGCACACTTTAGCTTTACCTCCCACAAAATGACTTGTATACTTTTATCCTGGACCGGTTGGAGAACTCTGCAGGTTGGACCAGGCCTCTGTCGGCCTCCTGTAGTTAGTCCAAATCTCTGCAGCACCACTGCCCACGGGCACCAGCAGGCATGAGCACATAACACCTGCCTTGGCCTCCTGTCAGCTACAGGATTGATTTACAATTTTACTATTAATTTTAAAAAGTCTAATGGGCTGGCTCCGTCTTATCTTTCTGAGCTTGTGCCAGTCAATGTTCCTGCCAAAACAATGTGGTCCACTGAACAGCTGACCTTACATTTTTCAAGTTCAACAATCTGTTTCTGTTCCAGCCTCCTGTTGTCGCTCTCCTGTTGGACATAGAGCTGCACAATATATTGTTTGAACATAGACATTGCAATGTACGTGACAGCAATAGTGACATCGCAGATTTTGCAATTATTTGTATTAATTTTTTTAATCATTTTTATTTGTACAGTTGTACATTTACTTACGAAATTAATTCATTCCAGAAGTGTTTTCTTACCGTGAATTTCCCACAAATACAGTCGCATTTTACATTTAAAATGTGGGTATTTATTTATTCATTTATTTAAACTTTTTTTTAAATGTATGTTTTGTTTATTTTTAGTCATTTATTTTTATTTATTAATTTTTGTTATGTTTTTGCCTTTTATATTTATTCATTTATTTATTTTTAATTATTAATTTATTCAATTCCTTTGGTTGCAATAAGGACTACACTGAAACGTACGTTCTGTGCTGCTTTTATATATACTACTGAGGGTTTTTTTTTCATATCACGGTAAAAAGAAATTGTAATGTCTAATATATTTTGGATGTAAGAAAAACACAGTTTGTTAATATATTTTTTAAAAATATTCCATAAAAACTCATTTGTTGGCATTAATGTTTAATACAAGCTGAGTTTATCTGTGTTTGTTTTTTACTGCTTTATTGTTGTTCTTAACTTCTGCATTGGCACTTTTAATATGGTAGTAAAGCACTTTGGGCGTCATTTGTTGTTGTAAATGTGCTACAAATAAGTGGGACTTTGACCTTGATCATACTCCAAAACAACACAATATGTTTTCCCTGTTTAGAATAAAATCAGTAGTTTAAATGTGCGTCCATGAAAGATAGAACCTTTTTTTAATGTAGGGGTCTTCAAAATTATCTACAAGGGAAATTTTTGATAGATCAAATTAGTAAAATGTACCATTGTAGCTGAAAATACAAAATATAGCTGTTATCAACAGGGTCATCAGAGTCGATATGTGTCACTTTATCAAAATAAAATACATATTATGATTTAATACTTAACCCCCATGGCCCTAGTGAGGATCAAGTTGGTTCAGATAATGAGATGAGATTTAATAGTTATTAGTTATTTTATGAAAAAAAACATTAATTATAAGTTAAGTCTGATTATTTCAATAGATTTTTTTATATTAAAGTACTATTTTACCTCCCAGAAATTGATTTTAATTGAAATTTTAATAATTGTGGACTAGAACTGCACAATATATTGTTTGAGCATCGACATCACATTGTACGTGTGAACAATAGTCACATGACAGGTCCTGTTAATGTAGGAGACGAATGAACTCAATATTTTCTCATTTAATTTCAATAGAACTTGACACACACTGAGCACATCAGTCATTCTGAACCAGTCTGTACTGAGTCATTGGTAACAATACTGAACAATGATCAACCAACAAGAGAAAATCACTCAAAACCAACAAGAGAAAAATCACTCAAAACCAACAAGAGAAAAATCACTCAAAACCAACAAGAGAAAAATCACCCAAAACCAACAAAAGACAATCGCCCAAAACAAACAAGAGACAAATCACCCAAAGCCAACAAGAGCAAATCACCCAAAACCAACAAAAGAAAATCACCCAAAACCAATGCTCACTGCCAGAAAGAAAAGCAACTTCAGTTATGCGGAATTGTTTCTTTTCTATTTATTTTTTTGTTTAAGTTATTTTTCATTTAATTGTATTTTTAAATGTATATTTAATTAATTTAATTGTTTAATTTTTTGTTAATTAATTATTATTTATTTGTATTTTTTAAATTAATGTATTTTATTTATGAATTTATCATTATTATTTATTTTTTTTCGGCTACAAGAAGGATGACAATGAAACACATGTTCTGTGTCGACCGCTAATTTGTTTGACCGTTTATGTTGGCACCACACAGCTGTTATTTACTCCTGAGTTTTTCATATGACAATATATATCGCATGGTTAAAAATAAAAAAAAATCACAATGTAATTTTTTGGGGGGTTTTTTCTAATATTTGTGCAGCCCTGTTGTGGACTGAATGGGCACCGTGCAGAACAGAGTTAAAGACGTTTCACTAATTCTCTCTTGAGGCGACGTGCATCAGAGTTACTTAAATAAACCATGGCTTTGTCAGCAGCACAGATTGATATATGGACCCTCAGCAAACATGTGACTCATGCTTCTCAGATGTCTTGCGCTCATTTGCTGCAACGTGCCCGTGCAGGTATTGGTATTGTCTCCCTGGTGTTGGATCATAACAGCCGTCCTCTTAGATTACGCCAGTGACCATGCCAACAGTCCTCAACACTATTTAACGTGTCCCTTTTAAAGCTCAGCTCAATAGATCATTGTGTTTATAATCCTTTAGGCATACCATCATAACCACCAGACAAGTTACTCCTATCAGCTTTTGAAACATAATCGGACATTGTCCTGCAGCCTCAAGATTGATTTGTTGACACAAAGGAATGCATGTAGCGCTCTGTTTCAAATGGCTCAATAAATATTTAGTAATCAGCTGACTTTATTAGACGCTTTGAGCTTAAGCAGTGCCCAGCCTGCTCTCATAAGGACACTCATAAACCCTCATAAAATAAAGAAGGGCTTGAAAGGAGCCGGTTTTATGAGTCTGTTGTTATTGTCATCGTCTTATATTTACGCTATAACCCTTAAAGAGTGCACAACATCTAAACCCACGCTCCATATTTTAAAGGGTAAATGAGGTTTGAATATTATCAGAATACTGTACTTTATTAACCTCTGTGGGACAATGTGGTTAAACAAAACCCAAAATAAAGACAGTAGAATTTAGAGCTGCACAATATAGTGTTTGAACATTAACATCGCAATAGTAACATTAACATCGCAATATTTTTTTATTTTTTTTTTTATTATTATTATTTTTTTTATTAATTTAATTTATTCATGTATTTATTTTTATTATTTTATTTGTCCTTTATTTATTCATTCATTTATTTTAAATTTTATTTCCTTATTATTTCTTAATTTTTATTTATTTATTTAAATTTTTTTCTTTGTTTATTTTTTATTTATTTATAATTATTAATTTTATGTAATTATTTCAGCTATAAGAAAGATGATACTGAAATATACGTTCTGTGTCGACCACTAATCTGTTTGACCATTTGCGTCTGCGCCGCACCACCGTTATATTTACTCCTGAGTATTTTTTCATATCGCAATATATATCGCAGGGTTTTTAAAAAAAAACCAAAAAAATGCAATGTCAGTTTATTCTAATATTGTTCAGCCCTATTAGAATATCAAGGGGAGCCTCATATACTTTAGGATTGTTTTGAATTAAGCAAAAAAAAATAAAAATCTTCGTAAGACATTGTGGTTTGTATATATTTTAATTTTGCTTTTGTATATATATATATATACATATACATACATACACTTGGTATGATTAAAAAAAAAATCCAGTGTTTACAGAGCTTTTATTTTCATTTTCATTATTTTACAGCTCTATTTAAAGTTTTTTTATGAGTCATTTTACACTTGGCTGTCACTTTTCCTGGCAGTTGACCACAGCAGTTATAATTCAAGTTAAATTTGTTAATTTTTAACTTGGCAGATTTTTTTTGCTGAATTCAAACAAAAAGAGAAAAAAAAATCTGCCAACGGAACAAATGTAAATTATCCTGACAATAAACTTTGACTTTACTCTGAGCTTTTATGAACATCTTTGTGACCAGTCAATAAAAAAAATATTACAATTAATTCTTATATCTCACTGAAAAATATATATTTAGATGATTTTGTCTTATTTAGATGTGATTAGATTTTTAGACTAGAAATGAGAAAAATACACATAGTAAGATTTTACATTTTCAGTATTTCCAGAGCTTTTATTTTCATTACTAGGCTGTTTTTTAGAGCTCCATTTGTAGTTTTTAATGCACTATTTTACACTTGGCTGTCACTTTTCCACAGCAGTTACACTTCAAGTTAATTTTGTTAATTTTTAGATTGTTAATTTAACTGCTTCGGAGATGTACATAATATATTTATACGAGAATATATGTAATATTTATTTAGCAACATGTAGCACTTGGTGACGGCATACTTTTGTATTTAATAAATGAAGTCAGTTATGTCACCAGCTCGTTTACGGTTGCTTCACTTTACTGCATTCGATTTCTTTTCCCCAGTGAAATGACCTTTGACCTTTCTCCTCCTCACTTATGTAAAACAGGCTTTACATTCACACCTATGAGATTATCTTTCCCTGACTCAAGAATAAATTCTAAGACATACAGGTGCACAGTTATCCTACTTATCCTGTTTATTTTTAGCTTCTCATGGACGTGGTGGAACTTACCGTCAAATATTACAGGGTGGATTTGTCTGATGTGTCACAGGAAGCGTCGGTCCATCATTGTTCCGATGCTAAGTCTGCAGGTTGAACTCAGTAGCTGCCATATGAACAGTTCATAGTATTCAGTGACGGACCTTCAATTAAGCAATTAACAAGGCCCCCCATCAAGTCTGCCCTCCATAGAGCCCCCCCCCCCACCCCAACCTGAGCAGCCCAGCCATGGTAAACACACACAAAAAAACTAGTTTTAATTTGCTCCTGATGTAAAGTATTCAAATGTTTTTCTGTGGAAAAAAAAAACACTAAGTAGCTGCAGAATATACTAAATTAATGTCTAAATAATATCAGAAACCCCCATCTGTTGCCACACACACACTCTTTCAATGTTTTGCCTGTCGCTCGCTCGCTTGCTCACTCACTCACTCACTCACTCACTCACTCACTCACTCACTCACTCACTCACTCACTCACTCACTGATGGCAACATGGAAAATGGACATTAGAAGATTGAGGACTTTACTAGTCTCTCTTGCTCTCCATCTCTCTCTTTCTGTCTGTCTCTGCATCTCTGTCTTTGTGTCTCTCTTTGAATGTCTCTCTCTCTCTCTTTCTCCTCTATCTCCTGTCTCTCTATTTTTCTGTCTCTGTGTCTCCTTCTGTCTTTCTCTCTCTCTGTCTCCGTCTCTCTCCTTCTGTCTCTTTGTTTCTGTCTCTCTCTTTGTCTTTCTTCCTTCCTTCCATCTCAATTTACAGTCAGGCTATAACAGGTGTCCAGTAGGGATGACTGTTATTTGGTGTGTGTGTGTGTGTGTGTGTGTGTGTGTGTGTGTGTGTGTGTGTGTGTGTGTGTGTGTGTTGTTTAAAGAATGAGGGGCGCCATGTCTATATTTTTCCTAGGGCCCCAAAATAGCTACATCCACCCCTGACGGTATTCAGTATATTATTTATTCCTTGGTTATTATCCACCCTCAACGCTGCTTGTCTAGATCTCATAATCCGAGCATAGATCACTCACGTTGACTCAACAGCTCTTCAGTTCAAATGACTTCCTCTGAACGGCCATAATATGGGCGATGGTGATATTTTTGATTATCAGAGCTGATTTACAAAACCCCTTCTGTAGAGCAATATTAGATTAGACTGGAGTATTACTTCATAACGACGCGAGAAATTGTGTGTGTGTGTGTGTGTGTGTGTGTGTGTGTAGCATAATGATATGACGCCATAATAAAAACACTGAAAGGTTTACTCAGAATTAAAGCCGACATCTGCTGTGTCACTTTCACAGAAGAGATTTACAGGCACTTTACCCGTCACGCCATTCCAAGCTTTTATTCCAGCAGAGCCTCGCTGAAAGATAAAGTGGAGCTGTCTGTGTTTTGACTGTAAATATTTTATTTGTTACATTCACTGCGAAGTGATCCAGGCCTTTACTTAGCAAGTGCATTATCGGCCGTGTTAAATATTTGATTTCTGTGTTCGCGGCTCTGGTCTGATGTCATGGGTTACGTAAGGCCTCAGGGAGTGAGTTCAGGAGGGTCTGCGTACAGTCATTACAGCACAGTTTTCTTTATAATTACACCAAAACAGCTGATGAGACTGAATCAGTGGTGAAATGTTATGTATTCTTAATAAATCGGTGTTCTTTGTCATTGGTAATAGAGGCCTGTTGGCTTTACTTGAACCTTTGGATGCATGAATTATGAGAACATAAGTCAAAATTTTTCTCCTAAGTGTTGTTTTTATTCCTCTTTAGGCCTGAAAAAAAAGCAATGTGAGTGAAATATTTTTAATCAACCTATTTTATATGGAGTTACAAAAATGTCCTCTCAGCTGGAAAACATACATTTAAGCTCTGAAGCAAAGAAACGTGTATTTAAAATGCAATATAAGAACACTATAAAAAAAAATAAAAAATAAAAAAAAATGCCGTTTCTGTTTAAGAAGAGACTGTTAATTACTGTTAATTACATTCTAATAACAACAAGCAATTAATTTATGTATAAACATGTTAGTGCAGATCAGGTATTAAGAACAGAGCAGTTACAGTAATGATATGAACTGACTGATATGGAACTAAAACAACTAAACCCATGAATATACAAGAGAACAACTGGAGTGCCCAGTATGAATCAAAGGGTTAAACAAGAAAATTATATTAAAATGTTTGCAACATGAAATGATCTGTGAAAGAAAAGTCTATCTCTATTCACAGGAGAAAAAAATATTAGACCACACCTTGTTTTTTTTTAGATTCTTGTTCATGTTACTGTCTGCTACAACTAAAGGTACATTTGTTTGGATAAATATAATGACAAAAACAAAAATAACTCCTAATAGTTGAGTTTCAGAGCTGATATCTATATATTTTCCATGTTTTCTTTATAATAACCAAAATCACTTCAGTTCTTGAATCAACATCTATGTCATTATACTGACAAAAACAGTGCTTTTATTTATCCCATATTTTCTTTTCTGTCTGCTTTAATCACATAATACACATGGGAGTTAGGACTCGATTGCATTCTCATTGTTTTTGATGACTTTTGATGGTCTATTAATTTTTTCCGCCACTGTGAATTTAGAGTTACGCTTTCAGATGTACACAAAAAAATAAAAAGGATGATATTTATATAGAAATTAAGTTGTCCTCACCCTTACATAAATTTTTTATGTAATTTTACCATTTTATTTAATATGTATATTGTATATTATTTCACATTGCAGTAAATGCACCAGAGCTATTTTTCATCTGCAGTCTCTGGACAGATGTTAAACCACATGGTTATAATAAAAATGCAATTTAAAAAAATAGATCTATTTATTTCTATTTATACATTTTAAATACCTAAACACAGACAAGTACAAGTGAAGTGTTTCAATACAAAAATGCAGCAAGTACAAAAAATTAAATTACGCTCTGCACTTCAACATGTTAAAAATACAACAGAGATACGACTAAAAAAAAAAGTCATGATTTTGTCCCTAACGACCCCAAGGGATTAATACAGTTATTTCACCCAAACAACAAGATAACAACCATTGAAGATACAAATAAGTCACAATAAATGGAAGAAAGGAATTTAACTCAGGGAGAATTTTTACTCAAAGTAAAAAATTTGAAAGAAGTTAGTCCCTGATTGTTTTTGATGACTTTTGATGTGTAATAATTGTTCCTGCGACTGTAGGCTTGAATGGTTCAGTCACACTATGGATGGTGTTTAAGTTAAACGTGTGTATTAGGGCTGCACAATATTAGAAAAAACTGACATTGCGATTTTTTTTTCTTAACCCTCCGATATATATTGCGATATGAAAAAAATACTCAGGAGTAAATAACAGCTGTGTGGTACCGATGCAAATGGTCAAACAGATTAGCGGTCGACACAGAACATATGTTTCAGTGTCATCCTTCTTGTAGCCGAAATAATTAAATAAAATTAATAATAAATAAATAAATACAAATAAAACAATAATAATAAATACATATATACATACAAATAAATAAATAAAAAAACTAATAAAATAAATGAATAAAAGAAGTAAATAAAAGAAGAAATAATTCCACTTAACTGATGTTGCTTTTCTTTCTGGCACTGAGCCTTGGTTTTGGGTGATTTTCTCTTGTTGGCTTATGGTGATTTTCTCTTGTTGGTTTTGGGTGATTTTCTCTTGTTGGTTTTGGGTGATTTTCTGTTGTTGGTTTTGGGTGGTTTTCTATTGTTGGCTTTGGGTGATTTTCTCTTTTTGGTTTTGGGTGATTTTCTATTGTTGGCTTTGGGTGATTTTCTCTTTTTGGTTTTGGGTGATTTTCTCTTGTTGGTTTTGGGTGATTTTCTGTTGTTGGTTTTGGGTGATTTTCTATTGTTGGCTTTGGGTGATTTTCTCTTGTTGGTTTTGGGTGATTTTCTCTTTTTGGTTTTGGGTGATTTTTTATTGTTGGTTTTGGGTGATTTTTCTCTCGTTGGTTTTGGGTGATTTTCTCTTGTTGGTTTTGGGTAATTTTCTCTTGTTGGTTTTGGGTGATTTTCTCTTTTTGGTTTTGGGTGATTTTTTATTGTTGGTTTTGGGTGATTTTTCTCTCGTTGGTTTTGGGTGATTTTCTCTTGTTGGTTTTGGGTAATTTTCTCTTGTTGGTTTTGGGTGATTTTCTCTTATTGCTTTTGGGTGATTTTCTATTGTTGGTTTTGCGTGATTTTCTTTTGTTGGTTGCACATTTTTCAGTCTTGTTAGCAGTAACTCACTCCAAACTGGTTCAGAATGATTGTGATGTGCTCATTGTGTGTCAGGTTCCATTGACATTGAATGATAAAATGTTGAGCTCATTCGTCTCCTACATCACAGGACCTGTCATGTGACTATTGCGCACACGTCCACTGTGATGTCGATGCTCAAACAATATATTGTGCAACTCTAATGTGTAAACATAGTATGTGTACTTAAGGATATAGTGTACGTGTCGGCTGGGTCAAGGTGTTGTTTTGTTACTTTCCTAGTTTCCTTAACAGTCTGTGAATCCAAGCCAACATCACAGACTCACACCGGTTTGATTTTGCGGGGGGCCGTTGGGATATGCCATCCTCTGATCGTTCGTGTCTAAATGTCATTGCAAATTTACTGTGTCTTCCCTGAGACTGGGACGTAAAGGTCAAAAATCAAACACATTTTCACTTCTGAGCCAGATTTGATGACTATATATGAACCTGTCTGTGTATCCTATTGTGTCCGTGCAGTAAGTCCTCGATGTTCCTGGTGTGGTTTGGAAATATGTACCTGTGTCTGTTTATATGACAATGGACTTATCTGACATGTGAGGGTTAATGTCTGATAGTTGTTGACACAGTTCAACTACTGGTTATTACAACAACACCTGCTCTCACCTATCAGCACACATGTGTGGGTGTAGTGTCACATGATAGTATCAGAGTTTAACAGACTTAACACTCAGGAAAATAACTTCAAAAAGCAGTGTCTGTAATGACACAACACACAGGAATCTTATGTAACTGAGTTTGGGAAAAAAATAAATAATACATCACCTTCAAAAGCTTTGGAAATCATATCACTAATGAGTACTATACGTAGTATTACATAAGTGTGTGTGTGTGTATGTCTATATACATATATATATACATATATATATATATATATATATGCGTATATATGTATATGCATATATGTTTGTGTTATGTCATATAATATTTGCACATAAAATGTCTAATATAAATATCAAAAACAGACTCACATTTGCTACAACCCATTCAAAGAATATTAATATTCAGTTTGATGATGATAAAATGAAAAACATAAAGTAATTACTAGAGAAAAACATCTTCTCCTTAACAGACTCTTCCGATGCATTTTTGCTTCCTATTAATACAGATTTCCTTCATTAAACTGATCTTGTTCTGAGGAAACATGAGACTTAACATTGGTTGCTATGGCAATGATCTCCTGCCCACTGCAGCGTCTTGGCTAGGTGGAGAACCGAAGACATCCGTGTAAAATGAAAGCGTGTGATTGGTTGTCAAATGAACACGGCTCAGATACGTAATTTCACCAGAATCCGTTTCTGTCTCTTGGGGACATCCAATAATTACCTGTCATTTCCACAGTGTAGGATGTTGGGTTACATAACATAACGACATCAGCGCTCTTCCTCTTTGTATATACATTGGTGATCTGGGTCAGTGACTTTATACAATTCATGTGCGTCACTGAACTTTGTGTGACTGAGCCGGGGTTCGATGGCTCAAATGAGAATGGAGTCAATATAAGCACGGTGTTTCACACAGCGTTTCACACAGTGGCCTTTGTCCATGAGACACAGTGGAATGAAAACCATATCAGCTGATCAGGACCTGCATTGGCATGAGACCAGAAGGGACCACAACCGAACATGCACATAACGTTTCTAGATAGATAGATACTCTAAGTACTTTATTGGTCCCTTATAGCAGAGGTGTCAAACATGTGGCCCGCAGGCCAAATCTGGCCCACCCAAAGGTCCAGTCCGGCCCTTGGGCTGAATTTGTGAAAAACAAAAATTGTTATCAAGATATGAACAATCATGTTAGTTCATTTTCCACATTCAGACCAGAAGTGGGTCAGACCAGTAAAATACTATCATATTAGTCCATAAATACTCAGAAAATTTTATATTTTCACATATTTACACTAAAACAAGGTATACATTTTCAAAAAATATAAATAATCTGAACAAATATTAGAATCTTGAAATGTTTTAAGAGAAGTCAGTGCAATTTTAATAATATTCTGCCAGGTATTAAATGTTCTGTATATTTGCAAACCCACTGTGATCTGTAAGTTATAATGAACCTGTAGAAATGACAAACAAAATTGTAATATTTTTTAAATTCTGCTCATTCTTTCACTTTGTTCGTGTTATTCACATTATTTGAATTGTTTAATTTTACTTTCTTACACTCTAAAATATAGAGAAAAGTTTGAGAGTTGACATTATTTATGTATTATTACTTTATTATTCCACTGGTTCAGCATCAGTTCAGTTCAAATGTAGCTGAACCTGGCTTGATCTGCAGACACAGCACACGTGGAAAACCATGATTGTGTGAAAAACATACATGAGCTGCAGTAACGGGCTGCCCAAACACCCTGCTCTACACTTCTAACAGCAGATATGGGATAGAACACGTGGTTGGACTAGCCTCACAATCCTGCTCTTTCTCTGTGTTCCGTTCTTCCTGAAGTTATGTAACCGTCCAATGGAAACAAAGCAGAGGAGGAAACAAACAAGCAACAGGCGCTCTGTGTCTCTGCTGCTAAGCAGCCGTTGCCAAGACTGTTGCAGCCTCTTCAGTTTTGTGTGTGCGTGTTTGTGTGTGTGTGTGTGTGTGTGTGTGTGTGTGTGTGTGAGTGAGTGAGATAATGGTGAAGATGTACACTGTTGTAACTAAAAAAATGTAATTCAGCTAGAAGAGTGTTAATAAAGAGCTTCCATTGAAACACAAGGCTGCAGGACGAACAGAGGCTCTTTGTTTCCTGTGGACATTCTGTACTGGGCAGTAAAGATGTCTGCAGAGTCACTGAACATCATCCAAACACGGTTTAACACCAGAATACACATCATTTAGTAAGAAAAATAATAATAATAATAATAATAATAATAGTAATAATAATAATAATAACTGGGGAACAATTTGACAAAACATTGTGTTGAGTTAGGTTTTTATGCTGGTTCAAACTAAAATTGTCAAACTGATTCTAAAACAGCAGTCTGGTTTTTTTTTTTTTGTAGCATGTCAAGTTTTATTCTCCACAGTTTTACTCTCCATATCACCCACATTCCACTGATTAGCTACAGACAAACTTTCCAGCTGATTACAATTGGACTCATCTACAACTACATGGAAACATGTTTCTGCAGTTACCATGGAGACAGTGTGGTGGTGAGAGGTGTATGCTGCTCCCATAGGTCAGTAGAATGACAGTAGAATGATAGCATAACAGTAGAATGATAGTAGAAGATCTAAAATCTATTTGATCTTTATCAAACCAGCCCATATCTGTGCATACATATACAAATACAATATTTTTATGATGTTTTAATAAACGCGGATCCTATATTTAAAAAATTTTGACATGATGGAGGCAAAACTGAGATCAGTTTTGGATCCCACACCCAAGAATGACTTAAAACTCAACAAAACCTGAGTTTTCCAGTGTTATGGTTTGATAGATCTTATAGGTGCAAAATGAATTAACTAAAAAGGAAAACCAATGCACTGCAAAAATCTTAATCTTACCAAGTACATTATCACAAGACTGGCTAAATTTTTGAAGAATCGATTTAATCAAGTTGTTGCAGCACTATTTATCACCATTTATTTATATTATAAGTTGCATTTATACATATTTCAGTCAAAATCAGGGACAGTATTTTCATATATTGAACTCTCATACATGTCCATAAATTCTAAAATGTAAATCCAAAGGTTGTTATATTAAAAAAAAGTGACCGTTTCAGTAAAACATATTGAACATAAAACTGTCTACCACCGCTGTCAATGATCCAACTCCATGGGTTTTACTGTTTAATGTTCTAGAACAGGCATGTCAAACTCATCTTAGTTCAGGGGCCACATTCAGCCTAATATGGTAGACAGTAGGCTGGACCAGTCAAATAATAGAAATAATAGGATAAAAACATATGAATAATGTCAACACCAAAGCAAAAATAGTAAAATTCCACGATGAAAATGTTTACAAATATTAACAATGTGAAAATTCTAAGTAAAAATAAGTGTAATATTAACAATATTGCACTTTAGCTTATCATTTATACATGTGCATCACAACTTAAAGATAACAGTGGATTTACAAATACATATAACTTTTAGTAACATTCAGAATATTGGTAAAATTCTACATACATTTCACATTTTCACATTTTTTGTAACTAGTCTTTTTATTTATTCCCTTTTTTTTCACTCGAAGAAAATGTGCTCTTTTCATAATTTATTGTTTATTATGATTATGGTCTGAGCCATTTTAGATTGAATTGATATAAAATGATTTTAACTTCCTGAATTAATCATATATTCTGTGTAATTTTTGCATTTCTCAAGTTCATCCCAGGGGCCAGACTGGACCTGATGGTGGGCCAATTTTGGCCCCCGGGCCTTATGTTTGATACCTCTGTTCTAGAAGATGACAGGTTTTTTATGGTAACTACAGAGCCTCTCAACATCCAAATGGATCAGATCTGATGACAAACTGCATTTTACCTCAGTAATTGACATGTTTTGATAGAATCAGTGGTTTATAGTTAGTGGTTTGTACATAGTTTGGTTCATGTGGCTGTTTAACGTCATGAGACCAAGGAAGGTACAAGTTGAGGCTTTTTAAAAATCAGATAATTCCCTATATTGGAAGCATCATGGTGCACACTACACTGACGTCTGGGAAAGGGAGGGAGGTTGGGGGGCAGGTTGTGTTTAGTTTGATTTTATTTGATTTATTTGAACATTAAGAAATGGAAAAGAAAATATACAGTAAAAAAAAAAAACCCAATACAATCATGTTAAAAATAAAATAAAATACAATCCCAGCCCTTCTTACTGTGTCAACTTTTCTAATGATAAAGAAAAAGAATACTACATTTATACATATATACATATGAAATGAAAACCATAAGCAGAAATAAATACAGAAATAATAACAATACTCAGTAATAATAATACAAAATATTATTATTTATGGAAAAGAAACTAAAATAAAAAGGGCCTGACCCTAATAATGTTATATGGAGCCAAAATGACCCGCTGTGAATTAAATAAATACAGAATTATTAATCAAATTAAAAAATAAAACCTTCACTCACACACATCTCATTCCTGTATTGTATAAAGATATATGGTTTATATTTAGTTTTAAACTATGATACTGTTTAAGCTCCTCCTCCAAACTGTTCTACACTTTCACCCACAAAACCAAATGAAAAATGATTTCCTGTGTGAACGTATTGTGTTTATCTTAAAATTGTGTTTCTTTCTCAGTTATAAATAGTGTTTGTATGTTTTGCGGTAAATGATTGTTTCTAGTTTTGTACAGT
This sequence comes from Siphamia tubifer, assembly GCA_020466265.1. Lineage (NCBI taxonomy): Eukaryota > Metazoa > Chordata > Actinopteri > Kurtiformes > Apogonidae > Siphamia > Siphamia tubifer. Next base: position 10,805,097 of record CM035786.1, read on the forward strand.
TTTATTTTTATTTATGTTTGTTATTTTTTCTTTTTATATCTGAACGTATGTTAATACAAAAAATAACAAACAATTTACCAATCAGGAGATGTTAAATTTATACCATTATAAGATTTACCAATAAAAATATCTGAAAGAGAAACATCATGATGCAACAGTTTTTTCAGATGTTTTTTTTTTTTTGATGATGGAATGTCCTTTGCGGTGGAGAGTTCCTTTTGTTTGTTTTGTATAAAGCTGTGAAAGTCCTCTCCTCAAACACAGACAGAAATAGCTGGGTCTTAAGAGGTTAAAGGTCATAAAAGGTTAAAGATCTCTCATGCATAGATGAGGCCACGTGTGAACACAGTCCAGGAACACTGTTGTCTCATTTAACATATCTGTGATGGTATGTGGGGGTGGGGGTGGGGGGTGGGGGTGGGGGGGTACATTAGTGAAGATGGAATAAACACACGCTGCAAACATTTAAAACTATTCATTCAATTCAATTTAAACCTTTTCAATGAGATATAAGAACTGATTTTAAAACAATAGATCGGGGAAAATCTGATTTCAAGAATTTTTCAATCAATCAAACTTTATTTATTTATCACTTTTCATACAGTACATGGTGTATGTGCTTTACATCAGACCCCCCTATTATCCTGCAGTTGTAGGAACAAGTTAAAAGATTTACAAAAATTAATAAAAAAAAATAATAGTAATAAAACGAAATCAAATCTAATCTATTTTATCTTTCTGTTTGCTGTGCTGGTTTAAATACATTTAACCAAATAGTCAAAAGGTCCAGTAGACTCATCAGTGTCACAGCTTAGCCCTGAATCTTTATATAACAGGCAATCGCAGTGGACAGCTGAGTCCATTAGAAAAGACGACTCCCACCCACGACATGAGGAATTGAAGCCCCTGCCCTCTGGTTTTAGATGCAGCCAAACCTGTGTGCAGAACAAAGTGTTCCAGAGGAAGCTTCATTCCTTGTGCTATTAGAGAAATTAACATTATAGCCTCTAAACACCGAACATGATGGCACTTTTAATGTTTTTTTTTATTGTTTTAGCATTTGTATTGTTTTATAAATCGCACAATAATTGTTTTTATATTTTAATTTATTTTTTTTTTATCTCTGTCACCATATGTGACACCGTGGTTTGCATTTTTTTTTAGTAAGATGCACTTGATATTGTCTTATATTCAGTGTGAAATGCTTGTATGTTACGTCTTAAATGTTTAATATGTTTGTATGAACAAGTTCACTTGACTGCAAACCAAATCTACCTTGGGGTACTAATAAAGTCATCTAATCTAATCTAAAGTAAATGCATAAAATAGCAGAATGAAATAATGTTAAGAGTAAAAATGTCATTAAAAGCTATGTTAAAAAATTTGGTTTTCAGTTTACCCTGTCAGTGGACCTCAGATCCTCAGGGTGACTGTTCCATAGTTTGGGGAAATAAAAACTGAATGAGGCCTCACCATGAACTCTAGGGACAATTAAAAACTTTTACTACCTAAGGAACTGAGGGTCAGAGAGGGCTCATATGGGGATCTTAAGTCTCCGCCCCTTCCAGGAGGCTCATCAGAAAATTAATGAATGGTATTCAATGGAAAATAAAATGCTAAAATGGTATCTGGTTTGTCATGTTCCCTGAATCACACAAATGTTATACCTCATCATAAATGATAATTATTTATGTGTGTTTCAACTGCTTCTGTTAACCAACGGCTGATTCATTTGTGAGTAAATCCCGTTAATAAGCGTGTGACGTCACCACAGACTCCACACCACAGCTGAGCGGAGTGTGACGTCACATACGCGACACACTGCAGTCTCTTACTAAGCCCACATAAAACCTAACGTCACATTTGCTTCACATCAAAAACAGGTGGTCTATCTATGACACAACAAATATTTATTATTAACCGCTATCATATGTGTATTTCAGAGCACATGTCAAACGGAATCAGAATTTAGCTTGACTCGCTCCATTCACTCCCATTCAAATTTTTTGCAAACTAAGCACCCATGGACCAGCAGTGAAAGGGTGTGACTTCGCCTCCCCATGTTAAAAGCAGATCCGATAAATAAACAGAGCCACAACTATTAAGGCTTTTAAAGACCAATAAAAACATTTTAAACATTTTACCAAGATAATGTTAACTTGTTCTACTGACAGATTTTTTTTCTTGAATTACGCAAAAAAGAAAAAGTCTTAAATGAGGTTATTATGATATAATAAAATTTGAAATAAAAATTATGCTCATGGAACCAGTGAAAATGATCTTGGTAAGATTTCTTGAAATCAAATTTTCCACATTTATTGTCTTAACAAGTGTTGCCAGGTACAACAAGCCCCGCCCCCTCGCACATGTTTGACCTGATTTGCCCTATCTCTGTGACTGTGACCTTTGACCTACAATCACGTAAATGTGAAGTGAACTATTCTAGACCACACTCTCTATTGTGTCTTTGTTTTTCCAGAGTGAAGTTGAGTTTCGGTGGGACCCAGTTAATGGAGATAAAGGACGCATTGGACCGCTGTGTGGCGTTTACACATCGCCTTCCCTTCTCATAATGTTTACACGTAAGACGATCACAAAGTAAATTAATTCAAAGATCATATTTCAGTGACGGGGAAGCTTTTTCTAACGTGCCTTCAGTGACCAGTCCAGTTCACATGTTTTGGTTCTTCTTATTTACAAGAAGTGTTTTCATGTTGGGAAAAGATTTTGTTTGAATATGCACAACAAAAGTCTGAATATTACCAAGTGTATTTTTCTCATTTTTAGCCCAAATATCTTATGACACTTAAAATAAGAAAAGAGGGACTTTTTACTGACATATAACAACTGAGTTTTAGAGAATAAATCTGAAAAATCTGATTTCAAGAAATTTTACCGAGATAATTTTCACTTGTTCCATTGACAGATTTTAATTTATTTTATTTTTTTTGCTCAATTCAAGTAAAAAAAAAAAGAAATCTGTCAATGGAACAAGTGAAAATTATCTCGGTAAGTTTTCTCTAACCCAAATCTCCACACAATATGTCAGATACAGTACAATTTAAAGAGTTATGTAAACTATATAGTGCAGAATTGTTTCATAAATCCTTATGTAATATGACATTAGCATTTACTGTAGCAGCCTTTGTCCTCATATGATTTATATGATTTACAAGTTAGGTTTTTGTTAAGCATGACAATTTTCACTTGTTCCATTGACAAAATGCTTAATTCAAGCAAAAATAAAAAAAATCTGCCAATGGAACAAAAATAAATGATCTTGACAATAATCTTTGACTTTACTCTGAGCTTTTATGAACATCGTTGTGGTCAGAAAAATCAGTTAAAATCAGTTCTTATGTCTCATTGAAAAGTTCCTATTTACACGATTTTGCCTTGTTTAGATGTGATTAGACATTTAGACTAGAAATTAGAAAAATACACTTAGTAAGATTTATAATTTTCAGTACTTCCAGACGTTTTATTTTCATTACTAGGCTATTTTTAGAGCTCTATTTTAAGTTTTTAAAGAGCTATTTTATACTGTTATTTCTCCACAGCCACTACACTTCAAGTTAAGATTGATTATTTTTAGATTGTTAATTTAATTTACCTGCTTTGGTAATGTACATAATATATTTATACTGTGATTGTGTAATATTTATTTGGCAACATGTAGCGCATGGCGACGGCATACGTTTGTATTTAATAAAAGAAGTTGATTATTTCATTAACTTTTACAGTTTCTTCATTTCACTGAAAGCTTTTACTTGATGAAACTCACTGAATCTTTTCTTTCAGCTTAGAGACAGAACGCTGACTGTCATCCCATAATAACTCATCATTTAGGACTTTAAAAACCAAAAATACATCAGACTCCAGACTTTTACCAACCTGTAAACACAGCCTATAATAACACCTGATTAACAAAATGACGCAGCTCATTTTTTACAGCCTCATTAAGAGGTAAAAACTGAAAAACAAAGCCTGGGTTTTAGAAACACAAGTTCATTATCTCCTGCTTCTTTCTCTGGTGTCATCAGAATTTTAATAACCCCCCCCCCCAAACTGGTTCAGGATTAAATAATTGAATAACTCAGTGCAAATTTACTAAATTGAATTAGATATGCTGGTTTAGTAATAAAGAGCAAATATAAATATGTTAGTGAAACTGCTGTTATCACCATATGGCTGATGGCTGTTTTTTGGTTTTACTTTTTTTTAAGTACATCTTTGGAAAAACCTTGAGGCAACTTGGAGATCCAGATCTGAACCCTCTGAAAAGATGGATGATTACAGACAGTCAACAAACTCAGGCTGTTTGGGTATTTGCAGAAATTGGATAACATACCCAAAGCAACAGGAAAGTGGAGATGAGCTTTAGTTTTTACATTAAATATTAATTTACACTAATGTTTGAACTGTTAATGGTTTAAAACACCAGCACTCAATTGTTCAGTGGGAATGTGAACCTGACTTTATATATATATATATATATATATATATATATATATAATTTAAGATCTGACAAGAGTATTGTAATCGTTTGTTCATCTGACATTAGCACATTATCTGAAGGATGATTGACATATCTGCACCACGTTTTTATTACTCCACCAAGGAATAGCAGAGTTGTGTTTTTGCCAGCATCTATCTGTCTGTGTCTGTTTGTCTGTCTATCTCTTTGTTCATCTGTTAGGAAGATAACTCAGAAAGTTATGGATGGATTTGGCTGAAGTTTCAGATGTTGACACTGTCACAAGGAACACATGGTTATATTTTTTGCGGGGGGGCATGTATGTGTTTTTCGCTCGGTTCCGCTGCTCGCAGAAGTGAAAGGAAGAGGTGGGGGCTGATTTGCCTTGGCGGAGTCTGCACTCCGAGTGCTGTTCTAGTTATTATTATAACCTATATTTAACCAGGAAAAAGCTCATTGAGATTAAAAATCTATTTTTCAACAGTGTTGTAGCCAAGACAGCAGCAGCAACAGCATAAGTTACACAAAAGGGAACCACAGTAATATCATAAATACACACACACACAGTGAGCTGCTGACATGCAAGGTGCTGCCACGCCTATTGGGAGACATTTATGGTTCAGTGTCTTACCCTAGGATACTTCGACATGTTGCCAGCCAGAACTGGGATTCAAACCACCAACCCTTCAGTCTATGGCTGCACGATTTTACAAAAAAACTGACATTGTGATTTTTTTAACCCTGTGAGATATATATATATATATATATATATATATATATATATATATATATATATATATATATATATTACAATATGAAAAACTACTCAGGAGTAAATAACAGCTGTCTGCTGCCGACACAAACGGTCGAACAGATTAGTGGTCTGGGTACTCTGGCTCCTCCCACCATCCATAGACATATAGCATAATTGGTTAATCTAAATTGTCCATAAGTGTGAATGTGAGAGTGATTGTTTGTCTATATATGTTCAGTCCTGCAGCTAACAAATAATCCACGTGACAAAAAACATTTACCTCAATTTTTTGTCTCTGAATATGAAAGAAAATTCTATTTATGAAAGGAAACCGAAACCCTGAGAAATAAATATTATGTACATTACTGTACATTACTGTATGTACTGTACGTAGCATATCAGGGAGTTACCCATGATGCTTTTCGTTACCCTTTGACCCTCATTCATCACAGAGTTCTAACCATACACACATAAAGGACAGAGCCACCGCTGCTCTGTGAGTCCCCCTGAGCACCGTACAGGAGACGACAAAAAAAAAAAAGGAGGAGGCAGCCATCACTTTACCAGCACGAACAAAAGACATGCCGGCGAAACCCCACATTTCTGGGGGAAAAAACACCTTGAAAAAATGTCCACAAGCCGTGCCATCGCCCACCCCAGGAATACCATGAAAAGCTGGATCTACAGTCCACCAAACATCTGTCAACAAAGACCTCTGAAGGTGAAAGTGACAAAACAACCAAACAACTCCATAATATTATGTTTCTGTTTTTTTCCTGCAGTGCTCATATCATAGTTTACATGTAGCATGTGCAATACGCTGCTAATCAATGGTCTGAGTGTGACCCATGTGAGCACGTGTGTGTGTGTGTGTGTGTGTGTGTAAGGTGAAGTGACTAAGGGGATTAGAGGCAGGTGACGCTCACAGGCTGAGATTACATCTGCTGCCGCTGTGACACACATCGGCTAAAGCGTCAGACGTCACAGGAAGCGGAGGCAGAGGGGGAACAAGGGCAACGAGACGGAAGAGGAGAAGACATTTTAAAAAGAAGTCATTATAAAGGTTTAATATCAGTCAACAGCTTCTTTTCTATACGCGTCTGATGATGTTCTGTTATATTATTTTAACTGTCAATTATCAATGTAGGTTGACTTAGAGGGTTAAAATCTTAACCCTCCTGTTATGTTACGGGTCAAATTGCCCTGTTTTATAAATGTGAACATGTAGGAAAAATATGTAAAAAAATAAATTAAAAAAGTTTTATCTGTCAAAGTGTAGGATTAAAGTGATCATTTTTATTTATATCACATCATCTATTTTTAAGGCTGCCCAATGATTAAGATTTTTTTTTTTATCAGATTAATCACAGGGTATCTTTGGATTAATTTTGATTCATCATGATCAAAACACTTGATGTCAGTCTACTATTGTGTCTGTGTTTTTTTTTCTTTATTTTTCGCCTCAAATTTCCCAAAAAATATACAAAAAATACACAAAGAAACACAAAAAATGCTGAGAAAAAAAATATACAAAAACATACTAAAGGCCACCAAAATCCCCCCAAAAATAAACTAACACAAAAAAGTACTGAGAAATTCAAAACATATTCAAAAACTGCTCTAAAATATGGGGGGGGGGGACACACACCAAATACTGTAATTGTTTCAGTGCACTCCTAATCTTCTATGGAAATAAGACTTTGCTTTAGTAAAACAAAAATATGAACATTGAGCTTGTCCCCACTTCCTGTGTTTTTTTTTTTTTTTGCTCCAACTGTCAGGTGTCCCAGATGAGATTATCACAGACTATCTGGTGAATGAGTTGAATGTGACTAAGCATCGAGGAAGGGATTTAACAAAGTGACGGGTGGCCATTGAAGTGGGAGGTGGCGTAGATGCAGGGGGGGGGGGGCTCAGCTGGACTGGGCTTTAACACCACAGTGGCCCAGAGTGACTGTCGCTGTCCCTTCCTTCTGAGGTCCGTTAGCCAGCTTAGTATAATCTCTCCTAAAAGACACTAAGAGGAGCAGAAAAAAACGGGCTTAGTGAGGTAGCCCCAGAGGAAAATGGCAGCAATGAAAGCTTAGACAGCAGTGATTGGGACGCTGTAATTACATGAGACTAAGAGCAGGACTGGCTTCAGCCCCCGCATCCATTTCTTAAAACCACAGGCAGCACTAAAATACTGTTTGACTCTTGAGCTGAACCTTTAAAAACCACCATTTTACACCAATAATCAGGGTTCCCACAGGTCAGGGAATAAGAAAAGATATTCTTTTATTAGTCCCACTAGGGGGAAGTTCCAGGTTTACAGCAGCAAAAATATGGTGAATGAAATGTATTCTAGGGCTGTGAAAATTAATGCATTAACACAGATTAATCCATCATCATGATTAATCTGATTAAAAAATTTTACAAAACTAAATGAAACAGTTCTTTTGTTTCAAGTTGTTTTGTTGAAAATGTTGAAGGTGTTAAATAATCATGTTATTTGCATAAATAGTCATATTTTTGCCTAGGCTTGGTGTTTTTTTTCTGTATTTTAGAAGAATTTTTGAATATATTTAGACTTTTTCATTATTGTTTTTATGTTTCTTGGTGTATTTTATTGTAATTTGTGGGAAACGTCAGTACAAATAACAAAACAAAATCCTTGAGACAAAACAACCAACAAAGTGTTTTCATCATGATTAATTTAAATTAATCCTAAAAAAAAAAAAAAAAACAAAACCCTGTGATTAAAATGTTTAATCATTTGACAGCCCTAATTTTAATGTATTAATTTTTTACATAATATTTATTTTATTTTTATTCGATTTTAGGCTTTGATATATAGGCACAAATGTTGTTCTGCCCTGCTTTATAATGTTTTCTCTTTAAATGCACTTTACTTATTTCACTGTAGTGCTTTATTGTGCATGGATCACTTATTGTTTTTTACTCGTGTAATGGGGACTGCAGGTGAAAATTACGTATAAATGGTAAGTTTAAAGTTTCTGTTCATGTGTGTATACCTGATGCTTTCTATTTTCGCTGATTAAGCTGCTTGACTTCAACATGAGTGCCTGAAGCGGCGCGTCAGCCAAGATGATGGACAGATTTTTCATCTAATCACATGCGAGGATTTTAGATAACGCCCCTCCTTTGAAAATCGATCAGTTGCGAAGGGTCCCAGATGGTATTGTGAAATTATGAAATATCATCTGGTGACAGTCAGGTTAAGGAAAGTGGGGGAATTTCATCCTTTTTTATGGAAAGTCAAAGCCTGTTAAACTAGCCCGCCTCTAGTGGCAAAAAATATTTTCCCTGAATCATTGGTCTACTGATGCTCCATAGAGCCTCAGCCAGGACAGGTGAGATTGTAGGCGGGCTTAGCACAATGACAACGGGGTTGAAGAAGTATGAAGTTATATACAGTCAAGATAAGCAGCATGTAAATGGACCCGGTTGGATATTTTTCCTCCACTGTTAGGGTGTGTTAACGTTAATTAGCCGAGCCTATAGCGACCCTAAGTCTCCGCCCCTTCCGGTCGGTCCACTGGGCCTAAATTCGGAAAAATTTAACATGAGAGTGGATGAGGAGAAAATAATTATTTTCTGGTCCACTTTACTTTATGCCCTGAATCACACATTTGCTGTACTTCAATTAAATCATAACCAATGATGTGTGTTTGGAGTTACTTTGATACGTGTTTTGTGATTTATTAGCGTGTAAAAATATGTAATTATTTGGACTCTGTTTGGACTACATATCAGACGTCGCATAGCTGACGTCACAGCAGAATCTTTCCCTGCAAACTTTTCATAACCGTATACCGCCTTTTCTATTTTTCATTTGAAAATGCCTGTGTGCTTTGTGCCCCGGTGTAATCACAACACCATTTCCACATGTTCCTTCTACCGCTTCCCGGCTGACGAGAGCTTGTCCCGCATGCTGGCTCTCACTCGACCAACTATCTCTCCCCCGGAGTAGCTGCCACTTTCCACATGCCCCGATTTAAAGTGGTTTTCTCCACGTTTGATGCTCTTGCCTTCGTCCTGAAAGAAGGAGGTGAAGCTCGCCAAAGTCACAGCCATTTTCAAAGAGTTTGATGGTGAAGTTTGGTGGTGACGTCATATTTGTGAGACGAACGTTGTAGTCCATTACTTACTCTCACATAAAACCTAACGTAACGTTTGATGTCTGTCCAAAGTGAGTGCTTTCTCAATGTGAAAATGTATCTTTAAAATTCACAGACATCATATGTGAAAACCGTAGCACATTTCAAACGGGACCAGAAAATTACTTTTATCCCTCCATTGACTCGCGTTCATTTTTTATGGCACTTAGGCCCCATCGACCGGAAATAGAATCGCGTCACTTAGGCTCCCTATAGGATGTTAAAACAACGACATAGATGCTAGTTTAGAATGGTTGTCGTTGCTCTGTACACACCACATTGTTCATTGCTCTGACCTATTACATGCTGAGCAGTTTGAAAGACAGCTGCTAATCCCACCTCCCACCAGGCCTTCTACTGTAGTTCACATTGTCTTGGGGATATTGCTGCGCACCCCCCCTCCCAGCAATTATTTCATTATTTCATAGGATACGGCCCACTGCAATAAGTGGACCTTCTGAACTATCACTAACAGTGGTGACTGCGAGCTGTTATTTATCAAGACGCATCGGGGTATCCAGAATCTTTGTCGTAACTCGTAAGTGTTGGATAGTTTGATAACTGGACCTTCTGAGGCAGCCCAACAACCAGCATGATATAAGAGTAATGCGGGGATTGAACCTTAACCTCGCCCATCGTTGACGAATTGCGTGGAAATAGTGAGTCCCAGCGAGACACACAGACATGTAAGCAGGTCAAAAACATACACACTCAACCGGTCCCAGTCTACCACACTAGATTTTTAGGCACCGCCCCCTCCTAATGTCTTCACCAATCATCGGTCCACACATTCTGATTGACATAACCTGGAGCCAGTAAATGACAGAGACAGGGAGGGTGACAGACTAACCCCTTATGGCTTCAACTGAGGCCGGTACCTAACCACACCGTACTAAATCAAATAGCCCTTAAACAGCATTTATTGTACTTGAACACGAAGCCCATTCTATTTTATTGAATTATAATAAATTATCTTAATCGTCAGCAGACTATAAAATCATAACCAATAACTAAGCTGACTGCGTGTATAGACACAGCGGCTCAGTGCTCCCCGAACCCGTGTGTGGCTGTTATGTTTTTGTGAAAGGATATGCATGAGATAAAGACGAACTCTTTAATATCGTAATAAGACGATAAACTCTCATCACAAGTGACTTTCAAAACTCGCACCGAATCCCAGTGACTATAGCGCGAGCACCGGACTCTCCGTGGACTACCCTGCCCGTGAGGAGACTTCGGAAGCTGCTGAGAGAGCGGGAACAGAAGAGGGGCTAAGCAGGTTACTTGGCTAGGCTAAAGAGGATACCCAGCCTCTTCGTAGAAGACGCAAGGTCCCTATGCAATAAAACTGAGGAATTGAGGCTGGATTTAACAATCCCCGCAGCTACCTGAGACGCCTGCGTGATGATTATCACAGAAACCTGGCTTCACTCTGGGATCCCGGACAATGCTATTGAGCTAGCGGGCCGCGCTACACCAACGACAGGAACGAAGAGTCAGGTAAGAGCCTTGGCAGTAACTTATGTATTTACACAAACAACAGCTGGTGTACAGATGACACAGTGCAAGTGCCTATCGCCCCCCCCCCAATTGGTTTTCGAAGGGGTACAGGGGGATATTTGATCAGATGTCTTATCGGTGAAAAGTTCAATCAGATTTTATCAATTTATTTCTGATAACCATTAAGAAAAGTCAGTGAAGAGTTAACAGTGTGGTTTTTCATGTATAAACTCAAATCATGTGCTAAAAGAATGAACTGTGATGAATTTCTGCTCTGATTGGCCCATTCATGCAAGTTAGGGGGAAACTGGGATTGGTTTGACCGGTTCAAATGTCCTTTTATGCTCTTTGGACATTTGTTAAATTGGACATTTGTTTCTACAAAAGGTGGAATTTTTACTTGTTGGTCAGTGAATTTTAAGACTGCGTAGGGAAACCCTAAATAACAGACGTGGGACTGCATCATGAAGAAAAAGAACTGAAGACAAAACTGCTTTAAATGGTTTATTAATTAAGAAATGTTACAAAGGTGATATTTTGTCATTCTAACATTCCTTCCAGAGTTTGCCAATGCCCGACACTTTAAAAACACAAGAGGAAAAAAAAAAACAAGGATTTTCAGTAAACTGCATCTACATACATCAGTTAAATCACAATAACAAAAGTTTGGTTAGCAGAAGCATTGTGCGTGTGTGGTGTGTGCACAAACAAACTAAAAAAAACTGGCACTGGTTAGATTGACTCAAGCAGTCTGCTACTACTTCTTATTGGTAAATTAGCAGTGTATAAAAAATATAAAAAAGGCCATTTAAGATTCAGAAAAAGCAATTCAGCTGTAGTTTAAAATGACACAAAAAGCCATGACAGGTGTTTCTCCACTCGCACACTGAGTAAGGCTTCAAACTGCTGACCTTTAAATGTGAGTAAAATTACTTTTCCACAACAGAAATATCCTTAAATAAACTTAACTTTCAGAAATCAAATCACTCCAGACTGCCACCATTCAAAGTGACCGAGAGTAGCTTGTTCATCTAAAAACCCTCAAAGAAAGTGACAAAACCTTTCAACTCTAAGAGAAGAAAAAGCACTAAATGTGTATTTTCATGTTGGCATATGACAAAAAATAAGGAAGAAACAAAATATGTACAGCACAAAAACGTATGCAATATGCAAAGGCGTCATGTTGCTTTGGGCAACAACCCTAATCCCTCCCCCCAAATATAAGCCAGTCTTCACTGAAGACCCCTGTCCTCCCCCCCTCCGTCCCCAGATAACTCCGCTCATACACACAGAACATCACGAAACACGATTACGTCACTAAGCCTGTTAGTTTGGAAAAAGGTGAAGCACTGTGAAACTCCCAACAGCCCTCCCTCCACTTCTACCTCCCTCCCACCTCCTCGTCTCCCACCTCCTCAGTCAGAGATGGGAGACGAGGCCTTGGTGCAGTCGTTCCACTCATCCATTTCGGGACTGTACACCTCGATCGTGTTGAGGAACTCGTTTCCGTCGAAGCCCCCCACAGCGTAGAGGACATCGCCCAGCATGGCCACTCCTGCGTTGCTGCGTGAAGACGTCATACCATCCAGCATCCTCCACTCGTTGCGGGCAGGGTCGTACACCTCCACGCAGCGGAGCGCGTGGGAGCCATCGAATCCGCCGACAACGAACAGTTTTCCTAGAACGAGAGGAGATGTTAGAAAACTGTGTGGGAAAATAGTTTGATGAACTGACTCATTAAGTGGCCGATTGATTTGAGTGTGTAGATTCATTTTGTCAGGACAACACAGACATTTACTTAAAGACAGATTGCAGAGAAGAGTTCTTTCAAGTTTAGCAGGTTTGTATTATTTCTTAAGATTGACATTTTTCTTTTTAAATGGAATTGTGCACATTCTAATATTTCGCTGTGGTCCATATAAACTGTAAATGCTCTGTTTGGGTCTGAATTCTTCATTAATTCAACTTCATTTCCGATTAATGACAGGTTGTTTTGAGCACTGGCCCTTTAAATGCAAATGAGCCTCTTAACTGCCCGCTTCCTCCAGGTTGTGGACTGCTTTCTGTCCCGCTGAACCACTTCTGTTCACCCTGAGAAATGTTTAGCGGAGGTTTTCACCTTACACTACCAGTCACATGTTCAGACTCACCAGCCTCTTCTTAATGTTCATGACAGCATCAAAACTATGAATGAACACATGAAACAAATGGCACAAAAAACCTCATCCCCTTGCAAATGTTTTACCTGATTTGTCCCATCGCTTACTGTGAAAACACCTTTTTGGTGACTTTAAGCTTTGACCTACAATCACCAAAATATAAGGACATCTATTTTGGACCACCTCGCACGTTTCCTGAAGATTTCATGAAAATTGGTCCAGTAGTTTTTGCATAAAGTTGCTGACAACCAGAAACACAAAAACCAAACTAAAAACAATTTTCCTCTCAGGGGGCGAAGTAATTATGTAGTTTAAAAAAGTGGCAACTCAAAGCATATTTTAGATTATTAAAAAATAATCCACATTTACACCACCAAGTATTATCCACATAAACAAGTAGTGCAGCGTTAACCATCATCGTTCTTTATAACAGTAGTGAACCTACCTGCATGGACAGCCACACCAGCCCCCCTCCGAGCCACGTTCATGGGGGCTATGAGGGTCCAGGTGTTGTTCTCCGGGTTGTAGCGTTCCACAGTGTTCAGGCAATTCCACGACTCTGCCCCTCCAATCACATACATGAAACCCTCCAGCTCACACACCGCTGCCTGGTGCCTCCCTGAAAATCATGTTTTAATGAGTATGACCGTTTTTATGGCATCAGGTTGCATTACACAGCTTCCCTTCAGTAAAAAAACAACTGAAAAGGTCTATTGCATAACACTCTGCTGCGACAACCTAATTTGAAGCTTTACGTAATAAATTTAACTTGTTTTTCTGGAAAATTAAGAGCTTGCAGCCACTTTGTTAATGTTGGTGGATGTTGCAAGTGTGACGTAGGACTGAGTGGACACATACTGATGTTAAGAGGAGCACAGTTGGACCAGGTTTTGGTCACGGGGTCAAAAGCGTCACAGTTCTTCAGGCCCTTCTGCCCACAGGGGTCTGACCCTCCCACAACGTAGAGTTTGTTGTTCAAGGAGCAGACACCTTAAAAAGAAGAGACCGGACTGAGCATGAACAGAAAAATGAGCAGTCACTAGTAAACTGACTAACATCTTGTCGCAGGATGGACTGACCTGCATTGCAGCGGTTTGTCCTGAGCTCTGGCACCTGAACCCACTCATCAGTATGTGGATCGTACGTCTCCCCGCAGCTCAGCTCATCAGAATGTCCATTTGAACCTCCAATCACGTAGAGCTGACCCTGAGAGGGAGGTATAGAGCCATTAGAATGGGATTAATTACCGTTCCCACTTAAATTCAATCGATTCGCTTTACGTACTAGGACCTAAAGGACGCATTAGTCACATTAAAGTAGACACTGAATTATCTGGCTGGTGGATTTAGAGACCAGTGAAACTTGTATGAACACTTGGTGTGTACTGTGTGTTCTGCCAAAATTCAACATATCACTTGTGATAAAACGGATAAAGCTTTTACCATTAGCACAGCCATCTGGAAGCGAGCCCTTGGAGTCCGCATGGGAGCAATGAAGGTCCAGCGGTCCTCTTTGGGGTCGTAACACTCCACAGTCCTCAGACACTCCTCTCTGTTGTAGCCCCCTGCAGGATGATCACAAAGCAGGTTATATTCAACACACTCATCCCAGAATAGATATCCAATAGGGGTGTGAATTTTTCACTCACACAACTATTTGATTCGAATCTCGATTCACAGGCAGTCCGGGCGATTCATAAAAATTTGTAAATGATTCTGTATGAATCGATCAGATTCAGTTCAGTTTGATTCAATAAAAATCTGTGGGCTCCCTTATAAAAAAGCTCCCTTCAAAATAAAACAATTCAGCTGTGTCGATCAACCACAGATCCACGGTTTCATCCATAAATATGCTTTTATTTGGTCACTTCTGTGGCCGCTACCCGTTCACATTTCCTTCATTTACCTCTATCCTTAACTCAAAAAATCAGCAGATAAACATAAACGCCGGTTGGAAGTTTTAACATATATACATTTCTGAAAATAAATGCTATAACATTGTTAAGCCACTTGGCCACAGATATAAAGAACAAAATTAGAGATTAGTGGCTGGACCTTAGAAAACAGATTCATGGACATAAATCCGGGGCATCGGACCATTCGTAGACAGTTTCACTGATTCACTCAGATCTCATACGACACAGACCAATAACCGATTTGAATCAGTTTATCTTTACACCCCCAATATCCAACTTACCCCAACTCAATAATTGCATAATATTTAATTGAGTAAGTTATTACTGCTACTGGAGAAACAGGATCTGTCACCATTTTATTTGTCTTTTAGTGCACGTTTCACAAACCTGCTGCGATGAGTCTTCCGTTCAGTCCTGCAGTGCCCAGGCCAGAGCGAGCGTAGTGCATTGGGGAGAGCGGGTGCTCTTCCAGCTCCTCTGGCTGGGCCTCAAAGCTCAGGCTTTTCATCAGGCAGGGGGTGGCAGAGGGGGAGGTCTGTGGGCTGCTTCGACCATGCAAGAAGATCACACACAGCACTCCATCCAGCACAGCAAGACACAAGTAGGTGTTGTCTGGAGGACGGATTAACATAAGGATTATTCACACATTTCTCTTACGCAACAGACGACCTTTGCACTTGAGATCATGTGACGTCTTTACATGTACATAGTGACTTACTTGTGGTCTTCTCAGACGCGATGTACTTCCACTCTCTCCTGGCAGTCTGTTTCGTGGCATTCGCTGCTTGGTTGGAGGGCGACAGGCTTCCTGAGGAGCTGCAGCTCATCTGTCTCTGGGTGCTTTCCCGCACAGGTTTCTTCTGCAAGAGCACAATGCAGCTACAGAAGCCGAGCTTTCGCCACAGGCCCACACGCCACGTCATTATACCCCAAACTACCCTCCATCCTGCTGAGGTACAGGTCACATAATCTATACTAACCCTATCTGAGAATATTTTGATACCACTGGAAGTCAACACAACACGGCAAACTCCAGACCCAGGCTTCGATCAGGTCTAACAGCACACAGTTCACTCACAACTCAAAACAAGAACACAAATCTGACACTGCGGTCACACCCACATTCCCTTAAAAACACCAAAATGATTTGATGTGCTCAACAGCATAGCCAGGCAGGAATTAAAGTTACTTTCTAACCCACCAACTTTAATCTTTATATTGTGGTGACATTAAATGAGGTATATCTACTCTCGCCAGGCACAGGCTATGTAGTGGTTTTATGCATGGCCAGGCAAACGTTGTACAATACAACTGAACACTGCCAAGCAAAATGTGAGACTTCACTCCAGTGAAGCCAGGCACAAGCTGTTGAGTACCTGCACAAACTGAAGGTGGTCCTCCTCTCCACCAAACACCTCACTGTGCCCCTCAATCACCAGCCCTCCATCCACCAGCTTATGGTCAGGTGAGTAGTACAGCGTTTGCACCTGCAAGACAGACAACACACCCATGTGGCTGTCTCCATGGCAACACACTAAGAGCCCCAACACACTGGGGTGAATGGAACGAGGAGGAGGAAGGGGGCAGCGCTGTTTAGAGGAAGAGGGGGGTAGGGATAAAGTTGTGGCTCTTCAGCTGCTTGGGTGGAAACCTTCCTTTAAAAAAAAAAAAAATTAAAAAAAACACACTGTTGCCACTGCACAGTGGGTTAAACTTTCAAGTTCAAGAAGTTATGCCATGAATCCGACAGTGGATCTCCTTGATTTCCATCTAAAAAGGAGGGAAGAATAAAAAAGGAAGCATCTGGAAAGATCTTCTGTGAAGATTGAAGAGGAGGAAGGGGAGGGGTTGCTTGTGGCCCCTTTTCCTCCTCTGCTGCTTGGAAACCGGTCCTCTAGCTGAAGTTGGTCATTGTGACGGCGACACAATAGGCAGTCAAATCCAGATGACAAGTCAGTAGTAGCTACTGATGAATAGTTTAGCAGTTTGCAAAAGATAAACTGAGATCAGACATTGTGTCTCTTGGTAGAAAATTCCCCTCTTTTGGGGTGGGGTTATGTTTTTGTTAAAGCTGTAAAGGACTTCATGTTTTCAACCCATTTGGGTTTTTCATGTATGAAAATTTTCTTTTTAAATGCCACTTGTGCATTTTAAAACATTTTTATACCATTTTAATTACAGTTTTACTTTAACGTAATTTCTCAAAATATTTCTGAACACATTGTTACTGCTGGTCTTTACTATTCAACTATAATTTAAGAGAAACAAATGTGAAGTTGCTGGAAACTAAAGTTCCACCTCAGGTTTAGAATTTATCTGTATTTTAATGAGCTACTGTGTTTGTGCTGAGGAAGTCGTTATGCCTGTGTAAAGCTTTTATGCATCTTCAAGTGGTCTGCGGATGGGAAAGACATGTGAGAATGTGTACGTACTGAAGTGGCCTTTGATTAAGTGCATTTGTTCCTAAAATGTCTAGGTGCAATGTGTTCTGGTAAATGTAAAATAGGATGCATCTGTATATGTGGCATGGACAGATGGGAGCGCAGTGTTGCTTGGCTGCAAAGAGAGGCTGCTGAGAGGTAGAGTGCTCCTCTCCTCCCTCTCTTTTTCTCTGACTCATTACCCTGGTGGCTCAGTCCTGGATCCTCAGTCTGGTCTCCTGCTGCTGCTAATAAACCTACAGGAGAGATAAATCAACGGGGAGGAGGGCCCGTTAGTGCTGGAGTGAAACAAACACGCACTTGCTCAGACAGTAAAGTGGCAGTGAAACAACACAATCAAGGGTCAGACCTTTGAGAACCTGTTTTTGCATTTTCAGACAACAGAACCACTTTTACCTCAGGATGGGGTTCTTTGTAAACCATCCGCACACCCAAAAGAAAAGAGTGGAAATAAAAAAAATAGTAATAAAATTTTAAAAAAAAACAAGAGCAAACAGACAGCTATTTGGTGGCTCACCTCTAATTTGTAGTATGGTTCAGGGGGTACAGAGTTTCTTACTGCAAAAACCTCAACAAATCAGAGGAAAACAAACAACAGTCCTGACATGGCAGCATGACAGTTGCATGCTACTTCTACTTCAGCCTCCTGAATGACTTCTTAATGTCAAAAACAGGAGGGGGTCAGAGGGAGGGGAAAGGGCAGGGTGGGAGTAGAGTTCGGCCCGAGAGTGCAGGCTACAAGGCCCGATACTGACCTCTTCCATCAGCCGTTCCAGTTGGTCTCCGTTTTCCCAGAGGCTACGCTGCACCCAGCTGAGCACCTTCGAGTACAGCTTCCCATTGCTCGGCAGAGTCAGGTTGTCTTCTAGCATTACTTCTAACTGTAAACAGAGAGGGTGACGCAACAGTTAGATTCACACACCGAAAGAGAGAAGCATCAAAAGAAATTAAAAAATGACCTTTATGAACTGAAACATGAAGCCACTGGCTGATCTTATTTGTTCTGTATAAATGCTTATTAAATGGCCTGTAGCATGAGATGAGATGAGATAGCATCAGTGGAGATGCTTAGGAACGTGTGCAACTCTGCCTTCATGGTTGCCAGCTAGAAGCCTTTTTTTAATACCATTGTTATTCAATTTAAGCCATTATATCCCATTACAGACCCTGTGTGAATCCATTATTTTAGGCGATGTCAGGTGTTTGCTGGTGGCTTCCCAATATTTTCTTTGCGGTGGGCTTTAAATTCCTCACTTTTAACCACACATTTAAAAACATTTCAAGGCCTGTCAGAATGGTATTTAGAACAAGGCCCAATGTTCCAGTTAATTTTAGTTTTAACCCAATATTTCATGTCTGTGTGTTTAAAAAAAACAAAAAAAAAAAACTAAAAAGATAATAATAAAAAGACACCACTGATGATAACCATTTGCATTGGAGGCTCCGTGCAATAGCGGTTTGAAACTGTACTGGGTGTTGAGTCTTTAGTCCCTTACCCGAACTCACCCACACTGGACCTGTTATATACATCTTAAGCCTTCTGACCTAAATACATTGTCAGCTGGTTCTATAAAGGTGTCTTCATAAGAGTTGTTAATCTTTTGTTAGGTAAAAACACAAGCTTACTCCAGTATACATTATTCACCTTGAGACTTCTCAATGGTGTCTATTTTTAGTCCAAGAGGACAGGAGGACAAGGAGGACCACTCAGAATGACCGCTTGAGATTATAATTAATTGGTTAGAACAGGCTGTCACTGCTATTTTTTTTTTTTTTTAAACAACCAACATATGCTTAAAAGAAACCTCACACTGCATAGTCTAGTGTATGGCTTGTGAGGGTTTACCTTGAGACGGGGAAGTTTGAGGAAGTCCTCCTGTTCAGATACCTCCAGCAGATGGTCCTGGATGTAGGCGTCCACCTTGGCCAAAACGCGGCCATCTCCCATAGAGCTGGCAAAGTTTCGGAAGGAGATGGCGTTCTGAGAATCCATTTTAGACAGCAAGTAGTCGCCACAAATCTGAGGGGTTTAAAAATTTATTAGCAACAATATGTAGCAAATAGCTAAAACAAACAAACGCACAAGAGTATATAGGGAAAATAATTACCTGTTTGACTCGTTCCATCTTGAACCTTTTGGCTGCAGAGTAAACTTCCTTAACCAACTCCTTATCTGCTTTTAGCCTGAGCAGAAGTAAAAAAAATAATAAAATATGATCAGTCATTGCAAATATGAACATTTTCAGGTAATAACTCAAGTGCAGTTTATGGTAGATGTTTTACTAACTGAGCAGTGTAGGCGTAGTTGAGCAAGATCTCCACAGCATCGGGGTGCAAGTCCTCAAAAGTGACATGAGACACTCCATGAGGCTCAAGGTCACTATTAAAGATCTCAAACAGGTAGGGACTGCAGCACGCCAAAACAGCACGGTGAGCCATCAGCTCATGACCACACACCTGAATAAACAACAGAGCAGACTGATCATGTGATGTGACTGAGCTGGCTCGTAGACAGAAACACATGGCGATGTTTATTAAAAAGAGAAAGGAACCTTTACACAATATAAGGGTTTTAGGTTATTTGGAGTCTGAGAAAACTAGAAATATGGCTGGGTGATAAAAACAATAATGATATATATTGCTGTAACTTTTCCTCCATAGACATAGGAGACATGCTCAATTGAATTAATTTTTGACAGATGAAAGAACAGCCAATCATAATTACGCAGTGCCGTACCCAACCAATCACGTGTTCCAAGCATGTTGTTAAACTTGACATTTACACCAGTTACAGTGTGCTTGCAGACCTGAAGTCAGGGGTACACACAGATTTAGAGAAAAAACTGAAACTTAAGACACTTATATGACTGGGGTCAATACTGGAGTCAAGGTGGGGAGCTGGGGGGGTGAATAAAAGAGAGAAAATCAAGCAAAGGGAGGGACTTCTCCTTAAGTACCACAACATCTGTCTTTTCCCCCCTTAATGTCTTTACAACTAACTTAAGAATATTGGAAAATTTAAGCTTGTCATAAATAGTGATTTGATTTATATTGCGATTGTGTCGATATTGTTTTATATGAAAAAAATATTAATTAATTTTTTTTCCCCATATTACCTAACTCAAACTAAACATAAACCAAGTGTACGGATTTCATCAGAAGTACTTGTTATATCATCTCTCACAACGGTGGGAACAGGTTGTGACACATGAGCATTCACTTGACTCTTTCCTGTTATGTTTCCTATTCTCGTCCTTGTTCAAGTCTGTGGATTTTACAACCAAACCAATTAATCTGTACTGTATTTATAGTAAGATTATGCTGAACCTGCCAGGTTGTCGTGACATGTCATGCGTGTCCAACTGCTTCAGATCCTCCGGCATGTTTGTAATTTTTGCACCCCCTGCCAAACCCCCTCACTGCTCTGATCTTAGGTTTCACAGAATGACTCAGTGGCTTCTCAGAGCAAGGACACTGGCTCATGTGCGATATGTGCACGAAGGAATTAAACCATACCTGCAGTCTAACGTCGCAGAACTGACCACTCTTCCTCAAAGCATTCATTTTGGCCACGGTGGAATCCAGGAAACTTTCATCCTCAAAGATTAAATAACCATTTGGAATCATCTTGATAAGTTTTAATGGTATGCCTGAGGAAAACAGGAAAGAAATGTCATCAAGTATGTAGATGTGGGAAACGATACCCAGCATGCTCGTCTGTTGTTCGCTGTCAGTCATGCTTTCAAGCAGTGCTACACAGCTTCATTAATTGATGACAAGAGAGGGGATTAGGATTAGGTGCCTGAAATGTGCATTGTGCATTATCTGTTCTATGCATTAGTAATGGTCTTACCTAATAGAAAGCAATTCAGATCCAGGGAAGCAACGCTGCAAGTCGAACAGGAACTAGAAACAGGCAAAGCAGACAGAAGTCACGTCTTCTTCACCCGAGGAAAGGGATGGGGAAGTTGTCAGAAGAAATGCCACTTGACCACACGGGAGTGAGCTGAAGGGAGAGGGGGAGCAGTCGCACCGACAAACTATCAGGCTTGAAGCGACTATAATCAAGTCCTCGGAAACCCGTTGGCTATAGCGCTGAACTTCTACTGTGGTGGTCATACATTATAACCTGGAGGAGAGGGAAAAAAAAGAAGAGCAAAAGAAGAAGAAAAAATCTGTCATTTGAGATTTTAAAGTGATGAAAAGGCAAATAACTTATTGAGAAATTCACGCTGCCAATTCTTGGCATCCATACAACACAAGCATGAGTCAGATCCGCATGGTGAACTAATGCAACAGTGTACACGGGGCGGCGTTTCAAGATCATAACCTCCCGCTTCCAGTTTCTCAGTGTCCCTTCCAGCTTTCATTTTGCAACTATGCAACCCAGAATGTAAAAAAAAAAAAGTACTGCAACAACAGACCATGTGATTTGTCATTAATTTGTAGCTTCATCTGATCACAATATCCAGTTATAGCTGAAGTATATGCCTCTGATATTCCTACCTTAAAACACCATGCACTCAACATCCACTCCGACTGCCATCTTCCAGGGCAAACAAGACCATTTAATCCATCTCATGCCATCAACTGTCTCCACGTCTTCTGAAGTGAAGCCCACACCATCTCATTCTTATGACAAACCCCTTCCCTTAGCTCCACCCTACAGGAACCCTTTCATTCAGCTGCTGACCTGTAAGGAGTATACATGATGGATCAAGTGGTGACAACCACTGGTGAGAACACATGGTCTCCTTCTTAATTTATTCATTCAAAAACATCATGAATCCTGCTTGGTTATAAGTACCCCTTCTACTGTGTAATCCTGGCTCAAATATTCCACCTACATTCATTTTACATCAAGGAATAATCAACATTTATTATTTATTTAGGAACATTTTATGTATTACACCAACAGACACGTCCAGCCACAAACACATTAACAAAAATCTTACAGCACAATTTAAGAAACCCAGCAGTTTTATTGCCAAAACCATCAAAACTGTGCCATCTGCAGTTGTAGTCTCGGTGAATAAATTAAACCATAATTGCCAGAGTTTTATCACTGTCCCACATACACAAAAATGGACAAGACCAACCACAGCAGCTGCCACTTAGATTGAAACCATACCCGCACACCATGTGACAAGACTGCTTTTGGTAGACACAGTTTATGTGCATGTCAACTTCACATGCGTCTCAAACTCTTCCTGAAACAGTGACTTATTCAAATGCCACGCATGTAGTTATCTGCATCAGTGGTTTAATGGTTTAGTGGTTATCAGCCTGTAATTCAATATACAAGTATTTCATTAGAAAACGGCATTAACAGAGTAACATGTGATGACAGAGGACAAGTAAAAATCACTACACTAATATTCTAACGTACATAAAATTACTAATGAAAGCACGTGTGTGGATCTTTCCAGACCATGTGTACCAGCTGCAGATAGGATTCCATCTAGAGTTATCAGTAGAAATGACAGGGAATGTAAGTGACAGCCTGACAGACATAGGAGGAACAGTATGTCCTTTGTGTACTTCTGGAAATAACCGGCCTTCCCCGTGACCAAATAGACCCAAAGAACCTATCGAAAAATATTCTTGCCAGCCCAAAGCCATGAAAGATACTTAGGGCTGTAATTTTACTTTTCCGTGTATCAATCAATACGATCCTTGAAACACAGTACATGTAACAACTTACGTCAACAACTTCAACAACTTGCGTATGTCCACTCTGAACTATGCCTTTTTCTGTGGCACATGTTTACATAATGGAAACAAAAAGCCTGTTGGAGGTTCAAAATGCATCAGCCTTTAAATATTAACAGTGGGTCCCTATTCTAGTCTAAGAGTGAGGATGCATTTGTACTTTACTTGAGTAAAAATATCCACATCAAGCAACCTATGACAGGGTATGCAGGTCTGACAAAGCCAAATTTAAGATATTTCAAAAAGTGTCTGGTTCACATAAATAACAGTCCAAAGGGCTTCATAGTTATTGTGTTGACCCAGACTCAACCATATTTCAATCCAATGTTACATTTTTCCATGAACATTTTTATTTCTGATACAGTTTCTGCTAAAGCTCATACCTGAACCCCTCCACCTATGGAAGATGGTGGTGGTGGTGGTGGGGGGGTTCCACATATTTCCCATCTCCTTTAGGATAAAATGATCAACATGAATTACACAATTCATGTTAAAGATTTACACAGAAAACCTAGCAATATGTTTATTATTTTGACATTTCAGTGTCGAATCTAAGGATTAATTATCAGTCTTGATAATAAAGGCCTCATTCAGGACAAGTACATTTAAGAATTAAAAGGATCCACAGACTAGATACACTTTGCAGAACTTTTTTTAGCAGTACTGTCTTTTTTTACAAGAGAGCTGAAAAGTAATTTGCACTTCTTAACAGCAGTCAGTTGAAGTTGGTCTCAAAGCCAGATGTTTCTTCCATCCAAAAAGTTGCCAATTATTACTAAGAAAAAAAATGTCCATGAATCTGGTTAATCAATGGAAAAGGCAGATGTGTTAAACTAGCAAAGCGCAGTGCTGAAAGAGAATTTTATAGAGTTATACTCAAGAACTAGGGGCATGCGCTCAAATGCAATCCATTACTATTGCACTGAACAGCATATACAGTGTGCTGGCATGGAAAGCTATAATTCATCTCGCCTGTGTGGTGGAAGGAACACTGACCTAGTTTTGAGGAGTTATGCAACATCTGGCCAAAGATGCCTTTGTGACGGCTCAAAACCAACTCCTCCACATGGTTTCATCCAGCATTGCTTAACGTTCTACAATCTGACACTTAACTCGGTGTTCTATCAGCCAAAGCACACCTTCAGCTATTCAAAATATATTTATCAGCATGTCTACATTCATCATAGCTATAATTTTATAATAATTCACCATAAACTGATAAGATGGTCTTCTACAATTTTCAGGCATTCTAGAAACTATCAAATATTATTTCGAGGACAAAAGGCCACAAAACCTGCTGTGATAAGCAAGTCACATAGTCCACACGCGACATCTCTCAGGAAGCGGATTCCCCTTTTTTTCTGGAGTTTTCCCACATTGTTTGTGAGGACATAAGTAGCTAGATGAGATCAGTCAGTCAATACCAACACAAAACAGCATAGAAACCACAGTGAAGTGTACAGGAGTATTTCTGGTCACACACATTGGAGAACTAAAAGACAAAAGCAACAAAGAGAAAAAGTGACACTGCTCGACAACTTTCAGCTCTGAATGCACCCTCTCCATTTTTCCATCCAATTAGTCAGGACAAGGTCTGACTCTGAAAAGTCAATGCTTGTTAGACACCCCTCCGGTGGTGAAGATAGGCATTACTAGGGATTTCACAGTGAGTGTGTGGAAATTTACAGCTAGAATGAACCACATGGTGACAACAATTTAGACACAGGCTGACAATAGCAGAAGAGGTAGTAGTAAAACTGACACTACGGAATTTCAAATGAAACGGTGATGAGAACTGTAAAAAAAAAAAAAAAAAAAAAAAAAAGAAGTGATAAAGCATTTGGATTTTTTTTTTATTAAAATATTACCCCACCAAAATTAGAGGATGACTATACAATATGTGTTGCCTAGGTGGGGGTGAATAGAGAATGCTATAGTTCTTCTTAATACAATCTCTGTCTTAATTTGGGAATTTCCACGTGGGGATTCGCCTGAGGAACAGGATTTTCCACCTGACACAAATATAACCAGCCAACTGACACACTGGGGCACTATCGAGAATATCAATCGTTAAAAAAGGCCGAACCATTTCCCTTTAGGAGACAATCGAGACAGCACATTCACAAGCAACAAACAGCCCGTCAATATGATTTCACACAGCGGTCACAGATCATAAAACAGAGGAAACAAAAGGCACCAAATGGAGAATGAGTAAAGGACAGGATGTACTGCTAGGTCTCCCACCCTGGCATCCCCCAATGGGCACGTCTTATGATTGGATGTTTGTCTATTCGCTGCAGAGTAATGCCATTCACCAGCCTCCTCCTCCCCCTCACCATCTTCATCCCCCTCCTCTTCCTCTGGTTGGAGTAGTGTACCAGGGCCATGATGTCTGGCCAAGGGCCAGGAGTCATATAGGGTGTATACATACATCCTGCCACCAGAAACTGGGTCAGGTCCGACAACCCCCCCACCCCCCGAGAGTGATTAAGCCGTCTTTTACACGGATTACATTTACAGACAATATGAATATGTTAGTGTAAGAACCATGCGGGGTGCGGATGGAACCATGCAGCTACCAACTTGATGGCACAATTAAGACAGACGTAAGCTAGCGCGTGTTAGCTTTAGCATATCAACCTGCTGCTCCGCTAAGATGGACTAAAGATACGGACATTTAACGGGAACGACCACATAGTAATGAAAAAAAAACTCCTCCTCGGGTTAACCGGATATATGAAAATCACGTACGACTCAAGTGAAAGTCCGCGCAATTCCACCTGAATGCGGAAAGCCGCGGTTTGTGCGCGACTCTGCGCGCGACACTTCCATTGAACGTTACATCGCTCGCGGTGTTTCAAGCCCCGGCCAAGCAAAGACAACCGCTATGCCCCGGTTCACTGTGAGCACACATTAGCATCTGGGTGAGTTTATCACGTACATACTACCGGCTACAGACGTAACAGTTACCAGCTAGCGTTAACACGGCCAAGACACCAAACAGCACTCGCACCGATTTCAACACAAATGTCCTCAGAAAATAAATCTTACCTGAGGCGTTTGACAACAGACGATATTAGACATATTTAATGTGAATTCAGAGTTGGTTGTTTCGGGTTGGAATAAAGACGCAACGCGGCTACAGGCACGGCTTGTGGAGCTGGTGGGTGTCTGGTGGCTCTCAGTAGAAGTACGTCCTATCTCCTTCTGGACAGGACCGGCTCTGACACAACGGGCGGCTGGCTGGAGGACGGGGAAGCGCGCTCCCGACAAAAGTCCTGCGCACGCCACGCCGCTTGTGACGCAAAGGAGTGGGCGGGGTCACTCCGCCCTCACGGGGCTGTGAGTGATGAAATCCAGGCAGCAACACCGTCGCCGTGGACATGTACACTGTGGATGACAAGCAGGCAAGCTGCCTCTGGGGTAGATTTATATATATATATATATATATATATATATATATATATATATATATATATATATAAAGGCACACTCCCCATTGTAATTCATTTAAGTCCGTTTTTACATATTTTATAATCACAAAGAACGCAGCACTGAATACATTAACGTATCAGTATTGTTTAAGGATGGGCAATACTTTGAATTTTAGTATACAATCCCAAGCCAAGTAAATACAGGGCTCGTTTCTCCATACCGGTAACTTTTTACTTGAAATGTCACGATCATCACTTGTCATGATCATCAGTTTGTTAATAATTTTATGAGTTTTCCTTTTTTTAGTTTATCATGACAAAAAAGGACAAAGATTACAGACAAACGAGAATTTCTACAAAACACCTCTTTTAAATTTGTGGTATTACCACAGTGGCACACATCACATGTGTCACTTTCCTTGTGAGATGCGGTGAATGAGCTCCATACCGTGTTTCCCTTTTTGACCGCCATCACGGGCTGGTGTCAATCAGTGCTCTGAGTCCGCACTCAGGTGTGTGTACTATGTGTGTGTGTGTGTGTGTGTGTGTGTGTGTGTGTGTGTGTGTGTGTGTGTGTGTGTACTATGTGTGTGTGTACTATGTGTGTGTGTGTGTGTGTTTGTAAGGGGGGCACTGTTTGCACAGACAGAGACTTGAAGAGAAGCTCCACTCAGATTAACTTTGTGAGGAAATTCAAGTAATTTGATGGATGTACAGAAGAGAAACGCCAACAAAAATATCGGATCTCATCATGCTAGTATTGATCCAATACTATGGCATCGATAGTGTCAATATCAAGATCAATATGCCCAACCCTAATTGTTTGGTAAATTTTATGTCTATAAAAGTAGATTATTAAAAATGACCTCCAGTTTGCACAGACTGTTGGCGGAATTTGAACAGTATATATGCACTATTGATTCTTATAGACTCCCCCAAATATTGAAATTTTTGACAAATGATCATTACATGTATTAGTACTATACAATCTATCATACTGGTAAATGTGTGAATTCGATGTTATTTTTTCCAATCAAAGATCATTTGCAGATTAAGGAAGAAAATAAAAGGACTGAAGAAGATTAATAAAATGTTCCTAAAAACAGAGAGAAACACTAGCAAGATTTTACAAATATATAGAATCCTATGTGAATAGCTAGTTTCTTCAGTAAAATCAGATATAAGCAGGTGATAAATTAAAGGTAAAACCCCCAAAAAGTATCTTAGTAAGGTTTCAGCATCTCTGCATCTCAACAGCTTCAGTGTTCCCATGCATCAATTCCACATCTCTATGAACTCCACAGACGACACGAACATCATTCTTCAAAACATTCCTTCATTTTGTGTTTTAATGAAAGCAGTGGAAAGCGCTGTCTAAGACGCCAGCTCAAAAGTTGCTGTGCAATTTAACCTGGGTTGAGATCTGGTGACCTAAATAGCTTATTATTCACATCAGGTTCATAGTTAGTGAGGCCTCATAGCTGCTTTGTCATCCCGGAAGACACAAGTCCCATCAGATTTTTCTTTTAATTAGTCACCTGTCTGTCAAAGGCCAGGGTATCTGCACTTGCCCACATCATCTATAGTACACGTTAGCTTATTTTGAGCACAGTATTCTCTCCCAATTGCACTATCTACCTATATATATTCTCTGAATCCTCACCGGCACCCCATTTATTCTCCTCGACATGTCAATGTGAGTCATGACAGTAACCCTGGAGGTGCTGCAGTGCAAGAGTCATTCAATGTCTATTTAGTGGGAACATCCGGTCTCACTTCTCTGCACTACTTGGCACATGTCATTGATAGAGGAAGATGAACCAATCCACCTGACATGACTGAATGAAGCTTACTACTACCTCAGTGCGTCACTAATAAGATTAGAGGATAAGAATCACTTCAATACTAATGTGTCAGCCGGCTTTTGTGTCTGCGTGGTTCATGTCCACTTGTCTTGTCCACGTACAGTATGAAATCCTGGCACGGGGTAAAAGACGGAGTATCAGTTTAACTCTTGGATCAGGGGTCTCAAACATACGGACAAATACAGCTAAAAATGTTGATTTGGCCCCTGGGATGAACTTGCAAAGTGTAAAACTTCCACAGTCAAGGATGTCAAACTCATTTTATATCAAGTTTCTCATATATACATGTGAGCTACAGTCAAATAATAACACAATAACTTACAAAAAAATATTATGACTCCATATTTTCTCCTCAGTTTGATGTGAAAATTTTTTTTTTTACATTATGCCTGTAAAAAAATAATGAGAATTTCAAATTTTTGTCTTTGTTTTAGTGCAAAAATAACATGAAATTGTGTAAATATTTGCATTTACAAACTATCCTGTAACAATTAAATGCGAATAATCTGAAGAAATATGAAAAATCTAAAATGTCTAAACAAAAACATTTTCTGCTTCTGTTACGAAGTGTTTAATGTCTTTGTGGATCCGAGCCATAATGCACAACATGTAGAAATGACAAGTTGACGCATAACGTTGTTAAAATTGCACTTATTTTTATTAAGAAATTTTAGTTTTTTTTTTTTCAGGTTATATACATATTTCTAGGTTATTTTATTATTATTTTCCTGATTCGTAGTAGTTAGCTTAAATGGTTGACTTTAACTCTGTTGGATAAAAATTTGTTCTATAGCCAGTGTCACATTTTCAGTGTTTTGTTTTGTTTTGTTTTGGGGTTTTTTTTCGATCACATTATGATAATTTGAAAACAGAGAGGCAAATAAATGATATAATAAAAGAAAAAGAAAAACTAAATAAAATGATAACATACAACTGCAATGTCTTAAGCCTCAAAATTTCTATGAACAAAAAGGAGTAGAAAGAAGAATAAACTTATGTAATCCTACACCTTCAGTGTTAATTCTACTCAATTCAGTGTCAACATTAACAATGAAATATGTAGAAATATTTAACATTAGTGTTTTTACACTGTTAACATGATTACACTGTATTGAGCTATTTTTACTTCACATTTAGTTGAATAATGACTATAATGTTTTGATATTTGTTTCTCTGCAGTGTTATTTTCTTCATTGATTTGTACCCTGGCACAGGTTTCAAAAAGGCCAGTAAATGTTGTCAAACAGACACACTGACCAAAACAAACATTAACACCCCCCCTGAACAATTGTACATAACATAGAACACAATGAGTAAAATGTCTAGTACCCACAATGCAATGCGACATACTGGCAAAACTCGTCAAAATTAAAGCCCTCAAAAGTGAGTTACTGTGCAGACAATGCATTTGATCAGGTTACAGCCTGCGCTCCTTCTCACCTCCACTGATTTTCCCTCTGAAGTGACTTATTTTATACTGTCACATTTGTTTAATTTGAAAAAGTAACAACTGAGAATGTAAGGAGCATAAAGTTCAGATATTTATATAAATGTAAGGAGTATAAAGTACATATATTTATATAAATATAAGGAGCATAAAGTACATATATTTATATAAATGTAAGGAGTATAAAGTACATATATTTATATAAATGTAAGGAGTATAAAATACAGATATTTATATAAATGTAAGGAGTATAAAGTACAGATATTTATGCAAAAATGTAGGGAGGAAAAGTAAAACGTAGCCAGAAAAATAGATAGTGAAGTTAGGTCTGCACAATTTAAGAAAAATATGACATTGTGATTATATTTTTTTAACCCTGTGATATATATATATATATATATATATATATATATATATATATATATATTGCAATATGAAAAAAGAAGCTGTGTGGTGCCGACGTAAGTGGTCGAACAGATTAGTGGTTGACTCAGAACATATGCTTCAATATCCTTCTTGTAGCCGAAATAATTAAATAAGATTAAAAATGTAAAATAAATAAATCAAATAAATAAAGATGCATCAATTAATTAATGAAATTTAAAATATATATATATATAGAAATAAATAAAATAAATATAAAAGATTGAAAAAATTGATTGCAGAACCTGCCTTGTGACTATTGTGCACACATATATTGCAATGTCAATACTTAAATAATATATTGTGCAGCTCTAATTCAAGTACAGATACCTAAAACAATCTACTTAGGTGCAATAACAAAGCGCTTATATTTAGTTACTTCCCACTTCTGCTTTACATTTAGTTTAAAATATCTTGACTTACTGAACATTTAATAAAATAAACTGACAGTTGAAGGACAGTTTTTAACACCATGTTACAAACCTAAGCAAAGTTACTTTACACAAATTTATCAATGCAAAGTACAACTCTTCATAAAGTTCTAATGTTGGTTTTATAGTACAAACATGACACATTTTGCATCATCCATGTGGTCGGTGACTTTCTAGACAAGGTGAAAGCAGTTATTGACTCACAGTCAAGAAACATAATGGCTGCTTGCCAATGGATGAACATTGCATCATATTTCACCTCTATTTCTTTTTTTGTTGGTATGTCAAAGCGTGCCTGGACTGTAGAGGAAGTGCCGGCACAAAAAAGATGGGACACAAAAACCATTACCTTTAAGGTCATTTCACCAAGGATGTTTCTAACAAAGCAAAACCAAGCAGGTGACGTGTCCATTTTGGACGAAACAACTGTAAAACCTCGTGGAATACAAGCGCAAACCACAAATTGGCAGTGCTGTCGTCATCTCTTTCAGTATTTGTAGTGAGTAATGTCCTTTTGCTAAATCCGGGCTGGGCCTTCACATTTCCCTGACTGTCTCCAAAGGTGATCGAAGCTCCCTTGGCAGGTTGTCTGTCCATCTCCTCAGCATGACGTCTGGAGCTTTCGACGGAGACGTAGCGATTATGGCTGATGGAGCGCAGCCAGCCAAAGCAGCATGACTCATTAGTTTCTTAACAAGGTGTATTCAAGAGCTGGCTGGGGACCAATAACAGTCAACAAAAAGAGCAAAATAAAGGAATGTATTCTGGATCACAGTGCCATACTCATTTATTTGTATTAATATTGTAAAGACAGATGAATAACGAGAGTAGAATAGATGAAAATATATCAAAAAGACAACGCTGAAAGCCACTGGAAACCAAAACTTACCAATAATCTTATCAATACATGTAAATTAGTGAGGTAAAAGGCTGTTATTCCTCTTTTCATGGTCATCAGATATGATCCATATGGGTGTTTAAAGGTTCCAGAGTTACCATCATGTTCTACAACATTGATTCACCAGTAAAACCCATGGAGTTGGATCAATAGCAAATGACAGTGGATGGAAACACTTGGTTTATGTTCAGTTATTGATACATTTAGCTGAAAAAGTCACATTTTCTTTAGTTTTCACCATTTTTATATAAAAATCTTCAACTTTAATCTGAGTTTTCATGAACATCTACCTAATTAGTGAATTACTAATGTGAAGCGCTTTGGGTGCCTTGAAAAGCGCTATATAAATCTAATCCATTATTATTATTATTATTATTATTATTATTATTATTATTATTATTATTATTATTAATTAAAAATAGGAAAATACCTGATTTTCAATGGGAAAAGATGTAAAACACAGAGGTTAATACTCTAATAAATGCTGATAAATCACTTAAGAAAAGTTAAATTCAGAGGAAAAGTGTATTTGTGAAATGACATAAAAGTAGCACTGGGTCTTTATGGGTTAATTAAGTGTGGGTCAGCCCTTTTGGCCCAGACGGTTTATCTGATAAGACAGGACTTTACTGTACCCATGTGATAATCATTTACAGCAGCTGTGTCAAACTCATTTTAGTTTAGGGCCACACTCAGCCTAATATGAAAGAAAGTGGGCCAGACCAGTAAAATCATATGAATGATAAGATAAAAAAACATATATATTGTCAACACCAAAGGTTTCTCTGTGTCTTTGACTTTAAAAAAAGTACAATTCTCTCATGAAAATGTTTACATCTACAAAGTGTACTTGAAAATACCCTTAGCCATCGCTTCCAATGGTCTAAGCCTAGTTATTCATACAAATTACAGGTCTATAAAATGTACCTTTATTTTTCTTAAGACATTATTATGCTTATAAGTTCAGGTTATTCTCATTTGTATGTTGAATACTTCTGTTGTTACGAAGCAATTTCCCAGTTGTGGGATCAATAAAGTGCTTCATTTCTATTCTATTCTATTCTATTCTATTCTATTCTATTCTATTCTATTCTATTCTATTCTATTCTATTCTATTCCATGTCTGAGAATTATTATTATTATTATTATTATTATTATTATTATTATTATTATTATTATTATTATTATTATTATTATTATTATTATTATTATTATTATTATTATTATTATTATTATTATTATTATTATTATTGTTGTTGTTGTTGTGAGAATAGTCTGTAATTGCAAATATTTTCCTATTGTAATTTGACACCCTTGACTGTCAATATTTTTAATATAATTTTTCCATTTTGCAAGTTCATGCTGTGGGCCAGATTGGAACCTTTGGTGGGCTGTATCTTTGACATCCCTGGATTAATGTATCCACTATGGAACATTTTTTGGGACAAAATTTGATGTATTTTGGCGTCAATTCAAACCAAATGAACAGTCAGTACTTTATTTTTATGGGTGCCACACTTATGTAGTCTTAGAGTATTTTATTGTAGTATAATATTCTATAATATTATACTATAATATAATAATATAATGTAGTATATAGTATAATATATATAATATTGACTATATTCTGAGTCAATATTCTCTTCTCATTCACCTGGCAGTGAATAAGTTAAGCGTATTCACAGGAAAGTAATCCATGCATATTTGGGATATGTATGCATCTTTGGTTGTAGTTGAGCATGAAATAAATATTTGCAAACTCTAAAATGAGTCCATTTGTACTTATAATGTGTTGTGCGTTTGATATGTGTCAGAATACAAATCAAAAAGTTACCTCAAAAATTACATTCATGAAATGATAAGTTAAAAATACACTGTCTTCAGTAGGAATGTGAATTTGTCAGATAGAAAAAAATAGTCAAAAATATGTGATTGTTTACAGGCATTATCCATTAAACACAGAAAACAGATGAAATTCAAACCAGCAGCAACTTCACCCCTGGAAGTTTGAGAAAATCTTTGACTTGTTTCTTTCATCTGAGAAATTCGTATTCATACTGCAGACAGTGTACTCATAACTTTCCATTTCGGAAATGTAATTTTTGATGTGGTAACTTTTCAATTGGTATTCTGACAAATATCAAATACACAACACATCCTAAATACAAATTGACTCATTTTAGAGTTTGCAAATATTTATTTTATGCTCAACTACAACCACAGATGGAAGCAAATCTCAAATATACACAGATTATTTTCCTGTAAATATGCATAATTTTGTCCCAAAAATCACTTCATAATCCACAGATTAGATCAGTGGTCAATGTGGTAAATGGTGGATGTTTGGGTCTTCATGAGTTAAAAATGTAAAATCATGCATGAATATTTTTAGAAACATCAACTCCATCACTTGTTTAAAAAGCTTCAGAGAACTTGTGGGTCTGACAGCAGCCATATCAGCTCCCTTAAAATGACACCGCCTCGGGAAAAGCACAAGGCATTAGGTAAGAGTGTGTGTTGAGTAAATTGAAATTCACCATCTGTCCTCGAAGGTACATTTATAAGTGTTGCGTCAGTGCTGCCAAGGCTTCAGAAGAAAAGCTCTCTTCCTGTTTTAGACACTAAACAAAAGCAGGAGCAACCATTAGAAGTATGCAAATGTATTTCTATGAGCCGGTGTGAAAGGCGAAATAAACAAAATGATCTCTTGAATCTATGTAAATATTTGTCAGACCTCTCACTGTGACTATGAACTTCTCTGTCAGTAATAGAATTGCAGAAAAAACTATATTTATTCAGCGGGCCACAGTCTGATTATCGACCGGTTACAGCCACAACACATGTTTTACTTGTTCTGTGGTAAAAGAACCAAACCACACACACACACACACACACACACACTTTGCCTTATCTCTTATCATTGTGAAAACACATTTTTGGTGACTGTGACTGTGACCTTTGACCTTCATTCACAAAAATTTTATGGGATCAATTGCGGAACACAGAACATTTCGTGGAAATTGGCCCAGTAGGTATTGCGTAAATTTACTGACAAACAGACATGTAGCAACTCATAATGTAATAATGACTCATAATGTAATAATGACTTATAATGTAATAATGATTCATAATGTAATAATGATTCATAATGTAATAATGACTCATAATGTAATAATGACTTATGTAATAATGATTCATAATGTAATAATGACTCATAATGTAATAATGACTCATAATGTAATAATGACTCATAATGTAATAATGACTCATAATGTAATAATGACTCATAATACAATAATGATTCATAATGTAACAATGACTCATAATGTAATAATGATTCATAATGTAATAATGACTCATAATATAATAATGACTCATAATGTAATAATGACTCATAATGTAATAACTTAATTGTAATAAAAGTGCATAATGTACTAAAACCATGAGCGCATTTCGTAATAATGTCTTTTCGCATAATGTAATAATGTAATAACTTATTACATTATCAGCTCGGCTATATAGTAACTCATAATGTAATAAAAGCTCATAATATAACAATGGTTTATACTGTGAGAAAAGTTGGATTATCAACATTTGTTTTACCTTTGCGATTGCTGCAAGATGAAAGATTAACTATTTTTAAGTAATGCTTTAGAATCAATCCTATAGTTTATTAAGGCATTGTTACATTATAAGCTTTTATTACATGATGAGTTTTCATAATGTAATAAGTTATTACATTATGTGCAAAGATGTTATTATGTTATGCATTCCTGATTTTATTACATTATGAGTCGATTGTTATATTATGAACTTTTATTACATTTAAGTTATA
Source organism: Siphamia tubifer (assembly GCA_020466265.1). Taxonomy (NCBI): domain Eukaryota; kingdom Metazoa; phylum Chordata; class Actinopteri; order Kurtiformes; family Apogonidae; genus Siphamia; species Siphamia tubifer. The sequence continues at coordinate 10,840,548 of CM035786.1, forward strand.
ACATTATGAGCCATTATTACATTATGAGTTGCTACAAGACAAACAAACTGACCAAAAAATCTAACCGAAAACACTACCCCTCTCCCCTCTGCGGGGGGTGGGGGGCAGGGTAATCATGGCTTATTTATATATTTTTTTCAACTATATATGGAGTAAAGCACTAAAATGTACAGTCGTGTGAGCGTCACCTTCATGTAACTCCAACACAAAAGACCCAGCTTTCATTTTGCTGAGTCACCCTTCAGACTTTGCCCCCCCTCCCCCCCATAACTCCAATCTACACAGATCTGCTCAATGAAGCTGCATCAATGTGTTCTGACAAGGACACTATAAATATTTTAGGTATCTGAGCCCAGCAGTAACACGTGGACAGCGCTGCTGCGTGGACAAGGCTCCAAGGCAAGAAACAGCTTTGAAACATGTTTTAAAGATTTTAGTGGCATTACAGAAAATATAGTCTTAAAAATGTTGAACAGAAAAGAAAAAAAATGACTTAAGGTTTGTCTGATTTAATTTACTGACATTTCATATGATCAGTTTGGTGTCACCTCAATGTACACTCAATATTTATGACAATCAAGACTATATACACTTCAATAACAACCAAAAAAAGAAGTGAAAGAATTAAGGAAATTTAAAAAAAATGACAAAAAAGGTAAAAAAAAAATAAAAACCAGGAATAAGGACAATAGTTGAGAAACAATACAAAGAATTACCAGAAATTAGCATAATAATCAATAATAAGGACAATAATGAACTAAAAATGAGCAAAATAATAATAATAAAATATTAATAATAATAATAATAATAATAAAACGACCAGAAATGAAGAAATAAACAACATGGATGCAATTTGATTTGATAATCAATGTTTCCCATTGTGTATGTACAGGCTAACATTCCCATATGGTGCAGTTAGCAGCACTGCTACATGTTTGCACAAAAAACAAACAGCAGTACATGTTCATTATCAATATTCCACAACCCCATATAAGTCAGTGAACCTAGCATAGCACTTGATAGAGGACATTCAAAACAAGCAGAACAAGTGGTGCCTGGCACAACAAATTGAAATGAGTCCAGTAGTTTTTGCATAAGGCTGCTTCCAAACAAACAAATAGACAGACAGACAGACAGACAGACAGACAGACAGACAGACAAATAGACTCAAACACACACGGGGCAATAAGCAAAACAATAAAGAAAATTGACCAATAAATAAATAAGAATAATCAACAAGTGGTACCAAGCACAGCTTTGCATAACAAACCCCTCCCCCCATCATTTTACCTGATTTGCCCTATTATTGCAAAAACACATTTTTGGTGACTATAACCTTTGGAAATTGGTCCAGGATTTTTTGTGTAAAATTGCTGAGAAATAGACAGACAAAAAAATGTAACCAAAAACAATACCCCTCTCCCCTTTCAGGAGGCGGGGTAATGAAGACAATAATGAACAAAAATTTTGCAAAATAAACAATATAATAACCAAAAATTAAGGAATAATCAACAACATGGACACAACTTAACTAAATATTCAACACAAAAGGCAGGAATTTATTAGATAATATAAAAAAGAAACCTGAAGGGTTTTAAGGGTTTTAGTTTGTACTGTCTAATGGGAAAACTCAACAATAATATCAAAAATAAAACTGAATATACTTTTTTTTCTGACTGATGACCACTCAGTCCTTACCTCCAGGCTCTGAAAAATGAGAACATGGCCACGTGTATAGTTACACAGTCCTCTGATAAGGTACAGATAAACGGTGAAACTCCTTATGTTAACCTTCTCACAACAAATGAATGACACTGACGAAGTCGAGGCGGTGGGACTTTAGTGGGATGAGCTCAAAGGTCAAGAAAAATGGTTATCATTTAGGTTTCTGGGACAAACTAACTTTGACTTATTTGTACAAATGCACCTACACTTACAGATGAGCTCTGTCCTACTTTTATAAATCAAAATGCTTACACTGCTAAAATGTTATGGCTGCGTGTCAGCAATTCACCCACTACAACTACATGTGTATGGGATTTTTACTGGAGTTTGGATCTTCATTCTCACAGCATGTGGCAGCATCTACTAATGTGGCCTGGATCATACACCTGAAACACTGCACAGGAACTCTTGTTACTTTTACTTAAAATATTTCACACTGCTTCCTCAGAGCAGAGGTAAAAATCTGTAAAAAAAAAAAAAAAAAAAAAAAAAAATTAATAATAATAATAAAGTTGTTAATCAGTGTACAGAAGCATTTGAGCCTTTATGAAACAAAATATGCGGCAATATATTGAAGGATATAATGCATTACATTAAAAAAATATATTTCCATATATGGAAAAGTAGTGCATATATTAGCTAATATACAGCAATATATAAATTCATCATATATTGACAAATATAAAACATTTATTGCACTGAAGACAAAAGCTGCCCTATATTTTTACAGTTTTATTGAAACTCAATTTCTTTCCACATATATTATGAAGTGCATTACTACATATATAATTACATATATTTAGTAATACACTTCACAAAATATGTGTATGTGTGTGTGTGTGTGTGTGTGTGTGTGTGTGTGTGTGTGTGTGTGTATGTGTGTGTGTGTGCATCCCTATATTATTAATTGTATTACTAAATATATATTAACATATATGAGTACATATATTGTCATATATGTCTCCATATATGGAAAGCAGCAATTCCTTATGTATTTTTAACTGTATTGTAAAACACTGACACATTATATTTTTCTGTATATTATATCCACATATTTTTCATGTTCAATTTCAGGCAGTAATATGTTTATAGTCAGTATATGGGGATATATATTTTTGTTTCCCTGAGGCAAAGGGATTTTAGTGGAGCAAGGTCAAAGGTGAAGAAGAATGGGTTCATTTAGGTTTCAGGGGCAGATGTGTTCTGTTCTGTTTATAAATCAGAATGCTTACGCTGCTGAAGTGTTATGGCCATGTGTCAGCACTTCACCCACACTAAACTACAACTACCCCAGGGGCAATTTGTCTCAGACTGCGAGGAAAACTCAGCTTCCTTTAAAATGTCAAAAAAATAAATGGCCAAATCTGTTCGATTTTGTTCACGTTTCATTGACTACCAATGCTTCAGAACACATTCATCTCTGAGACAAGTTCATTCAGAATCAGCTATTTATCACAAATGGACTGATCCCATGTTGTTCACGACACGCCAACACACGTGCACAATCCAAGTGCATCGGTTGAGAAGCTACGAGTGAATTTAAAGTTCGGAATGATATTGCGATGCATTCCTATTTTCAACCCATAAAGACACAAAAAACACTGACGACTGATATTAATCAACTGATCTTAAATATTTAATACCTCTTGATATATTAATCCTATCAATACATGTAAATAATTAGTGTAAAATGCAGATAGTCACCTTTTCATGGTAATCAGATATGACCCATTTGGATGTTCAGAGGTTCCATACACAGAGTGTTAAATATTCAGTGTCATTGTTAAATAGAGAGTGTCGGTGTTTCATTAACACTACATTGATTTAAAACAACACTGCACCTGGTGCTTTTGTTAAATGAATATTGTTAAATCAGGGTGGTGTTAATATTGGTGTTAAATTGTTGTAGATCAAATCATGTCCTCACATCCTTACGTAAGAGTTCTAGAATGTTTGATGGATTGAAGAAAAATGTCCAAGCCAACCATCGCCATCTTGTTTTTCACAAAAGCCGATGAAGTTGGTCATTCTTACGGAGCCCCTTAGGGGACATTGAGAGTGAGATTTTTTTTTTTTTTTTTAAATTAGGTGAAGTGTTGTGAGATCTTGCAATACTTGTGTGAGAATACCTTTGGAAAATACGACTTGGCGTAGTCATCATGTTTGCAGCCTCCTTTCCTTCTGTTTAATCAGAGAAACACGTTGTTACCTCCACGAAGGAGGTTATGTTTTTACCGGCGTTTGTCTGTTTGTCTGTTTGTCTGTGTTCAAGATAACTCCAAAACCTATGGACGGATTTTGATGACATTTTCCGGATATGTTGGAAATGTGAACAGGAAGAACTGATTTAATTTTGGGGGTGATCGGGGTTGGGGGAGGGGTCTACCTTGGCGGAGGTCTGTGCTCTCAGAGTGCTTTTCTAGTTTACAAATGTACTCTCTGCTCCCTCTGGGTCGTGCAGCTTATCATTTACTTTACCTACAATTATTATATCATCATGTTGAGTGTTCAGTGGTTTTTATTTTTCACAACAAATAGGGTTAAACCAACACAAACTGAGTGTTACATTTTTCACACTTTCAAAAGTGATAATTTTACACTGCACGGTGTGGACACATATACACACTTTATGGGTGTTAAATTTAACACCATGGGTGATAATTTTAACTATTTTTCCTAGATGTTCAAACTTTTAAACAGACTCATTTTACATGACAGGAGGGTTAATCCACGTACAGAGACACTGGAGAACTATGTGAGTTATCATTTACATTGGATTGTGAATGACAGCTACCACCAGCTGCTCAAACTGATAACTGACGACCACAAAGACTCCCAGTCCTCCATGTGCGTCCTGTCCCACAGCACCCTACCAGGCTCTGCTCTGGTCCCCACAGGAGGAACAGTCACAGTGGAATCACAAAGATCTGTCCCCATGTACTGAACACACAAAACCCCATCTCATACTTCCGTGAAGAACCTGGGACTCACACTTTTTAAACCCTTTTGTCCGACACGCACACACGCGCGCACACACACACACACACACACACACACACACACACAGTGAAAGTAGGTCAGTCTGGAACTCACTCATTTGTTGGATGTTGGAATAAAAGAGCTGATTAGGTGGCCGTTGAGCTGCTATGTGGACCTAGTGTTACACTGACCTCCCTCGAGGCCTCATTGCCTTCCTGTAAATATCCTAGATGTTCTAATTAACTCCAAAACAAGTCTGTGTCTCTGCTAAAGCACCGTTTTAAACCCCTGTGGGCTACTGTTGCAAATTCACTCCAATATGCCACTGTTTTTATGATGAGGTTCATGAATCAGTTTCAGTGGCCTGTTTCTGGAACAGGGAGTCACCCCCCCAAAAAAAACCAAAAAAACAAAAGGAGAGGCAAGGGGTGTTGTTTTTGGTTCGGGTTGGTTGGTTGGTCGGTTGGTTGGTCGGTTGGTTGGTCGGTTGGTTGGTCGGTTGGTTGGTCGGTCGGTTGGTCGGTCGGTTGGTTGGTCGGTTGGTTGGTCGGTTGGTTGCTTGGTTGCTTGGTAACACTCCAATGGTATTTCCAATGCTCCTGGTTGAATTCATACTAAATTTGATTCATAGATTGTGTTATGGCAATTTTTGTCCTGTTGTTGTTGAATAAAGAAATAGAGGCTTCTGCTGGTCAACAAAGTTTTATTTATTTGAAAAGAAGGGTCAGTTCTGCACACGAGTGGTGATTGTGTGAAAAGACCCCAGGGTGCTCACAGAGCCCACCTTTTAAGAGGTGAACTCATTTGCAAGTGATACATCCAGGTTTCCTCAGAGAGTCTTTTGATACTGATGAGCCCCAGACATGTTACCATTCAAGACACTTAGACACAATACACTTAGAATAGAGTAGTTGGGGAAGGGTAGGGTAAAGGTGTAGGACCGTCAGCCAGCAGTGGGGGGCATTTGGGAAAACAAAGAATGGGGTGGAGGGGTGGAGGGGAAAGGACACAGGAGACACAAGCGTGGGAGCAGACGGAGTCATAGTTCTATCCCACTTGTGATCTTGTTACTAAGTGTCGTTATTACTTCCAGAGGAAGTAATTCTAACACCATCAAGCTGTGACTTCAGAACACTGCCATTACAATTCCTAGTGACCCAAAATAGATGTCATTACATTTTGAGAAAAATTAGACATGAGTCAAAATAGACAGAATTAAATATGTTTTTAGCTATATATATATATATAGTGCTAACCACTGCACCACCGTGCCGCCCACTTAAAGTTAACTGATTAACATTTTTATTGCCTTATGTCTCTTCTATTTTAAGACAATTTCCCCTTAGGATCAGTAAAGTAATTCCGAATTTGATAACTGCATTTGGTTCTTCTGTATTTGGACATGGGCAATGACAGTAAAGTTTAATCTTATCTAATTAATCGTGTATATTGAGTCAAGTGACGCCACCACAGGAACTGTTGTTTTCTGTGTTTCAGAATAAAAGTCATCCTGTGAACATAGACATGTGATGTGAACGGCCCTCACCAGGTGGAGGTCTACACTTTTCAAGGTCTTTTTAATTACCCCACTCCACCCGAAGGGGAGAGGGGTATTGAGTTTGAGTCAGTTTGTCTGTTTGTTTGTTTGTTAGTTTGTCAGCAGGTTTACGCAAAAAATTACTGGACCAATTACTATGAAATTTTCAGGAAACATGCAAGGTGGTCCCGAATGGATGTCATTCAATTTTGGTGAATGTAGGTCAACGGTCAAGGGCACAATCACAAAAATGTGTTTTCACAATGATAAGCCATAGGGCAAATCAGGTCAAATGTGTGCAAGGGCGTGGGGTTTGTTTTTTTTTCTGTTTCTTCACTCTTTTTCTTTTTTTTCTGGCTTATATTTGAACCATCCCATCTGGCTGTGCAGCCTTTTGGAGCAGCACAAATCAGCTAAGATTCGTGACTGCATAACACTCCTTCAGACTCACGTGTGATTGTTCCATGTTAAGTTTCCCGATCTCATGTTGCAATGACAAGGTCAGATGTCTGTTTTGATTTAATCCTCTGTACACCCTGTCCTGACCTCTGACTTCCTGATAACCCCGTGAACTATTGGCTCACTTTTTATTTACTTAAATAGAATATAAAGTGTCATAAAGCCACCAATTGCTTTAATCTCCAAGAAAACAATGTTTTACTTTGTGTAAACATCAAGAAAGGACATATCTAGTACATGCAACTGTGTTCATACGTTTATATACCCTGTCTGAATGTGCATGGGACAGTTTTGAATGATCCAACATGACATTGACCCAAAACATAAAGTCTACCTGTAATTGGCTACAGCAGAAAAAAGCAAAGGTGAAGGAGTGTCCATCTTAGTTTCCTAACCTCAGTATCATTGATCCACTTTGAATCAATGGAGGAGAGTCAAACATGCAGTTGATGAAAGAAAACCCAATATATGAAGGAACTGAAGATGTTTTACCAAGAAGAATGAGCGGCTGTAACAGCTACCACAAAAGACTTCCATTCGTCACTGATGTTAAAGGGGCGGAGCCAATACAGAGGATTAAGAAATAGGGTATGTAAACTTATGACCAGGGCCATTTCGATAGTTTCTGTTGTCAGTCACATTTAAAAAGAGCAAACACATTTGTGCTTTGAAATATAATAAAATGATGATAAATTGCCTCAATAAACCACTGACCATGAGTGAAAGAAAAGTTTTTGTATCATTCATACTCTATGAAAAATGGAAAAAGAATCATAAATTCTGCGAGTGTATGTAAACATGGAGGGACGGACAGACGGATAGATAGACTTTATTTATACCACATTACAATTTAACGTTTCAAAATTGAATACACAGAACACCTTTTCTGTTACAGTCAACATCATCGCAATTCCTGAAAGCACAACAATAAAAAAATATTAAAAGTCTAATTACTATTTAATTACTAATTACTATATATATATATATATATATATATATATATATATATATATATATATATATATATATATATATATATTAGCTCAAACAAAATTATTATGTGATAAAATTATGTCACATGTTTTGGGACATCTTGTATGCAGTATATACTATTGTCCATGAAGTTGAAATAATTTACTGGCAGACACATTACCTTTTTTAAAAAATATATTTAAAAATGTTTTTGTATACTTCAGTAATCATCTTTAACCAGGTGTAATGGCTGCATAGTAAAATCAACAATAAATCACAATGTCAAAATAATAAGAGGTTAAATATTTACTTCATTCCAACTTGCTGGACAGTGTGTATGTATGTGTGTGTGTGTGTGTGTGTGTGTGTGTGTGTGTGTGTGTGTGTATGTGTATGTATGTATGACTGTCGAAGATTAAGGTTACACATACACTAGAAATCTGTGCGGATGTGAGCGTGTGAATTTGCAAATGTGCAAATGATTAGACATTACGTAAGTGATTAGAATGACACATGAGCTTTTTCCAATGACCTTAGAAAGCACTACTGCAAAACATGCAAATCTGTGTACATGCATGTGACAGTGTTTTTGCCCTCAGATAATCCATGGCTGCTCTTCTCTTCTTTCAGTTACTAGTTCATGGTCCTTTTTTTTTTTTTAAAGTGTTTTTTAGTAAATAACTCTGATGCAATCAAGTCCTACAGATCTCCTCCATGTTCTTTGAAAGCCGTAAATGTCATAATCCATTACATTCCAGATATTTTCACCCTCCTCTTCTCTGTCTATACTAAATCACAAGCTAATATTTTAATCGAGTCGTGTCTGTTCTCATCACCACAACAGTTAAGACTGGATTATCTTCACTCAAGTCATAAAACCCCCATACGTAGTACACAGAGCTGGAAGCAAGTGTCTGCTGGGATCTGAGGAATTTAACAATAAAACAAACTGGGGGTGGGGGGGTGTGGGTGTTAAAAACCAGAATCAGTCGCTTTCCAGTGAAGCCTTGGGTGAATCAGGATAATATAACGAAAAAACATGTTTGAAACAAGAAATTAATGTTTGAATGCAAATTATTCATTGGAAAAATGGAGATCATAGAACTACAATTATTTCTATTTCCATATGTGTACAACATAAGGGGATGTTTACTCCAGGACAAGCAGCTGCAAACAAAATAATAATGACATGTAGAAGCTCATTTAATACTGTCATATGTGTATGTATATATATATATATATATATATATATATATATATATATATATATATATATATATATATATGTGTGTGTGTGTGTGTGTGTGTGTGTGTGTGTGTGTGTGTGTGTGTGTGTGTGTGTGTGTGTGTGTGTGTGTGTGTGTAAAAATGTGAACTATGTGCAATGTGTTTTTCATGCAATACTATTTCAATATTCATTTGAACAAAAATTTTAAAAAAAATTCATAGACTTTCATAGATAGACACATAAAAATAATATGTCTATTCATACGTTAAGTCTATTTTACTTTTTTATTCTACTTTTTGTTCTATTTTTACTTTTGTTACATTTACATTCTATTTTTTATTTCACTTTTTAGCATGTTTTTTTGTAATTTTGTTTTTTTTCTATTCTCACTATACTTATTTTACTTTGTTATATTTTAGTTTTTAGGGGTTTTTTTTCCCTTTTTATTTTTTCTATTCTTATTTTCTGACATACTAGGGTTTTTTAATTGAATGAGTGAATGATCTTTAATGATATTATTTGTAGTAACTCAAGTCATTTCATTGAAAACAGTGACAATAAAGGATATTCTATATCCACCAGACTATTAGACTATTTTATTATTATGTTATATGTGACTATTCCTCAGATCCTTATTTCATCTTATTAATAGAATCTGAAATAAACCTTTTTTATCATTATTAAATGGACTTTTCATATGTATTCATGTTGAAATCTGCTTTAACCTCTGTGTTTGTGCTTCCTTTGTGGTTTTCCTCATATCTCTCAGCCTTTCTCTTGGACTTTTTCACCCATAATGACACTGGTGCTGCATAGAGCTGCCAGTGCCGTCTAATTAGTTGTGTACAAAAGACCACTTCATCACACTGTGCCTTCAGTAATGAGCTAGTTAGCATCAGATCTCCTTTGAGGAATAGTACAATGATCCACATTAGCGATCCTGGCAGTGATGGCATGTTTTTCAGACTATGATCAACAACACTCTGCTCTGTTGTCATATTACTGCCCAGTCATCAGCACTGACTGTACAGGCTTTTGCTGGTCCACACCTCCCTGTTTTAATCACCTAAAAGCCCCAACCTGCATATGGTATGTAAGGATGGAAGCTGATAAGAAATTATTACTCCACCTAGGAATGGCAGAGTTATGTTTTTGCCTGAATTTATTAACTTCACGAATCAGAAATTTGTGAAGTTATGTTGGATTAACGGTTTGTCTGTCTTTCTGTCTGTCTGTCTGTGGGTGTGTGCACATTTCCTCTGTTCTCACTCTTGTGTCGCCAATTCTTGATGGATCGTTCGGAAATTTGGCATGTAGCAGGAGACACATGGTCATGTAGAAGGATGAAACGGACTGAATTTCAGCTGAATTGACTCATTACTTCCGGTCTGATGTCATTTTGAATTTTGCATAAAAGTCACAGCAGAGCTTTGCGGTTTTCAACATGTACTGGTGATTTAACATGATAATGACTGATAATGATGTATTTGTGATTGGACAAGATCTTAGATTTCATACCACCCCCTACGCGGCATTTTCATCTGTTTGTCTGTCTGTCTGTTAGCAAGATAACTCCAAAAATTACAGACAGATTTGTAAAGTTACATTTGAATTCAAATCTTAAAGTGCATTGGATGTACAGTATTTAATTATCTACAGGAACATCCAGTTTAGACCTTGATAGAATAGAGCACATGCAGAAACGAGCATGTGGGTTTGTAGAACAGAACGATACTTGGTAGAGTTCAATGACTGAAAGATTCTTAAAGTAATACAGTGCAAATGCATGGGATGTCCAAAAACCTTTTTCCAATGTGGTGTCTGTTCAGGTGAGGATGATGAGTGGATGATGTCTTACTTTTATAACATAATTTATGAACAAAAAGATCGGGGGTCACAATTGGGACAAAAAGTAATAGGAAATGCATATTTATGAGAAAAAAGTTGGAATTATGAGATAAAATGACACATTTGCCATAAAAAGTCATAGATACGGGATAAAAAATGCACAGTTACGAGATAAAAATTCTAAATTCTGAGGTATAAAGTCAATTTTATGGGATAAGAAATGCATAATTATGATAAAAAGTAAATTGAGAGATAATGTCATAAGTATGAGATTATATAGAATAGAATTCCATGCATGTGCAAATGTATCTGGCGAATAAAAACTATATATATATATATATATATATATATGTATGTATATATAAATTTTTCTCCACTGATTTTCCGTCTAAAGTTACTTATTTTTTCATACTGTACATCTGTTTAGTTTGAAAAAGTAATGAATGTATTCTGAGAATGTAAGGAGTATAAAGTACAGATATTTATACTAAAATGTAGGGAGTAAAAGTAAAAAGTTGGCAGAAAAACAAACACTCAAGTAAAGTACAAACACCTAAACAATCTATTTAAGTACAGTAACGAAGTACTTATACTTAGTTACTTCCCACCTCTGCTTTTTTGTTTGCCCCGGTGAGTCTGGACGTCCTGTTTCCGGTTTATTTCTTTTGACAGGGTTTAGTTTCAGGTTGTGTGAATAGGGCAGGGGTAGCGGTATGTGGACAGCTTCTACGGTCCTGTACAGATTTGGTCTGATCCACATACTGTCCTTTTGTTAATTTGGCTAGCTCACCTAGGTCCATCTTTCCTTCAAACTTTTGATATTACTTTTTGTTTTGTTCTGGGCATGGGAAGGGGGTTAATTTAGTAAAAAATAATGAACTAAAAATAAAGAACTTTTGCAAATGTGAACCCTTTTGTCTCCCGTGCTCTCTATCAAATACATTGCAACCTTCAGGTCATAACAAAAACATAACTATCTAAATAATAATAAGAAAATTAGATTCCCAAAAGAATTGAGCTACTGGGAATTTAGGTATTCCCATTTCTATTGGTAAGCTGTGATGCCTTTTCCCACTTCCTGTATTATACAATCTATACAAAAACAATAGGGAAAAAAAAACAAAGCTGCAAAAGGATGTTGATGTTGAACACAGTTAATGATTATTCTCTTCACACTCGGAGGAAATTTTCCATTGTTTAGGTGAATGTCTTCCCCCCACAGAGACAACACCTGGGGTTTAAACTAGAGCTGCACATGTTGCAAGGAGATTTCTCTGTATTATCACTAAAATAGATGGACAGAAAACATGACCCAGATAGTATCACAGGTTAAATAAGTGGACACACACAGTTCCAGGTCATGTGCATGTGCATGTGCATGTGAATGCGAACATACACTCCCAGCACACACTGGATGTTCAGTATCAGTTACTACATATCTTTTTAAGTGGTTTAACTTTTAACTTGTGTGTTTCCAAAGAAGAAAACCTTCCATCACTTTGACCCCAATCACACTTACCCAGTTCAAGCTGGGTTTATGTGCAACTCACACTGCGCTGACATAGTTCCAGCTTATCAATGTCTGTGAAGAGTTTGTTTATTCTGGAAACATTACCTGATTAATGTGTTCACTAGTGCAGAGCCTGTAGAGAATGTGAGATTGTTTGCTACTAATGTGTTGTGGAAGTGGGTGAAATGAGTTAAAAGGAGCAAAAACAAAGACTCTAATTATTAGTTGGGGCTGTTTTGGAAGTGTGTATTGGAATCTATGAGTATGATAATACTAATGGTCTAAGTTGTTACTGCTGGTGGAATTAGTAAAAGGAAGTTTCAGGTGAGGCAGACAGCCTACCGCTGTAGTGGTTTGTGTCATGCTAATGCAGGCGACACCAATTAACACCCAGTAAGATAAGTTACGGCCATGAAGTGAGCCGCCAGTTACTCAAATGTCACTGTCTACTTTCAGATTTGAATGCACGAAAAGCAGGAAACTGGGCAATATGCGTCCGTCTACTAAACTACAGTTAATAACAAACAAACCAAAAATGTTTAAATGTCTAAAAGTGAAGTGATAAATCTGAACGGCAGCTGATCGAGATAGATCCACAATAGATAGAAGATTCACGCAATGTTAATTTAAAGGTGATTTTGACATTCCACCTGTTAATTCAGTAAATTATGGACCTTGCTTAACTCATGCGAATGCGCTGTACTAATAACCTTGGTCACAACCGGACTTGCTGACCACCATGATGTGATCTGCTTTGAGAAAGGCTTGGGATAAATGCATTGAAACAAATATGGACAGAAATATCTAAAGTGACTTCCAAAGATTAAAAAAATACAGCAGCATACACCAAGAATGAGGGTAATTATTCAGTCAGTACAATTACCACAACACATATCGCATGCAAATAGGTCCATATGTTAATAGCCCAATGACTGAATTTGTAGTAGCCTGCAAAATAGGAATATTGAAACAATTTATTGCGGTTGTCACTTCCAAATTGCCAGAAAAGCATAAAAACCACCGCAATTATTACTGCAACTTTTTGGAAAAGGTCATCAGACATTTGTGGACGAAACAATTACATAAATGTCTGCAAATCCCTGGGGGGACTGAAGTTGTTAGCGGCGTGTAGCACACTTCTGTTGTTGTCATAGAGACCTTGTGAAAGTCCATAACAGGAATTAATTATGCACTACGGCGCAAAGGTAAGCTTTTGTTTGTGCTTTGACCATAAGGCAGAATGGAACTGTGAGGATATGAATGATAAGAGTGAACTTATGGCTCCATTAGAATGAGATGCAGATGAGAGTTTGTCAGATGAGTTTGCAGCTGTAGACAAATCAGGGGGCGGGATGTCGGCAATGTGCATGACAATGCTAAGAGCAGCAAAGTTAGAAAGAGCAATAAAAGTAGTTTAATATCTTTGTTGTTGTTGGTCGTAATAGTGTGAAACTTTGCACTGCAATCCACCATAGTACTGGAACGTCACCCTCCAAATTTGGGATCATTTGGTTGAGTTGTGCAGGTGTTAGGTGTTCCACAGACAAAAAGGACACTCTACAAACAGAGATTTGTTCCATTATAGATAGATGCTGTTGCTTACACACACTGATTGGAGTCCATATAAATGTAAATGATTGTCACATGGCTATGGTAAAGTCCTGTGTTACCAGATAAACCGGGTAAGCTCAGAATTAATTAACCTATCAAGATCCAGTGCTACTTTTATAGGTTAGTGATACCTGTAGCTTTAAGTCCTTATCACCTTCAGCATCTGTACATGTTATTAACAGGATGGTTTTATAGTTATATGATCAGTGTAATATTTTCCATTTTCAATGCAGGTTAGAAAGTGTGAATTTTCCATAGAGTGACACAACTGTTTGTATATATTGACCATATCAATGGATAAATGGAGCCTTTATCTGTCACACACTGCTTTGCATGAGCATGCTTTGAGTTGTCAGAACCCTTTGCAGTTACAGCGTAAGGATCTATCACTCTGTTGGTGACATTTAACTAATAAACCTCAGAGGCAAAAGCTGGCCTTGATGTTTCATGTTTACATTCAGTTGAGACCAAATAAAAATAGATACTCTTGCCTGGATTGTGAGTTGGTGTTCACTGTTTACCCATATCTTTAATGACAAAACCATGTGTTTATCTTGTGGAACATGTACACATTACATTCAGGTCTTCAAGGAGGGAATATCACTGCTGTCCATGATGGGTTTTATTATGGCACCAACTGAAAATGTCAGCTGGCATACTGTGCCATGACAGACCACAATATTTACATTCGGGGATGAATCAAAACATATCCACGTCTTTCTAAATCATCAAAACCAGATGGCATCGTAAAGATGATAACTTATCACATATTAATGAACAGTTATACAACAGGATGTTTGTACATGTTGAATTATGTAACCCGTGCATCTTCAGACAACTAATCTAGCTGCATTTTTAATACATCAGGATGTTTTTATTGGTATTTTCTTCAAGACAGAGGAATATAAAAGCCCATGTTCTGCCTTTTAAACTATTCATATAAATCAACATGTATAGCAAGTATTTACTAAGACATTCTAAATGGTTTTATGAGTAAATAAAATACAGCTGTGATTTGCAATGTGAGGATTTTACAGCCATTTTCAAAAGTTAATATCCTATAAAGCAGGGGTCTCAAACCTGCAGCCTGGGGGCCAAATGCGGCCCACCAATGGTTCCAAAGCGGTCCACCAATGGTTCCAATGCGGCCGGTGGGATGAAGAGCATAATAACTTATTAAATAACCCCATATTTTCTTCTCTGTTTTTTCTTTTCCTCTAAACGACAATGACACCTCCAAATTTGTGTCATTGTTTAACTGCAAAAAAATAATACTAAATTATGAAAATATTTACATTTACAAACAATCCTATAACAATAAAATGTGAATAACCTGAACAAATGTGAATTACCAGAAATGTCTACATAAAATTAGGCAAAATTTTAATCATTTTCTTCTTCTGTTACTAAAACTTTAGTTTCTTTGTAGAACTGATCCATAATAAAACACATGGACAAATGATAAATTGAGGCAGATTATTGTTAAAATGTAACACATTTTAACTCTTGTTGTATTTGGCTAATTTATGAAGGTATTTTCATAATTTAATGGGGTTTTTTGTTTTGTTTTTTGCACTAAAATAATGACAAAAAATTTGGAGTTGTCATTATGTATTATGTTTTAATTTTACTGGTCCGGCCCATTGGAGATCAAACCAGGCTGAATGTGGTCCCTGAAGAAAATGAGTCTGAGACCCCTGCTATAAAGACCCAAACAGCCATTGGTGACCAAAAAGCATATTAAGTTTGAGTTTGCAGATTTGCTCTTTGCACATAACGCCATAACATCACATCCGTAACTTGGTCTGAAGTCGATCTCTTTTCTTTGTTCAACGGATAATGCCTGTGATGTGATGACGTAAGCGACTAACGTATTTTTGACCACTTTCTTCCATCTGAGAAATTCACATTCGTAATGAAGACAGTGTACTCATACTCATATTCTGACAAATATCAAACACACAACACATTATAAGTACAAATTAACTAATTTTAGAGTTTGCAAATATGTCTTTTATGCTCAACTACAACCAAAGATGCATGCTTATCCCAAATATGCACGCATTACGTTCCTGCGAATATGTTTAATTTTGTTACAAAAATCGCTCCATGGGTACTTTCATCAAATTTCATCAAATTGTCAAGAAGCTCTCCTAACAGAAATAGTAAAGTTGTTTGCTGTATTTTAAAACCCCAAATCTGTTCTAGTTTTATTCCAACATTTTCTCAAAAAGTTGTAGTTGTAGGACAAAAAAAAAATTGGTTGTGTTTTAAATGATGTATATTTTTAGAGAAAAATATAAAATTTTCCAGCTGTAAACATGCTATGAAAATATTGCTGCCTTAGATTTGACTTGATTTGACTACATTTATTTATTTATTTATTTATTTATTTATTTATTTATTTATTTATTTATTTATTTATTTATTTATTTATTTATCATAGTATGTTATGTGGACGCATGCACTTTCCTCAAATTACTAAATGCACTATTTGAAAAGAGAAAAGGGGTCATTTTCAACTCAATGGAATCAACAGATCTCTGAAAACCACCGTAGTGAAGTGTTTTATGAGTAAATGGAATGCAGCACTTATCTGCAACAGGGGAAATTTACAACCTTTTACAACGTTAATAATAGTCCAACAGCTTCAAGTGCTTCAACTACTTCAATTCCTATATTACAACTTCCATATGTGTTTTGCTTCTTTTTTTTTTCCCACCTCAATGTCACATTCCTTCAGTGTTGATTGTTTTGACCATCATCTTGTGTTTAGCGATAAACAACGACTGACTTTCTAGAATCTTCTCTTTTGGTCTCACCAATGTGTTTTAACGTTAAACACATCCAGTTCAGACCCACATCCCTTCCTGGGTCACTCAGGACACGTTAATGAATTTAGATCAGTCAGAACTATAACATTTTCTAGGTCACATTACGACAGCTTCCTCATTGAGCCTCGCTGAGAACAGAGCAATGACGTTGTGTTTATTTTTCCATGAGTTCCAGGTTGATGAACACATTCTGTTGCAAAGTGAAAAAAGAAAATCAGTTTTACCTTAGGCTTAGTTAAAATGGAGCTTTTTAACCTCCGACTACACAACAGATGCTGCATAAATGGCTTTGGGCTTTGCAGTAAACAGCCCAGCTGCACAGCTATTTTAGAGAGGTTTTCACACAAGCATTGCTCAAGTTTGTTCATGAACAGATGGATTTATGATTTTATGTGAAATACACATCTCACTGAGTTTCATCCAAAATATTCTAGTTCCCACAGTTTTGAGATGGACACAAACACTCTGGTTTTTAGAGTTCAACCAGGGAAGAAAATGTTCTTTATGTTGATTTTACTGTGCAGATATTGTCTAGCTTAAAGTTAACTGTATTTATTTGAGGATCAACAAAACAATAGACTGTGTTGGTTGAATAATAATAATAATAATAACAATAATAATAATAACAGTCCAATAATAATAATAACAGTCCAGCACATCACAGCAGGGTGTAAGATGCTGGCATGTGTGGTTGAAAACTGTTTACAACAGCATGGACTGTATTTTTTGTATCTGGATGTGGATTATTCATTCAGCCCCGCACACATTCAGCTAAACGCACTCTGATCCACACACATATACACTCATCACCCATCTGATTAGGAGGCCTGGCGTTGACCTTGACGATACATGACTCCATGAAGCATAAATCTGCCCTCTGGCCGTCATCACGTGTTACCATGGTAAAGTATATTAGCAACCTGAACCTGTACATGTGACTTTCTGACATACAAGTCTACACATGTGCCAAGAATATACTGTATTTGGCCTTTCAGTATCCTCAATGTCATCCACCTTTTATTTACAGTGTGTTTGTATGTTATCTATTACCTGAACATCTATGGAAAAAGACACTTCTGTGCTTTTCCAGTTCTCATATACAAATCTTAATAGTCATCACAAAAGGTTTAACAGATACTCTGAAAACAAGTGAAGTACAAACAAACAAAAATACAATAAGGGAAAGTTTTCTTGAGAAAACTTTTTTTTTATGATCTTGATAAAAACAACTAAGACATGTCTGTCGGCACTTAGTGACAGGCTGACTTCCTATTTCTCCTTTTGAACAGAGTTTTAGTCATTACAATTGTTATGTCAATCGCGATAATTTCAAGATTAGTCCGTGGCAGTGACAGTGATCCAGTAGATTTTATTGTGAACCTTATGAAATTATTTTGTTATCTCGGAATAACAAGCGGAAAATAATTATTATGAACATGGCCTCTCCCAGTTGCAATAAAAATGCTTTTTAACAAGATAAAACAAATAATGTATCTGATCTCGCTCATCATCTGAATCCACGTAATCCTCACTAGGCTCGCTGGGAAACAAATAATATATAAAATATAAATAAGCAAACAAATGGATAAAATACTAAATACAATATATAAAACAAAGATCTAGAATGGAGTGTAAAACATTTATTGAGGCTAAACATCCTAGTTATATATAGACGTTAAAGATTTTAACAGAAGCACAGGTTAAAACAGTCCAAGGGTCAATCTTTAACCTGAGTTAATGGTTTCAAAGAAACTTATTAAAAGCAGGTCAGTTAAACTGAATACACATGAGAAGCCGGCAGAACAAAATGTCTTATTCTGTTGTTTTTATGTCATGAAGCTAAGTATTTAAAAGCTAACTTGACAATAGCTAACACTAAATTAGCATAAAAAGCTAGCTAGCTAGTTGCAATGCTAGCTGGCTTTTTTGTTTATATATGTACAGTTGGAGAAAAGTATTAGACCACCCTTGTTTTCTTCAATTTCTTTTTCATTTTAATACCTGCTACAACTAAAGGTACATTTGTTTAGACAAAGATAATGATAACAACAAAAAATACTTCATAAGAGTTTAAATTCAGAATTAATATTTAGCCATTTTCCATGTTTTCTTAACAATAACCAAAATCACTTCAATATCTGTCATTGTACTGACAAAAAAGTGCTTTTATTCATTCTATGTTTTCTTTTTTTATCTGTTTTAGTCACAGTATACACACAAGAGTTAGTGACTAGATTGCAAAACTATTGTTTTTTTTTATTACTTTTAATGGTCTAGTAATTTTTGAGGACTTTATTTATTTTTTCTAACATTTTGTTATCACAGCCCTATTGATATTATTTCTGGCCAAACATACTAGTTTTCTATAAATTATATGGAATTTCCTGGAGCAAATGTTTAAAATAATCCAAGTCACAACCATTTTTGACCAGTTAAAGGTTTCTGGGAAGCAAGTTAGTAGATATGAGGCAATAGATGTGAAACTAACTTTTTTTGTGGTCACTATAGCCTCCTAAGATAAAGCAATGCATTTGTCCTCTATAGTGAACAAGATTTACTGCTTTACTTAAAAAAAATTCACTCTACATGCATATTTTTGTATTATTATTTTATTATTATTATAAAAATGTATCTGAATTTTTGATTTTGATTTTTTGCTGCAATTGCATTTATTTAATGTAAAATGAAAAAAAAAAAAAAGTATTCTTACTGGGTCTCAGGAGGATCGACTTTTATGTTTTGCCTGTTTTACACATTGGCACTTATTTATTATGATTTCACTGAACTGTGAAAAGTATTTTGGTCATGCAGACCTGGCATTTTCGTCCATGTTGTTATGTAACATAAACACCCACGAGTCATGTCAGGTTCCTCAAGGACATGGGAAGTGAGATTTACACATGAAACTAGTTTATTTTTTTGGCTGAACAGCTTGAAGACACAATGTTCCTCTAAACACACACACACACAGACACACGTAGTAATGCCAGATGCATCAGTTGTGCTGTGAAAGAGTTTTATTTTCAGAAAGTCAGATGTGATTGTGACAAAGGAATCAGGTTTCTGCTTAGAGAAAAAATGTGTTTGCCGAGGGATAAATTCTTTTTCCCATAATATGTTTGTGCTCATCCAGTACTTGTGTTTAACATGAGCAGAATCTGACTGAGAACAGCAATAGACGTAGATAAACATAGTATTTATTGCATAACACATTCATGTACAGTACACATCCGCCTACTCTTCTCCTTTTTCTCAGAGCTATTATGTTTTTCCTTTCAACATAAATCCTCTTTCATTCTCCATCATCTCTCCTTCCTCACCATCCCTCCCGGTGTTAATTATTTATGACAACTGTTCATTACCATGTTTTCCTTTTCCTTGATTATTAAAATAAACTCGTGTTACAGATAAATTAGGACGAAAGAGAAATGTGCATGGCAGGAAGGAAAAACATCAGGGACATCAACATAAAAAAGGATTCAAGGAAGTGAAATGTAAAATAAGAAGTGACTGAGACGGCATCAGTGAAGTATGTCTTCTCTTTATTGTGTGATTGACAGACATACAATAGACAGTATCACAGTTCACTTTGTCCATTAAGTAGCATAGCAAGGACAGGAAGCTACAGACGACACTTCATATGGTTGACCTACATTCCTTCACAGATATGTAAATGTTTTGTCCATAACAAAGGCGACTGTACATGTATCATACCCTTTAATGGCTTTGCAATTACCATTTTTCTGAAGGGATTATACTTGGTGGATTTATGCATGTTTTTTTCTGGTAAATCCATTTTGTATAGAAATGAACAATGACTGAGCAGCTGTATTTAGTTAGTTATTTAATATGAACATTTTCTCAAGTATAGATTTTATTCGACTTAAATGTGGATTTACACTTTAGTTTCTCCAATTGCTTCATAACGTTTTATATCATTTTATATTATATCATGAAAAATTCATCTTCAAACATAGTATAACAACATAACATGACATGACATGACATACATTTATATTACACAGCATAGCATAGAATAAGATAAGATTACATTACATTACATAGCATAGTATAACATAATGTAAGATAACATAACATAACATAGTGTAGCATAGTATAGTATAGCATGACAACATAACATTACATAAAATAACATTAGATACATAGTCCCACCATGGGCAAAATGCTCAATTAATAGCAGCAAATACAAAAAATAAAGAGGGGAGGTAGAAATACAGAAATATGTACATGTAAAACAAAATATAAAGACTAGAAAGAATAATCTGCTGATTATGTCAACATATAACCTTGGATTTAAATGTAAATATTATATGTATATTTTCATTGAGGTTACATATGCACATGATGTATATGTACACCACTGGTTCTCAACCTTTTTTTTTCTTTAACTTGTGACCCAATTTTAAGATCATACATTTCTAGCAAACCCATACATTCAAAAGGGAGACTTTTTGTGATAAAATGTATTTGTTTATTGTGTTTTTATGTGATAGTTTGCTTTACTATGTTGCAAAACAAATGTTAATTTTAGACAGCATTTAGTCTATACAACATATATTATTATGGATGGAGGCAGAAAAGCCAGGTGTAGATTATTACTGCACAAAGAGAAAATTGTATTTTCCTTTGTCAGGATATATACAGTCACTTCTGCTTATATTTATATGGCTGATAATTAATACTAAATAACTTAAACTATGAATTATGAAGAGCTGCAGCATCTGGAACTGACCACAATGACCATTTGACAGATAAACAAAACCACAGTTTGTCATGTTTTTGTACATTTTCATTATCGCCCATCAACATCAACTCATCACATATTTTTAAACTAGAAAAGTACTCTGATCTAATCTAATCTCTAATCATTTCCATCATTTCCTCCCAACCTACCCTAAGAATTTCATCAAAATCCATCCGTAAGTTTTTGAGTTACCTTGTACACAAACTAATAATAGTCTCCTTAGCCAAGGTAATAAAATCAATTACTAGAAATTTCAGACGACCCCATATATGGTCCTGACCCCAGGGTTGCACAACACTGCTATAAACTGTGAAAGGTTTGATGGTTATGTGGAGGAATGACCATCAGTGTTGCTCCTTCTGGCAGTGGGGGTGTAAAAGTCTGCTGCTAAAGGAGCTGCTCAGGCCTGTGCAGGCGGTGGGAGGGGTTGTCCATGTTGGATGTCCGTTTGCCCAACATCTTTCTGTCCACCATCTTCTCAGTGGTGTCCAATGGGAAGCCTAAGACAGAGCTGGCTCTCTAAGTCTCCTTCTGTCTCTGCCTGTACTCCCCCAGATGGATAGCTCACCACTCACACAATGGCAAAGAACACGAGGCCACCGTCCTGTCATAAAATGTTCCAAACATGCCCCACTGACCAAAGAAAACAACAACTAATAATGTATTTCTAACCACTAGGCCTGTCAATACATGTCAATAATTGAGACAAAACTGTTTAACGTTTGTCATCTTTTCATCATCTTCAAATATCAGTTCTGTCGTAAACATGGAAACACTGTCAACTTATGTAACTTGTACTGTATTTTTTGGACTATAAGTTGCAGGGTTTTTTTCATAGTTTGGCCAGGGGTGTGACTTATACTCTGAAGTGATTTGTATGTGAAATTATTAACACATTATTATATTATTTCGCATGTTATTTTCACACTGACAAATGCAAGAGGGCGCTGTTGAGCATGAGCATGTTCTTTATACTATAATTATCTGAATAATTGTTAACACCTGTTCAGCCTGTTGTTCTGTATTCTATTTTTATTTTAAATTGCCTTTCAAGGTGAAATGTGTTGGATTTTGTCAAATAAATTTCCCTACAAAAATGCGGATTTACTCCAGTGTAACTTAAATATGTTTTTTCCTTCTCTATTATGCATTTTTTGCTGGTGCGACTTATACTCTAGAGTGACTTATAGTCTGGAAAATACAGTAATTGACTTGAGAAAACAAAAAAAAAATATTTGGAAGGTGTGACAAAAATAGCTGTGAGTCTTAAAGGGATAAAGGAAAAGTTGTTTTGACCAATGGAAGGATGGAAGTTACCGGCTCCAAAGATGCACTACACTGGAAAAAAATCCAAATCTTACCAATTGAATTAAGAAAAAAAAATGGACGTAATGGAGTATTGTTTTTCAGGCTGTTTGTTTGTTTGTTTGTTCGTAAGCAGGTTTACACAAAAACTACTGGATCAATTTCCATGAAATTTTCAGGAAGGGTGTGAGGTGGTCTAGAATAGATCCCATTAAATACTGGTGAATGTAGGTCAAAGGTCACATTCTTCAAAAATGTATTTTCACAATGATAATTGATGGGGTAAATCAGGTAAAATGTGTGCAAGGGGGGGCAGGGTTGGTTGTGCCGGGCACCAGTTGTTTTAAGTGTGATAATATATGTGGACTAGAGATGAGGAAAATTACAGTCGGTAAGATTTCGATTTTTTTCCGTGTAGGTGTTTGGTCTTCAATAGTCAATGTTTGCAATGACATCATACTTGGACAACTGCTCTTTAATATATTAGTTAACAAAGTCAAGTAATTGGCTGTAAGTTATCTGTTGGTTGTCTGTTTGTTTTTTAAGTATATGTCAAGTAAAGCAAACATATGTAAATTAAATATGCTACATTATTCCTTTTGTTTGTTCTTGGTGATTCACACTTACAATAAGACATAATTATCTAACGAGGAACTGTTCAGTGAGATAGGACTTTTTTTTTTTAGATAATAATAGATCTTTAAAATCTAATATTGACAAATCTTAATAAGGTAATGTTCACTTCTTCCATTGGCAGATGTTTTTCTTAATACAAACAAAAATATGTTGTATTAATTTTTTAGACTTGTTTTTAGAGGGGTATTTTTTTCCCAATGTAGTAGTGGAATATGTTTTTATTTCAAGTGGTGTTGCAGAAACATTGATTGTTTTTTTTCCTACTAAAAAGAAAAGCTATCCTTTCCCATTCTTCCATTCTTAAGGTTAACTTTCTATAATGATTAAAATGCCCTTAATCGTGTCCAAGGACTTGACAGATGCTTTGGATTGGGACAAAAAAAAAAGTGCATGTTAAAATGTAAAGGAATTATTCCCCTCAGGTTACTATGGTAACACTTTTTTCTTTGCTACACTACAGTTCATGCAACCTGCTCTTAATGTTATTCTCAGTAGGAGTCTCATTTTCTGACAAGTCTATTGACTGACACACACACACACACACACACACACACACTCAGACTGTTCTCGCAAACTCTACGTTCCTGTCGGTGACAAACAAAAGCATGAATGAGGGCTTAATTATGTGATTTGCTTTAACAGTAGTGCTGATGGGAAAGAATGTGCCGACTAAATAGGACCAGAGGCCAAAGGAAGAGAAAAACTGAAACAGGTCCAAGGAACAATGAGGTAACAAAGACACAAAACACTGTGGCAGCACACACACGTTTACTGCAGTTAAAAATGACAGGCTGAGATTGACTTGGAGCAGTGGTTTCAAATGCAAGGCTCAGCAAACGGTCCAACCCAGCAGCCCACGGCTATTTATGAAATGTAACACTGAAAATATGACACTGCAGAAATCTAAATCTTACCAACTGTATTTTTCCTCATTTCTAGCTCAAATATATCCTCACGTTTCAAATAAAACAGAATCACCTAAAGAGGAACTTATAATTGACATATACAGAATTATTTCTAAACAACATATCTTCAAAATCTTAATCATGAAATCTTACCAAGATAATTTTAATTTCTTCCATTGGCAGATTTTTTTTTTTTTTAATTAAGCAACAACAAAAAATTTAACAAGTGTAAATTATCTCTGTAAGATTTCTTGAAATAAGATTTTCCAGATCTATTGTCTAGAAATAACTTCTTATATTTCACTGCAAAGTTACTCTTTAGGTAATTACATCTTATTTTAAGTGTTTTTTAAATATTTGGATGAAAAATGAGAAAAATACACTTGGTAAGATTTGAATTTCTGCAGTATAATCCTTTATAGAGTATTCATTGAAAGGATATTAAGTGACAAAAATAACTATTTACAGTTCCAAAATTAGTTATAAAATCTCTCCGAATAACTGTATAGTGTTAAAATTCAAGATTTTTGCTTAGTTCTGTCAGTGGAACAAGAGAAAATGATCTTGAAATAAGATTTCAAGAGCTCTTGTTTAAAATTAACTTCTTTATATCTCACTCAAAAGTTACTATTCAGGTGATTATGTCTTATTCATCATTAGAATCAAGGGTTTTCTGTCCAAACCAGACACAGAAAAACTAATTCATGCCTTCATTGTCAGTAAATTAGATTATTGTAATGGTGTCTTCACTGGTCTAAACAAAAAAAATCAACCAGTCAGCTACAGCTGACCCAAAACACTGCTGCCAGAGTCCTGACCAGTACCAGGAAACTGGACCACATCACACCGGTCCTCAAATCCTTACATTGTCTTCCTGTGGGTCAAAGGTTAGAATTCAAAATCTGACTCCTGGTCTATAAAGAACTAAATATCTTAGACCTGTTGGTTCCATATGAATCATCCAGACCCCTGAGGTCATAGGTCATCAGGAACAGGTTTATTCTGCTGCATCATTCAGTGGTTCTGCTCCTCACCTGTGGAACAAACTACCTGAATACCTGAGGTCTGAGAAAAACTGTCAGTTCATTTAAATCAGGCCTGAAAACATTATTGTTAACTGGAGCTTTTACTTAGATTCTCAATTATTACTAAATGTTTTTATGTCTCTTATTTTAATTGTCTTTTAATGCATCTTAATCATTTTAATTTTCTTATATGTTTTATGTAAAGCACCTTGAATTGACCTGTACATGAAATGTACTATACAAATAAATGTGTCTTGTCTTATTTTAACTGTGATGAGATATTTAAACTAGAAATAAGAAAAATACATTTGATGACTTTTTTTTTTTCCAAAGAGAAGCTAAGGGATATTACTATTAAAATTGTGCTTTTATTCTTCCGCACAAAAACATCAAGTTGGAAACATTATTGAATCTCTTGACTCTGCAGTGCAGTTTTTCTTTCATCTGTCGAGGACGAGGCTTTCACAGCTTTACTCGTCTGCGGGCATGCGTCTTCAGAAGTTCTAAAATTACAAGTGAATGACGCTCTTTGAATATTATTTTTTTTAATATCAGCAGACAAACTCTTGTTAAAAATAGCCATGATACAAAGATATCTTTTCATCTGTGTTTGTTCTTTATGTTACTGGTGTGTGAGTGGGTGAGAGAGAGAGTGAGGGAGTCAGAGAAAGGGGACAATTGTTTATGTATACAAATACTATTCACGTGGTTACCCATGTACACACCAATACACTGTGTGTTTATGAAAGCCACAGACCCAGAGAAGGAGAGAGGGAGAAAGAGAAAGAATGGACTGGGATTAAACAGGGTGTGTTGGTGTGTGTCTGTGCACAACCACACAGCTTCATTGGCCAGATGAGTTGTGTTCACTACAAAAGAGGGACTTTAGTGAGATGAGAGTGAGTAAGCCCTGGGATTAGGTCTGTTGGGCAACACAGCACCAGGCCCTGGAGCCGGCTTTCTGCTCAGCTTACTGGAAGGATGGGCCGCTTGTGTCATGTGGATCTTGTTTGGGAGACAGAGGGGCTGGTGTTGGAGCGCTACCATCACACTGGTCCTGTGAGTCTGCCTCCAGAGTCCAGACTCCACCACACTGGAAAAAATAGAAATCTTACCAAGTGTATTTATATGATAACTAGAAAAGCACTCTGAGAGCGCAGAACTCTGCCAACGTAGACACCCCCCCCCCCCCCCCCTCCCGGATCACCACCAAAATGAAATCAGTTCTTCCTGTTTACATTTCCAACATATCCTGAAAATTTCATCAAAATCCGTCCATAAGTTTTCGAGTTATCTTGAACACAGACAAACAGATAAACAGATAAACGCCAGCAAAAACATAACCTCCTTGGTGGAGGTAAAAATATGTCATCACACTTAAAAGAAGATATAATCACAGTGAAAGAAACTTTTCAGTGACATTTATTGACAAATAAACATGGAAAATTTGATTTCAAGACCATTTCACTTGTCCCAATAGCTTTATTTTTTCTTCTTCTTCTTAATTCAAGAAAAAAAAATATGCCAATTGAACAAGTGACAATTATCTCGGTTAATGGTCATACACTGGTAAAAATAAAGGGTTAATCAGACATAAATCAATACATTCCCTCTCAGCATGTTTCTTAAAGTTGAACTGCAGGATGTTTTAAATATATCACCCTGATGATAATATGACATAAAGCAATAAATATACATGTTCAGAAGGTGAAGGGTAAAACTGTTTCTTCCTTTTACTTACTTCTGTAGATTGTTTTGCAAAAATATGGTGAAAGAAAAGACTTATGTCAGTGTGTGAAACGTATGTTAAGTGACTAAGGATCTGAAATTATGAAACCTTAATGTCAAGACCGTTGAGTGATCTGGCTTTGTCATGTCTTGCCTCAGGCTTGTTCAGTTCTGGCAATCTGACCGAAGCATCCAATCAACTCATCTGATTTCCAAAACCAGTCCTGTCACATTTTTCATTGTCAGTAAAGGCAACAAAACAAACAAGTGTTTTTCCAGCAGCACCTCTACAGACAGATGAGACATTTAAGTCTATTTACTGACTATGAAGATGTATATTATGGGACAGAAATGTTTCTTAAGGATAGAATGAATGAATCTGTTGTTGTGAAATGTTTCTGTTTGTAAGAATCACTTCAGTGCTGTCGTTCCAGACGAGGAAATCAGAACCTGATGAACAGGATTGTTGCATAATGGGGGAAAACACTGAGAATGGTGCAAAAACATGAGATTAATGCCTGTAAATCAATCAATGATGCTAGTCTTAGTGTCATGGGGTTTCTATGTATGAATACAATGTCTGAATTAAAATGTATTTATTTTTTATTACCTCTTATGTTTTCTTCTGTGTTTGTTTGTTTGTTTGTAAGATAACTCAACTCATAACTGTCATGCACGTGTGTTACATAGGTGGGGTTGGACCACCACTTGCAAAAGTGAAACCTATCAATCATTTTTCTTTTCTTGGCCTCCTGAAACTCTGCCAACTTTCATTTGAGGGTGCAGGCACTGATATTTTTCAAGGTCCAGGAATTAATTTTAGATATAAATTAATCATGGAGGGGGGCAGGACCTGTACTCTGTGAGTGCTTTTCTAGTTTATTAGTAAGTTTTTGGGCTTTTTAAATACATTTCTAGAAATTGCAGGTTACCCCATTTGAATTCCAGGTGACCCCCATGTGGGGTCCTGATCCCAAGGTTGAAAAACACTGGGTTATTGCTTTTCTGTCAGGATCTGAAGACTGAAGACGTGTCCAAGCATCACTGTGAGGTGTATTTTAAATACTGTGGTACATGGATTCAGATTATTTCAACATATCTTGTCCTGTGAATTCCATTAGAATGAGCCCATCAAACAGAAGTGACAGTTGTGTGTATAAAACAAGTCAAGTGTGTTTGGTGTGACATTGGAAATACGTGGTAACAATCATTTTATTATTTCTTCCTGTATGAGCTTGTTGGGTGCAGGATGTAGCTCTGATTATTGTTATTTCAGCCTAGAAGATGTGATTTATTCATGCTGAGAAATGTGTTATGTAACGTGGGTTGGACTCCAAGCTTCTACAAACCTTTCACCTTGCTATTTGTTTATAATACAAAAACTGTCTTTGGCAGATGTTTTCATCCCAGCTAATCTGAGGGGAATTTAGTTAGTTTAGTTTGGATTCTTATTTGAATGTTTCCGTGGAACTTCAGACACACGTCAGACACAGGTAAAACTTGTTAAGACTTAAACCAGAAAAGTTGACCCATGCTGTTTGACACTCCCTCAAACATGAGCAGTGATTTTAATAATAAGACACTGGCAGTGATTTACATTTGTTCAATCCCTTTACTTTCACTAGTTATAAAATGAATACAAATTAGTCGTAGAAATTAATAATAAATCCATTAAAAATAAATGTATAAACAAATAAAAGTTATAGAGGACCACACAACTCATGTGATCTCCATCCACTGTCACTGATTCAACTGCATGGGTTTTACAGGTGAATCAATGTTGTAGAAGATGATGGTGTTTCCACGGTAACTATGGAGCCTCTGAACATCAAAACAAGTCGTGTCTGATGACCACGAAGAGATGACAAACTGTATTATAGGATGAGTGGTTTCAAAGTTAATATTTTTTTTTATTTTTCTTTATGGGTAAATAAGTAGAATAAGGTTATAGTGGACTATCAAATTTAGCAAAATTGCTAAATTCCATCACTTGCTTGTCATGTATACATATAACATACAAATATCTATTATATCCATTAAAGTATTAAACTGAGGCCCTTTATTTTCTTTCTGAAGCTCTGCCTGAATATGAAATATCAGTGGTGAACTAGTGCCCTCTTCTGGTGTATTATGGTAATGCTCAGAATTTGAGAAAAAAAAAACAGCAGCGACTGAATAAATGTAATTTATTTTTATTTCATGGCTAATTTTTTGCATATTTAGATATTTTTTTTATTGTTGTATGTACATAAATAAGTGTGTCATTAAAAAAAATATGTTTAGATATGACAATAATAATTTACCGAACAATCTCCTCAAGGTTATTATTGTAATTACTTGATGGTTTCTTTTTGTTTGGTTTTGATAAAGCTGAAACTCATTTATACAGTCATGGAAAACATATTCAACCATCAAAAGTAATCAAAAACAATGGTTCTAGTCCTAACTCCTGTATCAATAAAGCACTTCTTTTTTCTCTATATTTTTGCATTGTTTTTATAGATATTGACGTAAAAATGTAAGTGATTTGGATTATTATCAAGAAAACATGTATAGTAAAATGGATAGGTATCAACACTGAAATTAAACTACTATGAGGTATTTCTGTTTTTATTACCCTTTAGTTGGAGCAGGCATTAAAATGAAGAAAAATTTCAAGAAAACTACAGGGTGCTCTTTTCCCCACATCACTGTATATACACTGCAAACATTTAAAAAGTGTGTTTTTTTCTTATTTCTATTCCAAATATCTCATTACACTTAAAATAAAACAGATTCACCTGAAGATTAACATTTTTAGAACAGCATTTTATTGAATTCTATTTTATTTTATTGTCTATGTAGCACGTTGAGATAAATACATGTTAAGTGCTTTATACATACAAGTATATTTATTTATTTTAATAGATCTGGATAATCATATTTCAAGAAATCTTACCAAGATAATTTTCACTTGTTCCATTGGCAGTTTTTTGTTCAAGTAAAAAAAAATGTGTGTGTTTTTAACTTGTTTTAGATGGGGTTTTTTTCCTAGTGTGTGTAAAAGTTGGTAAAGCCTTGAAAACAAATTCAGGATGATGTTTGTTTGTAATTATTTGTTACAACCACTAGGGGGAAACAGGGAGTTGCAGCATTTCTGAGGAGCTGAACCATGTTTTTCTTCTTAGGTATCATTCTGCTGTCATTCCACGCTCCTTTTGGAAACTGATGGGTCACCCCGAGTTACCAACACATGCTGAAAGTGTTTTGTGTCCATCACTGGCTGCATACAGCATTCATAGAAAACATACCTGCCAACATTTCAGTAGCAGAATCCAGGAGATTTTTGCAGCGGTGGTGGGTGTTGGGGTTTCAGGAGACAAGTGAGCAAATGTTTTTATGATGATAAATGACCGTAGAGTGTTATGTCATTAGTTTCCAGTGCATGATTAAATACTCAAAACCTGCATTTATCTAGAAATATAATTAATTTTTTTCATTGGATGGGATGTATGGTTAATTTCACATTAATGTTATTAATTCATTCTTACTTTAATCACACACACACACACTAGGGGTGTGACGAGACACTCAGCTCATGAGACGAGACACGAGATTGGGTCCCCGAGATCGAGACAAGATTTTAAGAAAACTAAATTACAAATTATATGAATGGACAACAGACCTATTTAACAGAGTTGCACAGAGATTTTATAACTATGTAAGGATGAACTTTTAATGAACTTTTTCCTCTACAAATTACAACTAATTTATATTATATAAACTTATATATTTATCCTTTTTTCAGGTGCAGACAATATGTGAAAAACAAACCGTTCTTCTCTGTCAATACAGACTGAAAATAGTCTGACCAAGTATGTCACTGACATGTCACTTCTACTTCCTCTATAAATTAAAACTAAAATAAAAAGTTATGAAAGTTAAAATAAAATAAAGAAAATTATATAATTCTCCTTTTTTCAAAATCAAATCTGGCTTGATTGTGGAAGTTGAGGTCCAAATGAGGCAATACCCCCCAGGTGTATTTTCTCTGGCAGTGCACCACAACCAGCTCCGGCCTTTACAGAACCCTCCGCCTGGACTTCACCACTTCCCGGACTTGCTGCGCCTTCTCCCCCGGCGTGTCAACCGCACTGCCAGGACAGGGACCAGCCCACGTTTAACAGATGCCAGGGGTCATCTGCGATGTGGGCAACCCATGGCCCACCTGGAAACACGGGAGTCTGCACACGCGAGTCAAAGGGTCTCGCAGAGACCCCACGGCGGCCGGTGCGCCCCGGCTAAAGTGGGATTACGGCCCCGCGGAACCCAACGCACGGCAGCAGCAAAGTCAGTGGACCATAACAAACCTGATGTCCAAAAGCAGAGGGGGGTAACAGGCAAATCACACACAGGTA
Organism: Siphamia tubifer; assembly: GCA_020466265.1. Lineage (NCBI taxonomy): Eukaryota > Metazoa > Chordata > Actinopteri > Kurtiformes > Apogonidae > Siphamia > Siphamia tubifer. The sequence goes on from CM035786.1 coordinate 10,872,012, forward strand.
TTTGCCGATGTCTTTTCTGGCTGCTTACTGGACAACAAAATCTCGCAAGACCGAATTTTAAGGTGACCAAAAATCTCGCGAAATTCCATCTCGCGAGATCTCGTGCGACAAGATCTCGTCGCACACACAGGCGAACTATGTCAGCTCAGTTTTAATGTAAGAAAGGACAAAACATTAATATGCTAGTTTGAAGATTTTCAGTCAAGTTAAAGCCAACCAGGGGATGTATCTTTGTGTGTGTGTGTGTTTGTGTGAGAGAGAGAGAGATAAAATAATTAAAACCCCGAAAAATGCAGTGCAGATATTTTTGTGTTATTGAGAGCAGCTATTGCAGAGGGGATGAATGATTTCTTGTAAACCCAAATAACTTAGCAGAACTAAAAAAAAAACTTAAGGCAATTGAAGTTGGTGAAACTTAAAAAAACCCCACAAGTTTCCAGAACTTAAAATTTAGATGCTTATTAAAGTATACTTAAATTAAAGCATTCCTTATTAACTTAGTATGCTAAGGTCCTGTCAGTCCTACTGGGAGCCCAGGTCAGGGTCAGTGTCTTTGGCCAAGGACACTTGGACATGTGGACAGACAGAGCTGGGACATGAACCCTTCAGTCATTGGACGACCCACTCTACCAACTGACCCAGGTGTGATAGATATTGGTGGTTATTTGGAGTACGTTGAAATTGTATTTCAACATCTACTACATCAGTTAAGTTTTATTTTTTTCAATCATCTTTATTTGAAACAATAGAAATAACAGAACAATATCATTCTCAACATTTAATGACTTAACTCCCTTAAGTTCTACCTCATATGTTAAGTTATGTTCACTTTTATCCACAATAGTTCCCCCTAATTAAAAAAATATTAGTTGTAAGAACTTAAAAAGAAGAACATGTTACATTAACTTAATACACTTAAGTTAGTAGTTCTATTTCTGAAACTTTGGTATCCACAACTTCTTATATTTAATTATTCTGAACATTCTGGTTTACAGTGAGCAATAATGAGACACTGATTATCAAATTGTGGTATGCCTTGTATGTGTTTTTACCATCATAATGGTCATAGAAGAAGTGAAGGAGCAGTACTCCCTAAATATAGTGGGGTAATTAGCACACTGAACGACCTTTAAAACAGTGGATTGAACCCACTCCATCAGATGAGGTTTATTTGTAATTATTTATTACAACCACTAGGGGGCAACATAAAGCTGCGGCATTTCTGAGGAACTGCTTTTTTTATTCATTTTTTTAGTTTCTTGTTCTTTCCTTCTTTCAGTGTTGATGCCCAAAATAATTAGAGAAAATGACCAGAGATATTTTAATGTATTTTCATATTATTTGCATGTATTTACTGATCTAAAAAGAGTCAATATTTCTAGCCCAACAGTTACAAATCATTCTAAAAAATAGTCTGTGTATCTGCCTTTAAGTGTTTTGTGCTTTGTTTAAAACTGTGGATTTAACCCACTCCAACAGAACATATGGTCCAATCGGAGCCTCCTCCTCTTCCTCCTCCTCCTCCTCTCCGTGGGGTCGTGTGCTCCTGGGGGTTTGTGCCCAGCTGAGAGGTGGTCTTTGTATGACAGAGCTGAACAGGGGTCCTGACTCTGCAGATCCAGACCTCTGAAGCCTTCCAGTCACAGGACACAGAGGCTGCGGCTCCTGCGCACAGAAGCTCCTGCAACAAAGTGCAAGAAGAAAAAAAAGAAAAGAAAGAAAAAAAAAAAAAACAGCTGCAGATCCTGTGAGGGATTCCTCTGCACCGCTTTGTTTGGCTCATGTCGTGTCCAGATAGTTTCGACAGAGTTTTCGTCCGTCTTCCACAGCCCCATGTCTGAGCCTTCACCTCCATGAGCTGCAGAACTTTACGCACCATAACTTTGCTTCAGAGGACTTTACAATCTGAAATGGGCACGGGACTGGTGTGGTTGTGCCTGGTACTGACACTGAGCTTTTCCAGGGGACAGGACCCAGGAGGACCCGGGTCCACTAAGGAGGACATCCCCGAGGGCGCATCAACTCTGGCGTTTGTGTTCGATGTGACCGGTTCCATGTATGATGACCTGGTTCAAGTGATCGAAGGTGCATCAAAGATTTTGGAGACATCCCTGAGCAGACCCACGAGACCCCTGTACAACTTCGCCCTCGTGCCCTTCCATGACCCAGGTACTGCAACAAATGACTCTAATGTACTCATCTGTTTATAGTTTTACACTGCAAAAAATATCATCTTACCAAGTGTCTTTTTCCTCATTTCTAGACCAAATATCTCATCACGCTTAAGAATTTTCAACAATAAACAAACAAATAAATAGTCTTGAATTAAGCAAAGACTTCTGACAATGAAACAAGTGAAAGTTATTTTGGTGAAATTTCAGGAAAATAAGACTTTTCAGATATGTTATATACTCTGAAAAGATGAAAATCTTACCAAGTGTATTTTTCTCATAGTCCAAATATCTCATCACACTTAAGAAATTTCTACTTTAAGTAAGTAAGTAAATAAATAAATAAATAATCTTGAATTAAGCAAAGGAATCTGCCAATGAAACAAGTGAAATTTTTTTGGATAAAATTTCAGGAAAATAAATAATTTGCAAAGATTAAAAACTTACCAAGTGAATTTTTCTCATTTCTTGTCCAAATATCTCATCACACTTAAGAAATTTCTACTTTAATTAATTAAGTAAGTAAATAAATAAATAGTCTTGAATTAAGCAAAGGAATCTGCCAATGAAACAAGTGAAAATTATTTTGGTAAAATTTCAGGAAAATAAGATTTTTCAGATCTATTGTCTATAAATAATTAGCAAAAATGAAAGTCTTACCAAGTGTATTTTTCCTCATTTGTAGTCCAAATATCTCATTACACTTAAAATAAGATGTAATCACCGAAAGAGGAACTTTTCAGTGAAATAAAAGAACTTATTTTTAGACAATAGATCTGGAAAATCTTATTTCAAGAAATTTTACCAAGATTATTTTCACTTGTTCTATTGGCAGGTTGTTGTTGTTGTTGTTGTTGTTGTTGTTGTTGTTGTTGTCGTTTTTTAACTTGAATTTAGCAACAACAACAAAAATCAATAAGTAAATAAATTAATATTGAATTAAGCAAAAAGAAATAAAAAATCTACTGAAACAATTGAAAATAATTTAGGTAACATTTCTGGAAATAAGATTTTTCAGATCTATTGTCTACAAATATACAAAGATCAAAATGTTACCAAGTGTTTTTTTTTTTTATTTCTAGTCCACATATCTCATCACACTTAAAATAAGACATAATCGCCTAAAGAGGAACTTTTTAATGAGATATAAGACGTGATTTATAGACGATAGATCTGGAAAATCTGATTAAAAAATCTTTCCAAGATAATTTTCACATGTTCTAAAACATATGTTCCTTTCACATTACGTTGATTTTGTTGAATTTTTGATATTTTTTATTGTATTTCTTACTACCTTTTTTGGCACTTATGGGTAAGGAAACAAATATGGTAGCTTCATTGACCTTGATTTTCTACATGACAATAAACGGTTTTGAAAAATTTCCAAATAGTGTCTAAATCTTGCTACTTTATGTCGTCCAATAACACACAAGGGCTGACATTTGGAATTATTACACAGTAGTAGTGAATAGAGTATTCCTATGGTTACACAAAAAAGTCAAATATAATAATGTTGAAATAAGAAAAAAAAAAAAATCTGACAATGAAACAAGTGAAAATTATTTTGGTAACATTTCAGGAAAATAATAAATATTGTCTATAAATTCTTTGCAAACATCAAAATCTTACCAAGTGTATTTTTCCTAATTTCTAGTTCAAATATCTCATCACACTTAAGAATTAAGTTTACAAAATAAATAAATACATAAATAAATAATCTTGAATTAAGCAAATAAATCTGCCAATGAAACACAAGTGAAAATTATTTGGTTAAATTTAAGGAAAAATCTGATTTTCCAGATTTATTTTCTATCAATCACTTCTTATATCTGACTTAAAAGTTCCTCTTTAGTTGATTATCTCTGATAATTTGAAGAAGACATGAGGAAAAAATACACTTGGTCAGATTTTTGCAGTGAAACCTCTCTGATCATTCACTTCACACCATAATCTGGCAACAACAGTACAGCGAGAAATCTGATAGTTTGTTCACAATCCACTCTTTGAATGCTTAATGTTCCTCACACCTCCAGAGGACAGACTCAGGAGGGTTCTGTCTGTCTCACACAGATGTTCAGCCTGGCGGTCACTATCATTAGCATTCCGTCAGGGTTAGTGTGTGGCTTTAGGTTTGCAATGTAGCTTGATAATTATCATCACCAGTCTGCTCTCTCATTGAACAGCTAATGCTTCAACAATATGTAATTGTGACAGTAGGGTTGCAGTCATGTAAAGGTAAATGCATTCAGTCCATTACAAAAGTCTACCTCTGACTAAGTGTATTTTTCTCATTTCTAGTCCAAACATCTCATCACAACTCAAATGAGACCTAATCACCCAAAGAGTAGCTTTTCAGTGAGATATAAGAACTGGTTTTTAGTATACCTGTCAAAATTAATGCATCAACTTGGCTTAATCATGATCAATCTAGTAAAAATTGCAATTAAATGGAACAGTTGCTTTGTTGAAACTGTTGAATGTATTGAATAACCATGTTAATTGCATATGTATTCATATTTTTGCGCTTGTTTTAGATATTTTATTAAATTTTTTTGGTAGTTCTTCCTGTGTTTTAGATGAGTTTTTAAATATATTTTGGATTTTTCATAGATTTTTTTGTTTTACTTTATTTATTTTGTCAATGTTAGTGGATTTTAGTGTGTTTTGTACATTTTTACTCTTCATTTTATGTGTGTTTCTTCCTGGGGTTTTTGTGTATTTTGTTGGAAATTTGAGTATAACAAACTCTTGAGACAGAATAATCGAATGATGTAAAGTGTTTTGATGGAGTTTAAACATGGCATTGTATGTTAGTTGGGGATTCTGCTAGTACTAGGCTAATGCTAGTACCAGGCTAATGCTAGCACTAGGTTAATGTTAGTACTAGGCCAATGCTAGTACCAGGCTAATGCTAGCACTAGGCTAATGCTAGTACTAGGCTAATGTTAGTACCAGGCTAATGCTAGCATTAGGCTAATGCTAGCACTAGACTAATATGTCACCCAGTTTACAACAAACACATTCAGTGCAGATATATTCCCTTCTTTCTTGAGTCTATTTGCTCATGTAAAGTGAAATACAATTAATATAGATTAAAAATGAATATTTAATCATGATTAATCAAATTAATCCACATTAACCTGGTGATTAATCTGATTAAAAATTGTAATCATATGAAAACCCTAATTTTTAGACATTAGATCTAGAAAACATTATTTCAAGAAATCTTACTAAGGTAATTTTCAGTTGTATTGGTAAATATATTTGCTTAATTCAAGCTAAAATATATCTTCCTACTACTTCCTTCCTTTTTTTTTTTTTTTTTTTTTACTTTTTTGCTTTACATTGCAAATTAATTTTTCTCTATAGTTGACTTGTTTAAGTGGTTTATCATCATTGTTTGTAATATTATTCTACTTTTTTGTGGTTTTTCATTGTAAATAATGTATTTCTTGTATTACATTCATTGATTGATGTTTCTAAAGGCACAAATTAAAGTTGAGGGTTATGTCAGAAACAGAGAAAAGTGAAGAAAAAAGTGAATTTTTCCTTCAAATTTAACACTGACTGAACATAAGCCAAGTGTCTCCATCCACTGTCATTGATTCAACTCCATGGGTTTTACTGGTAAATCAATCTTGTAGGAGATGACAAGGTTTCCATGGTATCTAATGAGTCATATCTGATGACCATGAAACAATGAGTAGCTGTATTTTACTCCAATTATATACATATATTGATCGGATTATTGGATCAGCAGGTGTTAAACAGTTCAGATTAGTAGATGTTTTTGGTTTAGGTCTTTATGGGTTAATTAAAAACAAATAAATATGCCATCTGTACAAGTAAAAATGATCTTGGTAAGATTTCTTGAATCAATATTTTCTAGATCTATTGTTTAAATGTGATTAGATATTTGGACTAGAAATTAGAAAAATTCACTTGGTAATTTTTAGATATTTGCAGTGTGGACTACGTTATATACTCAGATTTGTTCACTGTATGCGGTTTTAGAAAAAGCCCACAATGAAAATGCTGCTAGAAAACAAAGATTAAAGTGTGAAAACTGTAAAATAGTATCTAAAAATACCACTATTTTTCAATATAGACAGGAAGTGACAGAGATGATGCTGTGTATTTTCACATTTCGCAGTGTTCTTCATTTATCATTGATTTCTTTCAGTAGACCTCCACCTCTTCCTCCTCTTCCTCCTCCTCCTCCTCCTCCTCCTCTGCACTCCTTTGCACATTTTTTCAGTTACTCAATTTAACTTTTATCAACTCCAAAGGCGAACTGGGCTGCAGCTCTGAGAGATCTAAGAGAGTTAAGTGAAAAAAGGAGATGAATAGAAGAGGTGATCTGTGTGGTGAAGAGACAGATTTCTATTCCAGATGTTTGTTCTCTTCTGTTAAATTTCAGTATGTCACAGATTCTTATGAAGCACATTTCCTCCATCAAATATTTGAACCCGAAAAGCTGTGCCTAGAATAATAAGTATATCCAAGGAAAAAATATGCCCAGTATAAACAAACGTAACAAATAATGAATTCATTATTTCTTGCCTCTGGGGGGGGTGGGGGGTGGGGGGAGTAAACCTCAGATTATTAACAAGTGACACAAAAGCGATGATGCACAAAATTTATTTAGACAAACAGTAAGATAAACCATCCAATGACTTCTGGTCATAATGTATAATAACTAATTCTGTCTAATGATTAAAATGTTTAATCAGATTAATCATCACTTAAAGAAGGTAGTATATATATATATATATATATATATATATATATATATATATATATATATATATATATATATATATATATATATATATATATATATTGTGTGTGTGTGCATTTAACATTTTTGCTGCAAGGTAAGTAACACATTAGCAGATATTCTAGCAGAATCCTTGACTAATGTACACTTACTGTACGTTATTATAGTATTTTAAAATGGAAGCATTTTGGTGAAAAGAAAACTCCATTTTATAGAGTGTGTAAAATACTTTGTTGGTGACTGTTCCATCTTGGTTTTTTTTTTTGCATTAAGATGTTGTGTTGTTTAGTGTCTTCCATTTTTCCATCTTTACATGTAATCACCAGAAAACAAAGCATCTTACAAACAAGTTCAACTACATTTTCAGCACTCAAAAGAAGGTGGGAAGAGTGTATAACTTACAGGCTCCGCCCCCTTTTTACAAACTAATAATTAAATCAATTCTGTTTCCTTTGCTTTGGTAACACACTCTTTTATATTTTCCAATAAGACAAAGCATCCATACAAACCATTCACATACACCTTTTTGAGACACAATCAGATTTGCATAATCAACCGATTTTAATATAAACTATTTTATTTATATGTACTTTAAATATTTATAGAAAATACAGTATTTCATATAAATGATAATCTCTCCTAATCATGATGGTCTGTGTTAATTAACTTGGACAAACTTCCTAATATCCATTGGCAGAGACATTCAGTGAGTCTGTGCTGCAGATGAGTTAAATGTGTGAAAACGTTTAATCAGATTTATCATGATGATGGACTAGTTCATGTTAATGCATTCATTTAAACAACTCTAATAAATGATTACATGTTCTTTCCACATTTATTAGTCAGACCGTATGCAGCAGGACTTAAAGGTGGGGTTCGAGATCTTAGAAAAATGGTTCCAGCCACTACATTTTGAAACGCTTGTTCCCAACAGTTCATGTTCACAGCAACAATTAGCCCAGCTCTAGCTCTAGCTCTAGCTCTAGCTCTAGCTCCAGCTCCAGCTCCAGCTCCAGCTCTAGCTCCAGCTCTAGCTCCAGTTCTAGCTCTAGCTCTAGCTCTAGCTCCAGCTCCAGCTCTAGCTCTAGCTCCAGTTCTAGCTCTAGCTCTAGCTCTAGCTCTAGCTCTAGCTCTAGCTCCAGCTCTAGCTCTAGCTCCAGCTCTAGCTCTAATTCCAGATCCAGCTCCAGCTCCAGCTCCAGCTCCAGCTCCAGCTCCAGCTCCAGCTCCAGCTCCAGCTCCAGCTCCAGCTCTAGCTCTAGCTCCAGCTCTAGCTCTAGCTCTAGCTCTAGCTCTAGCTCCAGCTCCAGCTCTAGCTCCAGCTCTAGCTCTAGCTCTAGCTCTAGCTCCAGCTCCAGCTCCAGCTCCAGCTCCAGCTCCAGCTCCAGCTCTAGCTCCAGCTCCAGCTCCAGCTCTAGCTCCAGCTCCAGCTCCAGCTCCAGCTCCAGCTCCAGCTCCAGCTCTAGCTCCAGCTCTAGCTCCAGCTCCAGCTCCAGCTCTAGCTCCAGCTCTAGCTACGGCTCCAGCTCTAGCTCCAGCTCCAGCTCTGGCTCCAACCAATCTCCTCTAACCCCTCGCTCTCCCTGAACAGCCTCAGTTTATACATATCTGACTAACATTATATTTACTAGTGATTTATGTTCGTGACTAAACAGTTTTCCAGTGAACTTTACACCATATTATTGTTAACGTAGGTAGCCAAGCTGTAGCTTAATTTCCTGTTGTAGTACTAAAAGCCTCTTGTTTGTTTACTTTTATTGCATTGGATTGTGGGATTATATGTCCCATCTGTGTGTGTGTGTGTGTGTGTGTGTGTGTGTGTGTGTGTGTGTGTTAACCCTTTGATGCATAAATTATGAGAACCTAAGTCAAGGTTTTTTTTTCCTAAATGTTTTTATTCTTCTTTAGGCCTGAAGAAATCAATGTGATAAATTTTTTTTTGAATGAATCTATTTTTTATGGAATTCTAAAAATATCCACTCAGTTGGAAAACATGTGTTGAGGCGACTCTAAAAGAGACTCTAGGAAGAATAGTAACTGAAACATCAGTTGTTAACGGGGATGATAATAAATGAAATGAGACTGAGCCATTCATGCACGAAGCACAGAGGGGGGGAGGGGCAAATGTCAGTTAAGTTTGACAGACATATCACTGTGCAATCATTTTGAGTGGGTACTGAAAATGATTGGATGTTGTTTTTTCAGTCCTGTCCATTCCACAGGAGACTTTTTGTTGTTGTCAAACGTCGCCCCAGTGAGGGACATAGAAATGCTGTTCGTCTGTGCATCCGTCTGTCCAGGAACACTACTGTCCTCTCAATAACTTTTGACAGCTTTGTTGGAGGATGACCAAATTCACATCACACATGCCTCTCATGAAGGCCTTGATTAAGTTCGATCATGACTCGTACTTTTTGACACGTTTTTTTTTGTTTTTTTTTGTTATTCACTTTTTATTGAGATTTCACAAATGTGAGAGAGAGAGACAAACAAACATAAAACATCCACAAATAAACAGGGAGGGTTATAGGCAGGTATCAACTAACAAGGTTTAACACTACATATACTGAGTAAGTGAAGTAATTCCATATATTTATACATCACTGAATACTAAAGTAAGAAGAAAAGGAAGAAAATTGAAAGAATAGAAAAATAAAATGATTTAAAAAATAAATACAGTTGGCTACCAACTTACTGTATATCTAAATAAATAAATTGAATTTTTTTGTCCTTTATGTGATGTCAGGCCAACAGCAGGTTATTTTCTATTTTCACATTAGAAAATTTAATTAATTGGTTATAATAATCAGAGTGCAAAGGGGATTTTAAGCAATATAATAATAATAATAATAATAATAATAATAATAATAATAATAATAATAATAATAATAATAATAATAATAATAATAATAATAATAATAATAAAAAATGCTCCAGAAAAACATCTTGCACCTCATCTTTAAATGTTGACTCACCACCTTTTCACCACCGAGTGACGTTGGTTTGGTTCTTAAAATGTTTATGAGGATGTCAGAATGTGTTCTCCAAACCCCCCCCCAAGGGGTTAGAGGAATGATTAGGACAGTGTGCCGTGACCAGAGGTAGCTGAACATTTCCCCAAATGTTGTTCTACCCTCGTGTCTTTCTGTCATACCTCCCCCATCTGTGTAGGGAATACGTTTTGTTTTGATAAGGGATTTTATTTCGGGGTTTTGTTTCAGTTTGATACAGATCCGTTTCTTTCACTGTTTTCCCTCTGACCCAGTGCGATAAGTCGGTCCCTCCTGTTTTTTTTGGCTCCTTTTAAATCACAGTCCAAAGCTTCTCATTTATTTACACTGCAATCTGACACGGTAAACATCACAGTGTGTGTTTGTGTGTCTGTGTATCTGTCTGTGTGTGTGAAGCGAGAGTGTCAGGAGGACGCCTGGATATTGGGGTCAGGCTTGTGTGGGAAGATCAGTCAGGAAGCCCCCCCACCCACCACCACCACCACCATTACCACCTACCCACCCGCCCCCTTTTCCTCCATCCTGCAGGGAGAGAAAGACAGAAAGCAAGAGGATACTTCACAAGTCATTTTACTGAGGTGTAGGGGTTGTGTATTTAACGCCATAGTCTGAAAACACACAAATGAAACAGTGGTGGGGTTGACTTCTGGCTGCCTTCTTCTTCCTCATTAACATTTCAGACCATCATTTCTTTTGTTACTAGTGCTTTATTGGTAGAATTTAATGCGAAACATCACACAGACATCTTTCTTGCTGGTCCGTACGATGATGACTAAATTCTGTCATTAATAAAACCCTGTGTTCGCTTAATGATTCAGGTCAGAGTGTGAAAAATGGACAAATGGCCTGTTTTTGTTTTTCTATTTCAAACTGAAAAATTAAAGAAACAAACAAACAAAAAAAACCCTGAGAGAACAGCCTGGTTTTTCATTTTTCGTTTGGGTTGAAGGAAACCAAAAATGGACATAAAAAGAAAGATCAAAATTAGTTTTATGTACACTTCATTTTTGTGTTTTTAATGTCAATGTTTAATAAATGGATAAGGAATGTCACATGACCTGAGAAGTAAAAGTGTCAGAATAAAAGCCCTCAGAAGATAGATAGATAGATAGATAGATAGATAGATAGATAGATAGATAGATAGATAGATAGATAGATAGATAGATAGATAGATAGATAGATAGATAGATAGATAGATAGATAGATAGATAGATAGATAGATAGATAGATAGTAAAGAGAAAACCAGATTTTCTCTTACTTTCTTTCTTTGACTTTTATTCTGATACTTTTACTTCCTGGTCATGTGACAGTCTTTGTTCATTTATTAAACAATTACAATAAAAACACAAAATGAAATGTACATAAACAAAATGTAAGCCTTTATTTGAAAATCTGGTTTTGTTTCTTTCAACCCAAACAAACACTTTATTTCTGGGTTCAAAATGAAAAACAAACAAACAAAAAAAAGCAGTTTGTCCATTTTTCAAGCAGTTAAAATGTTCTCTGACAAGGATTTATCCTTTCATATACCCTGACCAATTCAAAGGTGTATTGTAAACTCCACTCATGTAATTTACAACCGTATAAACTTTATTTCACACCTTGCCTTCCATCGCTGCGCCAAGAACTGACGCCAACACCCCAGGATTAAAGTGGGTCTGTGCAGTTTTCCAAATCACCATAAAGAAAACCAACTGTACGACGTGTGAAGGCAATTTTAATTGGTATAATTTAAGTTGTAGTTGACAAGTAATATGTTATGTTTGTGTGTTTTCTCAGAGGTGTTTCCATTGTCCGCTGAGATCAGACTTTGCTTTCCTCAAAGCTCTCATGACATCCTAAGACACACACACACACACACACACACACACACACACACACACACACACACACACACACACACACACACACACACACACACACACACACACTGGTTTCCATGTCTCATGAGGACCACGTTTCTTTTTCTTCTTTTAAAACATTAAAATGTAAAATAAATGAATTAAAAACTACAATAAAAAACAAAACACATCTTCAAGCCTTGGAAAAATATATGTTTCACTTTGCAACTGTTTCCCCAGGCTTTATGGGGACTTCCAGAAAGAACAAGTTAATCAGTGTGTTTATAAGGGACATCATTTGCATACATTTACTTTATATTTCACTAGTGGGGACTTACATTTATATTTAGACCTGAATTTTGGTCCCCATGGTGTCAGAGATTCCCATGACGTGACTGTGTAAACATATACATGTCCCCAGAAAGATAGGAACACAACCACACACACACACACACACACACACTGGTTGTTGTAAACACTTCCATGCTGTGAGAGAGAGATAGTGTGTGTGTGTGTGTGTGTGTGTGTGTGTGTGTGTGTGTGTGTGTGTGTGTGTGTATGTGTGTGTGTGTGTGTGTGTGTGTGTGTGTGTGTGTGGACAGTACATGTTTGTGTGAGTGTTTAATTGGCTGAGGGTGAGCTGGGTCAGGGCTGCTGAGGACCTAACATATTTACAGCGCTCATATTTAGTCATTATGTTATTTCTGTTCAGGATCGGAAATGCTACAGTGACTCTGAGGTTAAAGTTTTGACTTGGTATTTGATTTAGAGGCTAATTAAATAGTTTAAATCAAGTACTCCCAATTTTAGAGACAGAAAGAAAAGCATAACTCATAATAAATAAAGTCATTACACACAGCCTAGCCAAAAACAAGTCAAGAACTGTGATATGTTTAACTTAGCTAGAACTTTGACAGTGTCGCAACATTTATTTCCATTATTTTTTTCAATACATACACTGGAAATCTTTACCTGACCAACTACACTGCAAAAATTTTAATCTTACAAAGGATATGTTTTGTCCAAATATCTCATTACGCTTAAAATAAGACATAATCACCTAAAACAGGGGGTCTCCAAACTCTTCCACAAAGGGCCGGTGTGGCTGCAGGTTTTTGTTCTAACCAACCATGAGTTCACATTTTGACCAATTGACTCTCTGAAGACTGAGATCAGTTGATTAATTGATTCAAGTCTGGTTGTGCTGCTGCTTGGTTGGAACAAAAACCTGCAGCCACACCAGCCCTTTATGGAATAGTTTGGAGACCCCTGACCTAAAGCGTATCTTTTCAGAGACATATAAGAACTTATTTTGCTGGAAAATCTTATTTCAAGAAATCTTACCAAGATCATTTTCACTTGTTTCATTGGCAGATTTTTTTCAGTTAATCCAAGATTTTTTTTAATTAGAAATTTTAATACAAATTTTTTTGGTTTTGCTTAATTCAAGGTGGTGGTGGTGGTGGTCGGGGGGTGATAGGAGGAGGGGCTGAAAACATTATTGTTCACTGGAGCTTTCACTTAGATTAAATGTTTTTATGTCTCTATTTTAATTGTGTTTTAATGAATCTGAATCATTTAGATTTTCTTACATGTTTTATGTAAAGCAACTTGAATTGTCCTGTACATGACATGTATTATACAAATACATTTACCTTGTCTTAATAGAAGGGGTGGGGGTTGGAGTGAAAGGGTCATTGACATTGATCACAATCAGAATCACTTTATTTCTCATTCAGCAAAAAAAATTACATCATGAAAAAGTGTTTCCATTGCGCTTTTGCGATATATTAGAATATCGACACGTTTGAAAGCGTGAAAAGTTTTTATCGATATTTGAGTGTTTTTGTTTTTTGTTTTTAATTCAGGTGTTTTCCATTACCAGTTTTTATAGCGATATTTACATTTTGTGGATTTAGTTATAGATGCACTGCAGAATGGAGAAGAATGATGTACAGCTTACATTTAAAAACACATAGTTTAAAATACCTGAGATAAAAATAAGTTATAAAATATCAGTGAATAAATAAATAAATAAATAAATCTAAATAAATGAACTTAATTCTAATTCGATAACTGGTAAGAATCACAACAACTTATTTGAAGTTTACCAGAGCTGTTTTTTCTGCCTTCTAAAATGTTCCAAAACCATTTTTGAGGTTATATAGAGTGGAAAAAAGTATAATAGTTAGTCTTTAAATAAATCCACGTGGGGATTTTTGCCTGTGTCCAAGAAGTGTCTGTCATCCTTTTTTTTTTTTTTTTTTTTTTTTAGACCCCATGCAGTCAATTAAATTCTCTTCACTCAAAGACGCTTGTGGGTTTTAATATTTAAGCTCCACACAGACTCATTTCTCATGCTGTTGTAACATCAAGTCTGAGTTAAGCAGGGTTTGTGACATCAGAAATATTTTGGAGCCAATCGAGATGTATTATGTAACATTCACAAGTGCATTGTGGAAACGTGAAGTCATGACTGCACATATTCTACACAAAATTGACTTTTAAGAGAGCTGGAAACATGATTCGATTTATCATTTTGTGTAAAAAGTATATCAGAAGCAAATGTTCAGTATGTTTAATAAGATGACTGGAGGAGATCTTTAAATCTGTCATCCTGTACCTATTTTCAATTTGTTCTCACGAGGAAGGTTTTTTTTATTTTTAATAAAATTTTGCTCATTTGTTTAAACCTTTTAAGATGATTGTGTCGCTAGTGATGCATTTTTACATCCACTGTTTGCACTATTTTGAAAATGCAAACTTCATCTTTTAGTTGCTCTTTCTATTCTATAACACATTAGGATAGAAGCCTGTATTGGCTGAGGGGGTGGGGTGGAAGTGGGCGGAGCTTAAAGCAGCAGAAGGCAGCCGGTGAGAGAGAGAGGGAAGATATGTATGACTTTTAGTAGCGTTTTAGTTAGCTTTTACCTGTGTTTGTGTCCTGAATTCTTGTAAATAATTATAATAGTTCTGCTAGTGTGTTTTTGTCGAATTTGGCAAAAAAAAAAATAATTCACTGCATACTTCAGTTTATTGAGGAATAGCTTGAAATAACTAGAAATAATAACCGAGAACATGGATGCAGAATGATCTACAAACAAAAATGTTTGTAAAATTCTATAATCTCATAAAATGTCATTATGAACATTTACAGTTGTTTTTAATTGTAAATATGATAAAAAAGTCAAGTCTGTTAATTAATTTTTTTATTATAACATACACCATTTTAAACATGTATTACATTTAATAATGATAATTAACTTGCATATATGGAAAGTTAGGTTCTTCTTGAAAAAAGGTTCAAAAGAATTGTCATTTCTTATACTTTTATTGTACAAATGACATGAAAAAATCAATGGTGGCCTTTTATAATGATAGTCATTAAAGGGTTAATCAATAAATGTATTATCTAATATGACCAGAAACACTATTAAAGCCCAAAGACAGCGCTTCACCTATTTCTTTGTTTAATTTTCGATCCTCTGGAGATAATGCCTCTGTGCCAACCCTTATAAAACACAAATATATGGCAATATATTGAAAAATAAAATTCATTATAATCAAAAATATATTCATCTATATGGAAAAGTAGTGCATATATTATCCAGTATACTGCAATATATGATTTTATAATATATGGACAAATATAAAATTTATATATAAATTTATATATAAAAAATATAAAAAATATATATAAAAAACTAATATTTTATTGAAACTCAATTTCTTTCCACATATATTGTGAAGTGTATTACTAAATATAGAATTACACGTATTTCGTCATACATGTACATATATATATATGTGTAACCATGTATTATTAAGTGTACTACTAAATATATATTAACATATATGAGCACATATATATGGAAAATGGCAATTCCTTATGTTCTTTTAACTATATTGTAAGATATTGACACAATATATTTTTTTGTATATGATATACATATATTTTTTGTGTTCAATTTCAGGCAGTATTATAATGACAGTCAGTATATGGAGGAATATATTTTAGTTTCATAACACATTTGGAGCATTTGAAATGTTCACGTAAGGAAAAGAAAAAGTTTAAAATAAGTGGAGGCAGAATGTCATTCCAGTTGTAATTCCTATCACTTGTAGGCATCTGTGGGTGGTTCCTCTCTTCTTTTGTTCTACCAATTAGTTTCCCTTCATTGATGACATGCCTTTTTCTTTACCTTTAGTCAAAAGGACATGAGCTAAAGCTGTAGGCGTGGAGTGAACAGAGATGACGAGCTGATGGCTTCACCTCCTCTGTGTGATCAAAGGTGCTCATGTCCAACATCCCTTTGTTGGCATCCACCGTCCTTTTCCACATCCCTTTTTCCCCTTTGTGTTCTTTGGTCCTTTTAGTACTGTGTTTTTTTTTTTTTGTTTGTCTGAACTGCTCCACCCATGTGAGATTACAAGGAGCCTGCGTTTAGCTGGACAGAGTTAATAATGATGCTATTAGACAGGAATGCCAAAGGAGAGAGGTGGAGGTTTGGGAGAATTAGAGGAAGAGCGAGGAGTGTGGCAGACTACAATGCCTGTCTGTGTGTTTCATGTCCTAATAGACTGACTGTGGAATATTAAAATGGCCTTTAATTTTTTTTTTGATTTTACACCATTGGAAGCGCCCCAGGGTGCTCTTAGTCGAATATTTCCATTTGGCTTTGTGGTCCTTTCTACGGGGTTATCCATCTGTCATCTTCGAAGGCTGCACATACCTGAGGATTCTTTCAGATTTATATTAAATTCCATCCATTCTGATATTTCTGCAGCTTTTATACAGTTGCAGGTGAATGATTCTTCAATACACTGACCGAACCATTAAAAATTCACTTTGTAGTTAGATTCAAGATTCAAGATTCAAGATTCAAGATGTCTTTATTGTCACTGAGCATTTGCATGTCAGTGAAATTTTCAGTGCAACCCCCGTGTAAAAGATAACAAAATGAAACAAGATAAACCAACTGGCATGCAATAAAAACAGAATAGAATAAGATAAAATAAAATGAAATAAATAAAATGAGATAAATAGAATTATGTGCAAATACGAGAGAAAATATACATGTATGTATGTGTATATACGTTGTGCATATATACACTAAGGTGCGGTTGCGTGGATGGCGAAGTGCAGTGTGCAGTGATTCAGTCTATTGTCCTGCAGTGCCGGCGGAAGGGGGGGTGATAGCTTTGACAGCTCTGGGGAAGAAACTGTCTTTTAGTCTGTTAAACTGTCTTTTAGTCTGTTAGAACCACGTCACTTCAGTTTCTCTGTAAACCAGGGGGTCGGGCTGAAAGAAAAATAGGGATATGAAAAAAATCTCAGGGGTAAATAACAGCTGTGTGGGGATTAGTGGTCAGATGTGGACAGTTTAATGGTCGACACAGAAACAAACCTAAAAACCCAAAAACATGTTTGTTAGGGTAAAAAACCTCCAGCCAGGGAACTGGCTCCATGTCTGCCCCCTGCTCCTTAGAAGGAAGGGTTAAATGCAGAGGACAAATTTCATTGTACAATTTTGATTTGATTTGATTTATTTCGAACATGTGCAAAGTGAAACAATAATCAATACAGCAATAATAATAATAACAATGACATGTCCGAAAAGGAGTAGGATGAAGCATAAGCTTATTTAATCCTACCCCTTCTTCACTTCCTCAACAACCTAAATACATCTTGTAGTAATTACTACAAGATGTATTCTATGCACTATATTAATATAGTGCATAGTACCAAAAGGATGATAAATAAAATAATAACAATAACAATGATAACAATACCAATAATCAATAACTGAAGTACTAAACATAGACATATATACAAAAAAAATAAATATATGTGATAACAATAAAGTACTATCTTATCTTATCTTATCTAGTGAGGATAAAGTGGGTTCAGATGACGAGACTTCAGATTATTATTATTTTTTGCTTATTATATTTTGTTTTAGTATAAATACATGAAAATATTTACATTTACAAACAGAAAATGTTACAGTTGTGATTATTAAATGTTATTATGATAGTATTTTACTGATCTTGCCGACTTGAAATAGAATTTTTCTGAATGTGGAACCTGAACTAAAATGATTGTTAATATCTCAGTGTAATTTTTGCATCTCAAAAATTTACCCCAAAGACTAGACTGGACCCTTGGGTCCGGGCCAGGTTTGGTTCCTGGGCCACATGTTTGACACCTGTGCTCTAGACTCTGAATTTGTTTTCCAACCTCTGTTGGATTCTGGGCCTCATTCTGAAGTCCTGAGGGTTTATTTGCCCTGGTCCTGACCTTTAGGTTGCTTTGACATCACCGTCTGGGCTCTCACCAATATCCTTTTGACCTTTGGTGGCTGGAGTCTTTAATTTGTAGTATCTACCTCTGGGTGGTGAAACATGTTGGGAAAGAAGATGAGACATTGCACTAGAACAAGAGTGTCAAACATGAATAAAAACCAGCCAACGGGTCCAATCTGGCCCAGGGGATGAATTTATGAAGTGTAAACATTATACTGAATATATTAAAGTAGTGATGTTTAGGTTTTTTAATGGAATTATGCATTTTCAAACATTTCCCTGTGGTCTACATAAACTGTAAATGCTCTGTTTGGGTCTGAATTCCTAATTAATGAAACTCCACGGGTCCATCTTCAACCCTACAAGTGAAAATTGGCTCCACAGTTTATTTACATTCTCTGAACCAGGATAGAAAACTGAGCTCTTGATGTGACACAGTTGATCTGGTCATGACAAAAAAGCCCAAGATGGAACAGTTAACTGACATAAAATATTATACACACTCTGCAAGAGGAACTTTTCTTCTCACTGAAGTACTTCCAGCTTAAAATACCACATTAACACAAAGCATATATTAGTTATAAGATTCTGTAGAGGTGGTCAAAGTATTCCCATTCTGTACTTAAGTAGAAGTACAGCTACTTGTGTGAAAAGTACTCTGGTATAAGCAGAAGTACTGATTCAACTCCTTTACTGAAGTAAAAGTAAAAAAGTTCTAAATTCTCAAAGTAACACAGCATTTTTAATTTGGCTATGGATGAAGTAATACTGATTTAAACAGTAAAAACAAGAAAAAAATAATCCAAAAATAAAGCCTTTAAAAGTGAGTTACTGTGGAGATAATGTGTTTTATTGATTACTCAGTTTAGTGGGTTTGGACAGGACATGTATAAGTCATAAATAGGTGATTAAAAAAAAGAGAGAAAGAAAAAAACACAATTATGAGATTAAAAAAAATCTAAATTCTGAATTAAAATGTCCAAATTGACATTAATAAAATCAAAATTGAGATAAAAAGTCATAATTATGACTTTTTTCCTCATAATTATGACTTTTTATCTCAATAAAAAAGTAATAATTATGAGATAAAAAAAGTCTAAGTTATGATATAGTAAGTCACAATTTCTGATTTAAGACTTATTTTTCGTACTGTCACATTTGTCTAGTTTGAAAAAGTAACGAGTCTATTCTGAGAATGTAATGAGTGTAAAGGACAGATATTTATACAAAAATGTAAGGAGTAAAAGTAGAAAGTTGACAGAAAAATAAATACTCAAGTAACGTACAGATACTTAAAAAATGTAGTTAGTTAAATCTACATCTGGAATTCTGCTTTTAATTCAACTAATAGATCGCCCAGCTTGTGACACACCTGTCCAGTGCAGATATATTCTCTTCTTTCTACAGTCCATTTGCTTATGAAAAATGAAATGCAATTTAGATAAAAATTAATGATATTTAATCTACAGCAATCCTGTGATCTGATAAAAAAAAAAAAAAAGTTCAACCGCCCTACTTATCTTGTCTACTTTTTTTTAAAACTGTTATTATTTTCCTAGTCTGGGTTATTTGAGCTCATATATAGGTCTGTATGTGACCTTTGAACCAAAATGTATTTGACACCCCTGCATTAGAAACTCAAACTAATTCATGGTGAGTTCACTGAAGGTGTAAAAATGCAAAAATGGTCAAATATCAGTTAAAGAAGACATTTGAACCTAATGTACCTGCTTGATTAATTGATCTGAAAGTCTTGCAGTACAATTAAAGCCCCAGTATATTGAACAAAGAACTGAACCGTTCTAAAAAAACAACAGTTCCGACTCTCCGTTAGTTTGGGAAACCTGTGTTATGAGCCACAAACACATGTTTTGCTGCCTGTCTGAGATGTGCTTTTCGTCTTCTGAAGCTGATGTGTTTACTTGACTTATTCCTAACTCTTACCATGTGTCCAAAGTATAAGCAGTCAATCATTTCATATATTTGTGAGACTTGAGCACCCAAGGCAAGTCAGGTGATTTTGATAAAAGAGCTGCCACTGCTTGGCTTTTGTTGTTCTTGTTGGTGGTTGAGGGGCAGTTCAGAAAGGCTTGTGAATTTATGCAACCGTTTATTGAAACTGGATGTCCAACATTGTTCAATACATTTGTTGAATTTCAATGTTATATGTGAATGTGAATGGACAGTTTCCAGCCCGTTACTGCCAGCTTTACCAACTGCAGACATACTGTACATATAATATAGTGTTTATTAGTATTTACCAGTCAGCATTTTTAGTGGTTTATTACCCTTACTGATAATCACCAACCTCAGCACATTTACTTGTTGCCCTCTTAACAAGGGCTTCCCTCAAATCAGCATTTTTATAGTCGCTGCAGATTGATGTCTAGACTTTATTTTAAAGGAAACATTTTTCCCAAAGGACTTTTCTTTTTCTTTCTTTTTTTTTTTCTCTTTAGCACAGATTCATTGAAGTCTATTGTTTTACATCATACTTTCAGAGTCTGGAGGACTCATTTGGAACACATTACATCTACATTCATAGAGATCTGATGCCAAAAATGAAAATTCCCACGTTTAGTATGGCATGACCTCATGTTAAATGTGTTTTCCAAGGTTTTCTTTACGATGTAAGCTGCTCATATAGGGTTTTAGTCTGAACATATGTAAGATTTAAGCAGTGACACGCACTCATAGACCATTAAAATAAGAAGGCTTCTTCCCTGGAGGCGGCTGTAGTTCAGTAAGTAGCGCTGGTCATCCAATAACTGTAGGGTTGGTGGTTTGATTCCCGCTCTGTCCTAGTCATGTACTGTTGTACATGTACTGTTGTAGCAAGACATTTTACCCTCCCTGCCTCCAGTGGTGGCGAGAAGGGCCATAAAGACCACTGTATAACACTGCTCTACAATTTTTTTTTAAGTATTTGCTTCAGACATTAAATGTGCTAAATGTTACATACTTTAATAAGTTGAATCAGAAAACAAAAGACTTTAGTGTTGGTTAGTACATACTTTTAAGATATATGATGGTGTTTTATTCCAGATATATGGTTGTTTATGTACATGTATACAATGGATTAGTAAATATTCCACTAGAAAGAACCTGTAAAGTGATGCTTCTGGAATAAAAGTAATGACATTTTACCACATGTGTGTTAGTGATAAAGAAAACTCAAGTCTTAAATGCTGGTTGGCTCAAGTTTCCAAAATAAGTCTGGGGTCAAAATGTGAAATTAGGTTCAATAAGTTTTAATCCAAAGGAATATTAGATCAGATCTACTTCGAAACACTGCCTGCACATTATGATCCATTCACTTTACAGGTTTTTCTAGTTGAATATTTACAAATACATTTAATACATGTACATAAATCCATATGTGGAATAACACACCATCATATATATTAAAATATGAACTAACCAACACTTAAGTCATTTGTTTTCTCATTCATCTTATTAAAGTATGTAAGATTTAACACATTTAATTTAGCAGATACTTTCTAAGAAATTGTCGACCAGTGTCATTGTACTGTTTTATTATGTGTCTCTTAACATATTTATTGTGTAGGGCTTAAGTTCTATCAGAACTCCACAATACTAACATGTCCTTGTGTTTAAAGAACAAATAAATGGTGCCAGGTGCAACAAAACCTGCCCCCTTGCACACAGTTTACATGATTTGCCCCATCTCTTTATCATTGAGAAAACACATTTTTGGTGGCTGTGACCTTTGAACTACATTCACCAAAATTGAATATGATCTATTTTGGACCATTTTGCACCTTCCCTGAGAATTTCATGGAAATTGGTCCAGTAGTTTTTGCATAAAGTTGTTGACAGTCAGACAAATGGATTAAGAGACAGACGGACAAAAAATCAATACCCCTCCCCTCTCCCCTTTTTTTTTTTTGGGGGGGGGGGGGGGGGTTAAACAATTGGCTTGATTGACACACAGGCCTGAATAAATGTGTGTTAGCCTGACAAGTGTTGTGGCACAGGGAACTGTTCCAGGCTGTTGTCCTGAAGGTCATGGTGTCAGTCTCTCTCTGTGGGGGAACTCTTCTGTCACCACATCCATTACATGGTTCAGCGCCGCTGACCACCTCAGACCTGGAGTTTCCGAAGGGGTTTATATGCCACAGTCCAAAATTCTGTAGGCACGGAACACCACTTACCACAGTCCACTGTAAAAGGCTGATCTCTGAGCACGACCTGCTAGGGCTAGCCTAGGATCTAGTCTGTTCCCAGTGGCCGCAAATGGTATTTGTTACGGGAGACAGACTAGACAGCCTCGGATCTGAAAATCCAAAATGTACCGGGCCAATCAAATCGCGAGGGCTGGGATTGGAGCCCGCCCTGCCTCATGACTACACAAATACGACACGTAATGTTGTAGTCGCAGAGACGTAGCAGCTAGCACACATTGCCGTAACACCAGTTGCTAGCTGCTAGACAACATGGCTCATCACCAGGAACAACCATTCGAGCTGGCTTTGGCAGCAACGCTAGGTGATTTAAAATTACAGTTTTCCCTGCAAGAGGAGCAGAAAACGGCACTTAAGCTGTTTTTGGAAAAAAGGGACGTTGTCGGAGTTTTTCCCACCGGGTATGGCAAAAGTTTGATTTATCAGCTGGCTCCGCTAGTGGGACGACGCATGGGTCTGCACAACCCGCTGGTGATCGTTGTGTCACCCCTTTTAGCCCTAATGAATGACCAGTTGCAAGAGGCAGAAAAACTGGGAATACGAGCAGCACAACTCGGCAAAGGCGACCCGGAGGAGATCCGAAGCGGCCGGTGCCAAATAGTGTACGGGAGTCCTGGCTAAGTTGCTGCACTCGTTGTGAGACTACATTCTGGTGTGTTCTTCCGGTGACGCTGTCTACGAAATCCATGTTCATCGCTCTGATTGGTTGGCTCTGACTGGTTACCCATCCAATGGCGTGGCGTTGTGTAAAGAGAAAACTTGACAGACAGCGGTTATCCCGCCCACAAATTCGGCTAGACTTTCTAGACTCTCCCCCGTAGCAAATACCATTTGCGGCCACTGGGGAGAGTCTAGATCCTAGGCTATGCTAGGGCCTGTTCTAACTGAAGAGTGGCGCTGATTAATCTGGGTTTTCTAAAGCTGATGTAGACCTTTTTTTTTTTTTTACAATTTGGTCAGTAGATGGCCGATACAGTCCATTTTTGAGGCGACCCCCCCTCAAAAAACAAACGTAAAAATCGTGTCACATCTTTTGTGTTTGTGTGTATATTTTTCTTTCTTTCTTTCTTTCTTTCTTTCTTTCTTTCTTTCTTTCTTTCTTTCTTTCTTTCTTTCTTTCTTTCTTTCTTTCTTTCTTTCTTTCTCTGCTGTGTTGGTTTATTTTGATATTGTGTGTGCATATATATTAGTTCTGTCAAAATTAATCATCATGATTAATCTGATTAAAAATTTTATATATATATATATATATATATATATATATATATAAAATGTATATATATAGTGTAGAATTTGTGCCACTTTGTTGTATTTGTTGTCATAATTAGTGCAATGAACTCTCATGATCATCATACCGACAATATATATATATATATATATATATATATATATATATCCTTTTAACATGTATGATTCATTCTACGCATTGTGAATGAAAAAACGAGCATAATCCCCTTTAATGGTCACAGTTTACTCTGCAGTATTTGATGCTACTGTAAGTGGAAAAGGTAGCTCAGACACCTGAGTGTGCATCTGTGTGTGGTCGACAGTGCTGATCTGCATCTGAGGTTTCTGTGTCTGCTTCAGCACATACAATTACAATTTCCTCATTAAAACAAAGGAGTCGGTCTAAACCAAAAACACCACACGAAAAGCAGTCAGGGATTACGCCATCACTCATAAAATACATGGTCATGAGCCGTGCACTTTTGTGGTTAAAGAACTGGGTTGTTGTCTACAAGTTAACTTAACAAAAATTCATCTAATTTATTCAATTATAAACCCACAAACAATTGTTGCATATATTTCCTTCAAAAGAGTGAGGCTTGGCCACGTCTCATGGTTTGGCCTTTGTTTCTACAATAGAGACCATATGTAGACACGTCACACACTACGGTTTTGTCAGCGTTTTATGCCTGCGCCAGTTTTATGCCCTTTCACTGAAATGCATTCAACACTCTGTAATCGCTCTGTAGGTCACAGCTTTGTCTATTTCATCCTCTTTGACCTTTCTCATTCACCTTCTTGATGTTGTCAAGGCAATGACATGAACATCAATATAAATCTGTCAAAGCTACAATAAAGAGTGGAAGACATGCTGTGTTATGTAGCTCATAAATGGTGGAAGGGCTTTTTGCAAGCAGTTTGGCTTTATCAGTGCACTGAAGTATTGATATTCACAGACTCTTGACATGATCCAGTGTCATATAAGAACACACTTAGCACCAAAACTACTGAGGAACCAATGCGCTGTATCCACAGACTGTATTACCCACTGAAGTATTAACAGGCACCACAAACCCCACCCCTCATAAATGTTTTACCTGATTTACCCTATCTCTTATCACTGTAAGAACACATTTTAGGTGATCTTGACCTTTGACCTACATTCACCAAAATGTAATGGGATAATTCATGGCCCACCTCGCACCATTTTTGAAAATTTCATGGAAATTGGTCCAGTAGTTTTTGTGTAAAGTTGCTGACAAACAGATGGACAAAGACAAACACAAACAAAGAATTATTGCCAGGTACAACAAACCCCGCCCCCTCACAAATGTTTTACCTGATTTGTCCTACAGTATCTCCTGTCCTTGTGAAAACCTATTTTTAGTGACTCTGACCTTCACCTTTGACCTACATTCACCAAAAGTTAATGGGATCTATTCTGGACCATCAGTTTTTGCATAAAGTTGCTGACAAACATGGACAGACAGACGGACAAACAAAAGAAAACCCAACCAAAAACAATACTCTTCTTCACTTTTCGGGGGGCAGGGTAAAAAAGGAACCCAAAACCATATCCTCACCTCCCCTTTGGAGGGGTATGGTAACCAGTATTCTCCAAACACTATGGCACATAAGTTTGCCACGAGAAATTATCAGGTATGCCATGAAAGTTTATTAAATTTTTCCTATTTGTTTTCTAAGCAAGTGCTGTGATATGAAACTGTACCCCCCAATGATCCAGTTTATAACAACACTCTCCTGTTTATTTCTGTAAAAGATAAAATGGAAAGTAACTTGGCCCCTTCTGTTGATAACCCCCCCCCTCCTTAGTGACATGCAGATCAGTGAGTTACCTGCAGGACCCCAGGATCAGGTGGGATGAGGGGGTATGCCTCTATAATGCAATGATGGCGTTCAACCCATTAGCATGGGGGGGGGGGGGGTCCATCCAAGTGGTCACTGATGCACCCTTGTCAGTGTTGTTGTTCCAGATAGTATAATTCAAGATTATTTTTTTTTTTTTGTTTAATTGAAGTAAAAAAAAAAAAAAGAAAATGATAATGGCAAGATTTGTTGAAATAAGATTTTCTGACTGAAAAGTTACTCTTTAAATGATTGTGTATTATTTTAAGTGTGATGAAATGAGGAAAAATACACTTTGTAAGATACCTTCTTCCTTCCTTACCTTCTTCAGCCTCAGAATGAAACTCATCTATGTAGAAGTAATGCTCCCATTTCAACATCAAACTCCATTATTTTTATTTACAGCTGAGTCCAGTCATGAAAATAACAACAGTGCTTCTGGCTTTTATCACTTTGACACTTTCTTTGATTCTAAAAGTTGTTTCTTAGTGGTTTTCAACTTCCTAAAAGCTTGTTTGATTTGATTTGATTTGATTTGAATGCTTTACTTTGAACATGTGCAGAATGCAACAATAATCAATACAATAATAATAATAATAATAATAACAATACACAATGACATGTCCGAAAAAGGAGTAGGATGAAGCATAATCTTATTTAATCCTACCCCTTCTTCACTTCCCCATTAACCTGAATTCATCTTATACAATAGAGCGCATAGTACAAAAATGATGATAATAATAAAATAATAACAATAATAATAATAATTATTATGATAATAATAAATAATTGAAGTACTGAACAAAGAAAACAACAACAAATGAGCAGATGGGAAAGTAGGTAACAAATAGATTTATTTATTTATTTTTTTAATCTAATTTGTCTGCATTTTGTTCTCATTTTTTAACTCCACAGAGGGGGAGTCAACATTGTTCATTTGTACTTCTAATATCTGAAAGGAGAAATACTTCATATGAACTTTTTAACCAGTCAAAGTTGTCTGTTGGACATCATTTGCCTGTTCTGTGAAGAGTGGAGATCAATGATATCTTGACCTAGAAACCTCACAATGAATCAGCACTGATTTAAAAAAAAGGATTTGAAAGAAATGAGTGCAATTTATGTAAAAGCGCTGACATACTCAGAGTAAAATAGGGAGTGCTGACAACATTTAATCATAAATCAGTGTAGAAATGTCTCATGTTATGTGGACGTCGGTGGATCCTGTAACATTCCCTTCACTCCTACGCAGCCTTGTTTGTATGTATGCCATTAGCTTTTAAATGCCTGGGTTGATGTTACCAGGAGGCGTTCATGTTTCAAATTATGATCTTATGCCAAAAAAATGGAAGTTACTCATGAGACAAGACTGTGAAGTGCAATTTCTTAATACAAACCAGAGAGAAAATGAAAAAAAAAAAAGAATCTTAATGTGTTCTGGACGTTTATTTTAAGACATGAACTAAAATGGAAACACAGCGATTCCAAGTGATGTAAAAGCACACCTTGATCGCCTACATAAGTTTTCATTCAAACATGTCAGTGTAAGATGGGTCCAAAAGATAATCATCTGCACCTGCGGGACTTAAAACACCAAAAAAGGTCAGGCTTTAGTGTTTTTTCTTCACTACGGCTTCTGTGGTCAGAGGTGTCAAACAAAGTTGGCTTAAAATTTGACATTGTTTACAATTAGTAAATAGCACAATTACCCAACACTGCAAAAAAAAAACTTACACAGTAAATTTCGCAGTGTTAAAAATACAGTGTCAAAGTATTTTAATTCTTTCGGAGTTATTCCAACAATGGACTGAGTAAAATTTAACAAGAAAGCTTCCAGTGTTGGTGAAAATAATTGGAGTTAACAGAAGTTTTACACTGTCCCTGTCATATATTCAGTGTTAAAGTAAACGATTCTGTCTGAGTTAATTCAACACCAATAAGACTAAAATACCTTGCAGTGTTAAAAGCCCCACCCACCAACCCACCAACCTCTGCGCTCAAACTGAATTAGAAGTAGGACATTGAAAAACTGTGGTAAGTTTTAATAAATAAACTCTGGCTTTTGTTTTTTCATTCAAGCAGAATGTGTGCGAAAGAATAAAGTTATGTTTTGTTTTCAAAAAATTAAAAATCAACACTCTTTGGAGTAATTTATTTATGAGCATGTAGATTTAAATAGGTTTAACACTGGAAAAGTTATTTCTTAACACTTAACTCTTCAGCATTGAATGTGAATAACACTATGGATGTTACTTCACAAATAGTGTAAAAGTTGATTGACACTAATTCATGGAAAAATATTAACTCTGACTAGTGTAAAATTGACTCTGAAAATATAACTCTAGGTTCAGTGTAAATTTTTACACTATATTGGGACCATATCTTCACTAAGGTATTGTAAAAATTTACTCTTTAAGTGTTATATTAACACCGAGATAAGCACTCAAGTGAAAACTATCACAGTAAAATTTATTGAAATAAGATTTTCCAGATCTATTGTCTATAAATTAGTTCTTATGTTTCACTGAAAAGTTCCTCTTTAGGTAATTATGTCTTATTTTAAGTGTAATGACATATTTGGACTCAAAATGAGAAGAATAGACCTGGCAAGATTTAGATTTTGGCAGTCTTTGAAAGAAAACTAGAGAAAAAAAGCTCTTTTTTTGATGAAAATCTCCAGTTTCAGAGACATTCACAAACTTCTTCTATCCCCAACTTTAGTCTGGATGTGATTTTCAGGCTTGAGATTTAACAAGTATATTGGAATTTGTCCTTTTTTGAAGAATTTACTAGAACTGCATCAAATATATCTTACTGAAAAGTTACTTAGTAGGTGATTCTGTTTTATTTGTGTGAGATATTTTAACTAGAAATGAGAAAATACACTCAGTAAGATTTAAACTATTGCAGTGTGTGTGGTGCGTATATGATTATAACAGCACAAAGGCCAGGAGAATGTGTGTTATTTCATGCTGTAAATTAATACACTTACTGATGCTCTCTGCTTCCTTTGACACTTGTGAAATGGAACAGCTTTGATATGTTTTTCTCTTGTGGTTTAGACACATAATAAATGCTCACACAACCATGCTTCATCTTTGGCTTTTATGTTTTCCTTTGGAGAAATTCACAAATCCACACATCACATTCAGTCGTGTTGAACCGTTGTTGGAAAGACTGTGAGTGCCAACACGTGACAGTGTTTAGAAAAGAAAGAAAAGTGATATTTTTTTGGCTTCACTCTGATCATTGCCTTTGAACCCTACTGATTTCCACAACAGATGTAAATGGAGCAACAAAAGTATGCGGTAACAACATGAAATCATCATTCGCTTCTCAAGCATTGTTGCCTATTATGCATGTATGACTTTTTAGATACGGACAACGAGACAACGGAGCGATAATGACACACAGATGGACCGTGCTGACAGATATTTTTCACCCTTCTTAAATCTTTAGTACACCACAAAGTTATTTCCTCTGATAATTTTAAGGAATTACAGCTGTTAAGGACATTTAAAAGGCATGTCAACCACAACCTGGTCTTTATCTTGGACAAAATTATGATTTATTTGACAGTGGGGTTGACGTTTTCTGAAATATTGAAACCAAAGTTTGAAAAAGAGCAACAAGTGGGGCGTGCTGCCATGAAACTTTAGGATCTCAAGATGATAATTAAATGATATCATATAGACATAAGTAGAAAACATTAAAACCATTATCTTGCAGCTATTTACATCAAATGGAAATTGGCAGAGGGAGTTAGGCATGGAGATATCTGAGATAACTGAGGGAGGCTGGGGTTATTTAAAAGCACTTTACAAATAGATAGTCTGGTCATAGTATGTGTGTGTGTGTGTGTGTGTGGGGGGGGGGTCATTGTTAATTGGTGGGCCATTCCATCCTTGGCTCTTTCTTGCCTTTGTTAGTTTGTGCTTGTCGTTGTTTACCACGGCTGTGACTCAGTTGGTGGAACGCATGATTCAAACCTCAGTCGGTTTGAATCCTGGCTCTAATTGTCCATGTGTCGATGTGTCCTTGAGCAAGACATTGAACTAGAGTTGCACAATATATGGTTTAAGCATTGACATCACAATGTACATGTTTGTAATAGTCACATGACAGGAATGAGCTCAACATTTTCTCATTTAATTTCAATAGAACCTGACACACACTGAGCACATCACAGTCATTCTGAACCAGTTTGGAGTGAGTCACTGGTAACAAGACTGAAAAATGAGTGACCAACAAAAGAAAATTACCTAAATCCAATAAGAGAAAATCACCAAAAACCAACAAGTGAAAATCACCGAAAACAAATTAACTTTTAACTTTATTATGGAAGTGCAAGTAATTATCAACAATTTATAATGATAATAATACTAATATAATATTACTAATTATTATTATTATTATGTATTTCTGTGCTGCTGTTGTTATCATTATGACAGTAATTATCATTTCCCCCTCACTCCCCCTCTTTCTCCCCTAATTAATCCATATTGTTTAGTTGTTCTTTACATTTAGTTTCTTTCATTGTTACATAATGTCAGTTTTGTTGTGAAGAAGTGGGATTTGATGAGTTATACTCCCACTCCCTTTTGATTGTGTTAGAGAATTGGATGACAAATCTGACTGTTCAGTTCAGTTTTATTTCGAGCACACAATAATCATCAAAACAACAATGAAATAGTCAACCTTTCTCTTTTCTTGTACTCGAAAAGGAGTGAGAAGAAGAAAAACTTATAAACTCCCACCCCCTTTTACAAACTAAAATTCAAATATACTGCGTTAACACACAATATACTGCTGTGTCATTTATTTATTTCTGTTTGTTTTCTTCCTTGTTTGTTTGTTTTTCTTTTCTCTGTGACACAATCTAAATAAACTTGACTAAAAACAAAATTAGGACTGTCAAAATGATCGAACTAATGCAGACTAGTCCATCATCATGACTAATTTGATTATAAATTTTAACACAATTACCCCACCAGCAGCTGAATGGCTAAATGCTAACACTTTTAGGGCAGTTTGTCAAAGCAGTGATAATGGGGAGTTGATCCAGTAGTGACTGGCAGCAGAACCAACCCGTAAAAATGAAGGAAACGACACAGCAGGTTTGTGGATCCTGGAAGACGTAGACTATAAATGGTACCTTGACTTTATAGATGGTGGTGCAGTGGTTAGCACTCGTTCCTCACAGCAAGGTTCGAATTGCACACCAGACCTTTCTGTGTGGAGTTTGTATGTTCACCTCGTGTCTGTGTGGGTTTTCTCCAGGTTCTCCAGTTTCCTCCCACCATCCAAACACATGCACTGATAGGTTAACTGGTTAATCTAAATTGTCCATAGGTGTGAAAGTGAGAGTGATTATTTGTCTATATATGTTCAGCCCTGAGATGAACTGGCGACTCATACAGGGTGTACCCCGCCTTCACCCATTGTAGCTGGATTAGGCCCCCCCACAGACCCCTGTGACCCTAGTGAGGATAAAGCGGGTTCAGATGACGAGATTTTTAGATGTGACCTGGAAAAACTTTGTTCAACACTGTTGTGCGACCTCAGCTGTTATTATTCCTCTGATATTTCTTCTTTCCTGTAAAGCTGAGACTAACCTCGACAGTGAAGTCTGCACAAATAATATCCACAACACACTAAATTACTCACCGGGGTATTTGTATTGGCTGTAATGGCATCCTGTTTCTTCAGCTGCATGATTTGCTGTACCACAGAACCACACATCAGAATAAATGACACAATAGATTTGCACATGTACACAGCACATACATAGTTATGATTTCCCCTCATTTGCATCCTCTTCTGTGTTCTGTCTCTGGCATCGTTTAGCCCGTTCACTGAATGACTGGTTAAGGGCACGGAGCTGTCATCCCTGTCTGGAAAATTCTTTACATCGAGCTGTGCATCTGGGAGGGATTATAGGCCTGTGTGTGGTGTGTGCATCACTTCAGTCCTACTATATGTTTGTTTGTTGATGGCGGTGTGGGGTCATTTGAACTCTTGAGTGCCATTAATAGAGATTTGCGGTTTTGCGGTCCGTCTTACCGACACACATCCAGTTGAGTGAAGTAAAACCAAAGTAATACAGTAAGTCACAGAGTTTAAATGCCTGGTGGTTTGTGTTTCTACCGGCCGCTTGTGAGAAGAAGTTTCCATCACAAGTTCAGTTTGTGGTGGCTTGAAATCAAACCTGTTGTTAGCTCCGTCGCTCCAGGGCTAAATGTCACTCATTAGACGGCAGATGGTGAAGTCAGGCAGGGAAACACGTCTACAGTGGGGGGTGGGGGGTGGGGGGTGGGGAGGGGACACAGACATAAGGAAAGTAAAGGGAATGAATGATTAGAACACTGAAAACCAATGGAAGATGCAGTCGGTGGAAACAAAAACATTGCGCAAGAAATAAATCCATTTGTTCAAATTTTATGACAACTTTACAAACAATAAAGAAACAAACAAAAAAACCCCCAGTAAAATAAACATTTTCCTTACAACTAGAAAATCACTCTGAGAGCACGAACCTCTGCCAAGGCAGACTTCCCCCTTCCGAATGAAGAGAGGTCCGCCAAGGAGGTTATGTTTTTGCCAGAGTTTGTCTGTATGTCTGTCAATCAGTTAGCAAGATGACTCAAAAATCTAATCATTTCCACATCTCCCCATTACCAACCTACCCTGTAAATGTCATCAAGATCCGTCCATAAGTTTTTGAGTTATTTTGCTAACTAACAGAAAAAAACAAACAAACGCCGGCTAAAACATAACCTCCTTGGCGGAGGTCACAAGAAAAGCACTTGGACAGCACAGACCTCTGTCCCCACACTATCACCAACAGAATAATTTGTTCCTTGTGTCAGTATCAACATTTCCTGAAAATGTCATGAAAATCCATCCATAATTTTTTTAGTTGTCTTGCTAACAGACAAACAGTTAAACTCAGATGAAAACATAACATCTGCCATTCATTGGTGGAGGTGATGATGCTCCAGGACTGGTTTATGGACTATATGTTTGTGGAATAGCACTACCACACTGAGGTAGTACAAAATGTTTGCAGAATAGCTCAAATTATATAGTAAAATAAAACACATAAGGATGTGAATCAAAATGTT
Organism: Siphamia tubifer; assembly: GCA_020466265.1. Classification (NCBI taxonomy): domain Eukaryota; kingdom Metazoa; phylum Chordata; class Actinopteri; order Kurtiformes; family Apogonidae; genus Siphamia; species Siphamia tubifer. The sequence goes on from CM035786.1 coordinate 10,904,544, forward strand.
ATTTCTTTACAATCAAAGTGAAAAGCAAAAAGCAAGAAAACAGAAACAGCAAACCAAAAAGTGAAATATAGACTTTCCATAAATCAAAGCTTAACTGCTTTAATGCTAATGGATCTGGTCACAGGTCCGAGTTTTTCCCGCAGTATCATCCTAACACTTCCTATTTATTTATAGTTAATTGTTTTGCTCAGTGGTATTGATGTAATAGCACTAATGGATTGGATTTATATCGTGCTTGTTTTTGGCCACTCAAAGTGCTTTACATTAGTGACCCATTCACTCTCACACTCTCCCTCTGATGGTGGTGAACTACATTTGTAGCCACAGTTGCCCTGGGGCAGACTGACAGAAGCGTGGTTGCCAATTCATGCCAAACAGCCACTCTGAACATCACCAGTGTGAGTGTCACTGGAGGTAGGGAGAGTGAAGTGTCATGCCCAATGACACAACAGACAGACTAGGACTCAAACCACCAACCCTTCGACTATTGGACAACCCACTCTACCAACTCACTGTAACTTAACTCTCAACACTGTATATCATAACACATGTATGGCTAAAACCACCAGTGAATCTACACTACGTATCCACAGTTGTATTTTTAGACAAGAAAACAGCCACAATAAAAACACAAATCACCTGTGTAATCTGTACACTTTGTTTTGTCACTAGCTGAACTAAAGATCTATGTGGAATTGAACAAACAAGGTCAGAAATGTCACAGAGGCCAACTTAGTAAGGATAATGATATCAGATAATAACTTTATACTTTCATAAGTTTCATAATCACACTTAGAGTAGAAGAAACACTGTCATTTCAACATCAAACTCCATTCTTTTCATTTAGAGCTGAGTCCAATATAGAAAACATTGTTTGTGCCATGTATTACTTTGTCACTTTCTTTGACTAGTGGCTAGCAGAGTCACTCTAGTGGTGCCCCCCCCCATCAGTGAAAATAATTTCAGTTCATATCTCTACGATCCCATACATATTTTTCTAAATTTTGAAGTAAAAATACTAGATATATCCCCTTTAACCTCCTGGGACCCAGTAGGAAAACATTGTTTGCCATTTTACATGAAATAATTGCCTTAATTGGAAATAGCATGATGCAACAGTTTATTCAGATACATTTTAAAAATTTTTTTTAACATAATGTCGTTTTCAGTGGACATTTTTTATTTATTATTTTTAAATAAAAGTGTGAAATTCTTGTCCACTACAGAGGACAAAAAATGTATTGCTGGGACTCAGGAGGTTAATAGACACATAACCCTTTTTATTTTTTTTCTCCTTTACACAGAATTGAAAATGGAACAAAACTAAATAGCATTCAGCTTTGTCTTGTTTGGAGATCTGATGTTAAAAGTTCACATGTTCTGACTTTGCTCCAGTCTAAATGCCGTCATTGTCCTGTTTCACTGAGGATACGGTTTCGTCACTGTCGTCAACATTAAAACTAATGCAGTGCTTTAAATGAGTCTCTAACCACTTCCACTTCACAGAGCTTTTTTTCCATTTTAAATAGACATCACATATGAATTTGGTAAAGCAGGAATTAATCTTTCACAAGGCTGCAATTTCCTGTTTGGGAAAATCTTTCAGGCTGACTTCACCACTGGTGTCTGGGTAGAACAGGCCAATTTAATTAGGGATTTGAACCTATTTTAAAAAGGCAACCCAATGAAAGAAGTCAAAATGAATGAAATGGAAAAAAAAAAAGGTTTTGCAAATGGTTTTAAGTATTCTGGCCTTTCTTGGTTTTGGTGCATATTCCCAGGGGAGACGTAACATTTCTAGACCCTTCCATAGTCATTTCTGATCATAATGAAGTCATTACAGACAGTTATGTTGATGACATTTAACTACAGTTATTTTCAAGTACAGGATTTTTTTTAAAGTATAGAATATGTTTCTTTAAACATGTTTACCTGCTTGTACCCACTTTGTTTAGTGCTGGACACTTTCCACACAGAGGCCCACTAATTACACTGTGTAGTGTTTCACATATGTTTTCTCAGTGGAGCTGATTAAGTGAATTATGCCCCAAAGCTGATGCTCAGAATGACGGCCACTGTCATTCTGGCATATTTTAGCCTGAGTCAGCAGAATGACAGAAAGCAGAGTATGTTTACAGCCTGTGTTGCTGTTAAGTGCTGTAACAGCCACACGTAGCGAATGGAAAGGAAAGGAACGAGGGAATGTGGTGTTTATCACTCAGATTTATTCTGTTGAAGAAGCATCAGACGTGTCATGCTGTGTTATATGTGTCCTGAAAAAAAAAGATTATTTTCCTAACCTATCACACATTTATATAATAAAAGTGAAGTGGACTGTACTTATTTATGTATTTATAGTCAAAGAAGAGACCAGCAAATATGGCAAGTGGATAGGATGAATATTTTGGGAAATATTAGTAATTTAGAATACAATCATGTTGCCATGCTCAGAATCATGTGAACGCTCTGGTGGTGACTCCTGAACGAATGTGGTATAGCATGAATGAATACACAACAAATATCCATGCAGAAGGGGACTGGGATGTTGCCGGTTAGGGTTGGAATTAAGGTTGTAAGAAAATATCGAATTCGCAATACATCACGATATTTAATTTCCCAATACTGTATTGATATTAAAAAGTACTGTATTGATATTTTTAGGTTTGTCATGTGACTATTGCACACATGTACATTACAATGTTGATACTCAAACAATATATTGTGCAACTCTACATCCCACCCTCTGTATTGACAATGATGCAGTCAAGGATCTAGAACCCGTGGTCGTCCATTGGTCAACACGGTAATAAAATATAAACATTCATCCCTATACTTACATTTTGCCACAAACAATATTATTCTCCATTTTGCATTGTGAAAGCACTGGTTATGTGGAACTCTGTCATTAGTGTTTCATAAACCAGAGTAATTGTGAGTCGGGAACATACAGGTCTTTGCTCGGTAGAATGAAAATATGTAGATTGCCACTACTGCTGTTGAAGGTTTCCCCACTGTGGAAGAAAGGGCAAGATTTTCCTGAAACTGCCACATCCTATTGTGTGCAAAAAATTTTCAGAAATACAGTTGTGACAGTGTTTCTGCAGATTGTCTGTCTTATTGTAGCCTGTGCAACACTCTGGTCTTGTGTATTCTAGCCAAAGCTCAGAATTTATTTGGTTGTTAGACAGTAACATATGTGACCTTTCACTGGTTTGGCCGTGGAATTTGTTTCTGCAGGTTTTGTAAGGAAAGAGAAACTCTCTCAACAATGAATGCGTGAGTAATTCCCAGCAAATTACCTTAAGCCTGAAAGTCAGAGGAGGTGAAACTGAGATTGCGGTTGGACAGTTGCCCAGTTTGTTCCATCCCATTAGACTTTCTGTGAGTGCTTAAGCTCGCACGTGATTTGCAGATGCTTGCTTTTAGGGGTAGCGTTCGAAATGACTGTTATCAGAATCTCAAGGTGTGCGTTTCGTTCCAATGCACTTGTATCAACAACTTCAACTATAGACAGATTAAGAAAGCTGGAAAAGATGCAGGTCTTTATTTTCACTTGTTTTACAATGGTTATTTTTCTGCAACTTCTTCCTTTTTGTCTGACTTTTAAGTATTCTTTCCCTCTGAGTTCATTTATTTGACCTTATTTGTTCCACTTAAGTGTAACTTGTCATCAGTGGCAGAGATTTAGCACCTGTGTAGCAACCTGAAAACATACTTGTATTTATATGTCCTTATGTGGTATCATCTCAGGCCAACAGGGGGACGTGACTGGAGACAAAACCAGGTGTTCCTCCTCAAATAATGACAAAAATTGAGTTATTCTTCTGAATATAAAGGCTCTTTTAATGCTGGAAACTTTGGTTTGGCTCTCTAAGCCATGAACAATAATGCATTTTTGCACTTGAACCATTAATGTATTAAGGTTAAAGCTGCAAAAATGTAAACCTTACCAAGTGTATTCTTTTTTTTAATTTCTTGTCAAAATATATCATCACATTTAAAATAACACATAATCACCTAAAGAGGAGGTTTTCACTGAGATATAAGAATTTTTTTTATTTTTTTTTTACAATAGATCTTGAAAATCTTATTTCAAGAAATCCTACCAAAATAATTTTCACTTCATCCATTGGCACATTTTTATGCTTGAATTAAGCAAAAAAATAAATAAATGAAAAATTTAATATTGAATTAAACCAAATAAATACATAAATAAATAGACTGCCAATGGAACAAATGAAAATTATCTTGGTAATATTTCTTGAAATCAGATTTTCCAGATTCATTGTCTAAAACTTAGTTCTTATATCTGACTAAAAACTTCCTCTTTAAGTGATTATGTATTTTTAAGTGTAATGAGATATTTGAACTAGAAATGAGAAAAATACACTTAGTGAGATTTAGATTTTTGCAGTACACATCTCCACATTCTCTCCAACAAGGTTAAACTGTGGACACATATTTGGGTGTAGTGTTAGGAGTTATAAAGTCCCAGTGGTACCTTTATCATGATATGTTAGCATCAAAAAGACTTTGAAGGATTAAATTAATTTCTACTGGTGCTGTTGAAATGACACAGTTATTAACTATGGTTTTCCACCACGGCAGCGTGCAGAGGGTAGCTGCGGTTCAAGGCGCTGTAGCTTTGATAGTCAAACAAGACTTACAACAGCCATGGGAACTTCTTCTATAAGGAAAGAGATGTCAGCTTTTCCATTTCTGAAAAATTTGGCTCTAGATCTATATTCCATTCCGAGTGGCCAGACACATTTCCATGTTAGTTTTAAAAAGCACCTCTGATCGCCACAAATGTTCTTTCTCTTCACCTTGAAGATTTCAATGCAGGCCAAAATCTGGGTCATTTCAAAAATGACTTCTTGAGTATGTTATTTTAGAAACTGAAAGTACTGATGGAGAGCTTCTCCGACAGAAATATAAGCTGTTAATGGATAAAATGAGTAAGTGTAGAAAATTCTTATGTGAATGTAAATGTTATGAGAGTCACACCTGAGCAGAGACCACCATAAATGTCTTTGTATTAAGAGCACTGTTATGTTTAACCCACAATGACCCGGTGCTGCTTTTGTGACACTTGAATTTGTCTTAAGTTACTGATCGTTACCGTTTGCTATTATATTACCCTCTGTATTTTGCATTTTTTTGCTGCAAATCCTGTATTTTCCTTTACTTAATTTCCTAAAATTAATTTAGTTGTTCATTAAAGCACAAAGTAAATTCAAAGGTTATTAGATAAAAACAGAGAAAACTGTAGAAAAAAATGAAATTTTCCAGCAAAAGGGGAATTAACAGAACACAAGTCATGTGTCTGCATATACTGTCGTTCATCCAACTCTATTGGTTTTAGAACTGAATCAATGTTGTAGAAGATGATTGTGTTTCTGCATTCACTACAGAGTCTGAATGTCCAAAGGGAGTTGTTTATTACTTTATCTTGTGACATCTTGTGTACATGAATGCATGAATTAATGTTTATGTTGCTTCAAACACACACACACACACACACATGCACACAGTAAGCATATTTTTCTAACATTTAATTGGCTCTATTCTGGTCCACCTCACACCTTTCCTGAAAATTTCATGGACATTTTCAGAAAATCCTGTAGTTCAATCCAATAGTTTTTGTGTATTGTTGCTCATAAACAAACATACAACAAAACCTACCCAAAAACAATACCTCTTGCCTCTCTTTCAGATGATGGGGTAACAAATAGAAACTAAACTATAGTTTAGTCAAACTATATATAAACCCATTAACAATATGCATCATATCTGATGACCCTGAAAAGATGACAAACTACATTTTACACCAATTATTGACATTTATTGATAGGATCAATGGATTAACAGGTATTAAACAGGTTAGATCAGTAGATACTTTTGTTCACTGGTGGATTTTTAGGTTTTTATGGGTTAAAGACTCTCAACACTTGACTAAATATCTGCATTTGTCCTCTAGACAATGTTGAGGACTGTTATAAAGCTGTTCTGACTGTATCCTTTTTCTGAAGTTAGGGATCGTTTGTAATTGCCCTCTCTTCAACAAGGGAACCCTTGTTTTGCAATCTGCTTGCATGTGCAGAACTGTAGTGTGCGACCGTGTGTGCATTTGCAGCCCCTCATCAGACTCATTCCTCAGCACAGCTGCGGCGGCTGAAGTCACAGTGTTTGACTCAAGAAGGGGCTTAGCAGCTCATTAACGGATAGAACAAAGTAAGCTGAGAAAAAGCAGTGACGACCAACACTGGCAGAGGTACTGTACAAAACACAAGCCATGTTGTCACTACAGTGTGCGGTAACGGTGTTATAGGGTTATTATACTGGGAGAGATCGTGAGACAACACTGACATGGTAATATTAGTCCAAATTTACAAGTCTTCCTCTGTGATGACAGAGTGAGGAGCTGCGACTACCATTAGTGGCATCTATTTGAAGCCCATTGTGTAACTTGGAATCCACTATTTCCTCATAATGTTTTTGCTTCTCTCCAGTAAAAAAAAAAAAAAAATCCCAAAACAAAACAAAATCCAAATCAGGAGGCTGAGGTTTTAGGCATGCAGTAAACCATCAAAAACTTTTAAAACAAATGTGTGATGTGGTGCTATGAACCATGTAAATGTCTGAAATGATTTGACGTATTGTAAATAACGAGGGAAACTACTGGTGAACTTTGGAGCTGCTTTTGTGATCTGATTGGATCGAGCTGTACACAAAAAAGGAAGATAAAAAACAGATTGAGATCAATGCCTTCAGCAGTTCTATAACAAGCCCTAAGCATCCAGTTAAATATAGTTTTTTTGTATGTTGAATTTTATTCTATTTGACAGAATTATCATGTGTCATATCAGTTAATATCCATAATTATGTCCCATGTAATATAATATATAATAATACAACATATAACCAGGGGTTTTATGCTAACTTGATAACTTTAAAGATATTTGCTTTAAAAATTCAATGTTTTCCATAGTATCAATGAATGTCATGAAGAGGAAGAACTGACTCAATTTTAGCATTTCGAGATTTCACACAAGAGGGAACTGACATGTTTAAAATCACTAAACATCCCTTCCCTTCCCTTCCCTTCCCTTCCCTTCCCTTCCCTTCCCTTCCCTTCCCTTCCCTTCCCTTCCCTTCCTTTCTTTTCCTTTCCTTTCTTTTCCTTTCCTTTCCTTTCTTTTCTTTTCTTTTCTTTTCTTTTCTTTTCTTTTCTTTTCTTTTCTTTTCTTTTCTTTTCTTTTCTTTTCTTTTCCTTTCCTTTCCTTTCCTTTCCTTTCCTTTCCTTTCCTTTCCTTTCCACTTTCCTTTCCTTTCCTTTCCTTTCCTTTCCTTTCCTTTCCTTTCCTTTCCTTTCCTTTCCTTTCCACTTTCCTTTCCTTTCCACTTTCCTTTCCTTTCCTTTCCTTTCCTTTCCTTTCCTTTCCTTTCCTTTCCTTTCCTTTCCTTTCCTTTCCTTTCCTTTCCTTTCCTTTCCTTTCCTTTCTTTTCCTTTCTTTTCCTTTCCTTTCCTTTCCTTTCCTTTCCACTTTCCTTTCCTTTCCTTTCCTTTCCTTTCCTTTCCTTTCCTTTCCTTTCCTTTCCTTTCCTTTCCTTTCCTTTCCTTTCCAGTTAAATATTTCCTTTCCTGCGCTTCATATTCTGACAGTTTAATCTGGACATTCATGAGCTTTTGCCAAAAACAACATGTGGCTCACAAGAAAAAAAAAAAAGTTTAGGCAGCACACATCGTTTCAGTCATTCATTTAATGCAACCTGAGGTCATTTTGTTCACAGGATGTGTTTGTGTTGTTTCATTGCAGAAATTGGACCTGTTACAATCACGACCGACCCAAAGAAGTTCCAGTATGAGCTGAGAGAGTTGTACGTTCAGGTAAGTGAAGCAGATTCATCACACTAAGGAAGCAGCACTATCCTCACTAGAAAAAATACAGAGGTCACATTTGATCTCCAACGGGCCAGACCAGTGAAATAATAACAAAGATAATAACATAATAACTTATAAATTATGACAACTCCAAATTTTTGTCTGTTTTAGTGCAAAAAACCCTAAATTAAATTATGAAAGTACTTAATTTTATAAAGTATCCAAACCAAAAAGATATCAATAACTTGAAGAACTTAAATTTCTTCAGAAAAATGAATGCAATTTTAACAGTATTTTACCTCGACTTATCATTTCTACATGTGTATTATGGATCAGATATACAAAGACACTAAACACTTTGTAACAGAAGCAGAAAATGATTGAAATTGTACTTAATTTTCCTATATTTCAGGTTGTTCATATTTGCTCAAATTATTTACATTTTATTGTTACAGGATAGTTTGTAAATGTAAATATTTTCACAGTTTAATTGGGGTTTTTTTGCACTGAAAGACAGAAATTTTAAGTTTTCAGTATTTACAGTACAGGCGTAATGTAAGAAGAGAAGAAAACATGGATTCAATCTTTTTTTATATAAAGGTTATTACACTGGAAAACAAATCTAAATCTCACCAAATGTATTTTTCTAATTTGTAGTTCAAATATCTCACCACACTTAAAATAAGACAAAATCACCTCAAGAGTAACTTTTCAGTCAGATATATGAACTGACTTTTAGAGCTGGAAAATCTGATAGAAACTTCTAAGATCATTTGAATTTATTCCATTGCGGATTCAGGCAAAAATATCATTATACATTATTCTTTTTCTTGAAGTTTCTTTTAGAGGGACATTTTTTCCAGTGCTGAGCCCTGAAACAGTTGCAAAAGGTCATCTGGTCTTGATAAAAGAGGCAGTCTGACATAGGGGATTAGCTAATTAGGAGCCAGACAGATCTGTTTGACCACATTGGTCCATTTAAAGTGGACGGACATTTCCACTGCAGACTGTGATCCCATAGTATGTTAGCAAGAATGTGAGTGAAAAACGCAATTTGCACCATGTTTGTTTTCCTTCCAAAGATGTATAAACAAAAACACACAATAGTCAAACAGTGAACAGCCTAATTAACATATTTGTTTCATGACTTGGAAGCTGTGCAGAAACCTGTGCATCAGCAAGAGTCAAAAAGGAAACACCAGAAACTGCAAAGCTGGCACAAAGAAACCAGAGAAAACTGGTAACATTCAGAAGTCTGTTCTTTGAAGAAAGGCTTTGGCAAGTGTGTGTGCATCCTTGGCATCTGCTTCTATTAATCTGCTTCAGTAGTGCATTGTGTGTAGGATGGAAATGATCCAGTTTCCTGTCACTTGTTGCTTCGTTCTTGGTCTGTTTTTCCTTCGCTCACCTCACCTGCACAACTCCTGAAGACACTTTGGCCAGGCAGTATGGAAAAGATTTTCTCGATATTGAAATTGCTCTTACATAGACGGCATTGTGTGGAGCGGTTCATATTTTTAGCAAAAGAACAAAAGTTCACACAGGGGCTGTTGAAGATAATACTGAGGGGTAGGTAGGGGGTGTTATGGGTGGATATCGGGGTACAAAAGAGATGGAGCAGTCTTGTCCCGTCAGTGTCCGTCCTCTTGGCCTAAAATCATGGGTCACTCTGTTCCAGATGTTTCTCTTGGGGGTGATGCATCATAGCTGCCTATTGAAGGCCTCAGACTGACAGACATCTGTCTGCTGGAATGCTGCAGAAGACATTTCTATGTGACCCTAGACAGAACAAACAGTGAATGAGAAAGACAGATTAAAAACTGTCACACTTGATCTTCATGGACTGTTAAAACTGTACATTGCAAGTATGTGAATTAGAAAACTATTGGCCACATATATGTAAATGTTGGGGTATGTTTTCACATTATTTTGTTTCTTTTTTTCATGTCTTGATTTATGTGAATTTCATGCATCCTTGCAAACAGAAAAACAGATTTATTTAAAGATAACATGATGCATATTTAGTCTCAGTGTACTTAATTCTTAATGGTTAAGCATTACCAGTATTCTGGGGCTAAACACAGAAATGATTTTAAGTTCTTGGAGAACCCCATGCAACTATATGAAAGTATGTCCTTTATCAAATACATTTGTGTGTGAAGTTGTACAAGTATGAGAAATTAAATAAAAACTTAGTGAAAATACTAATTCTATCAACAACACTGCAAGAATCCAAATCCTATCAAGTGTATTTTTTCCTAATTTCTAATCAAAATATCTAACCACTGCACCTCTGTCTAAATATCTCATCACACTTAAAATACGTCATAATCACCTAAAGATAAGCTTTACAGTGAGATACAAAAACTTATTTTTACAATAGATCTTGAAAAGAAAAGAAATATTACCAAGATAAATGTCATGTTTCATTGACAGATTTTGTTTTTGCTTAATTCAAGATTAAATAAATACAAATCGGCCAATGAACAAGTGACATTGCTTTTTTCTCCTTCAGTCTTTTCTGTTTTTTGCTCAGACTCATAAGTGTGACGCAGTACACACTTACTCAGGCGGAAGAATAAGTAGGCCCCTGCAATCGCGCATCATTTGGACAAGATTCCAATAGTTTAGCTACTTTCCACTGTGGTCCTGATATACATGACCTCATATGACTGAAATATTAGAAGTATTCATATTTTGATTTGTGAATAAATTCTATAGTGTAAAGTTTTTGTTTTGGAGATGTCGATATTTCAGTATCACTCCGCATATCACTCCTGTGCGTTCTTTGCTAAACTATAAGGGGTAAGTCAGATACTCAATTGGACATTTTTAGCTCTTATTAAATAATATTTATTTTTCCTTTCGTCAGGCAATGCCTCCATAATGACAATTAAGGATTTGTAAATCAGTTTCATTTTTAAAACAAGGCGGTCAGATGAATCTGTCATGAAGTTTACCGGTACTTAATCACGCTAACAGGTGAGACCTAGCTGCATTAGCTAATGTTAGCATTAGTTTGTATTGAATTATAATGTGTCAGCTAACCTGCTAATTATCCCAGTTAGCCGTCAATAGTGTGTTTATATGTTTTATAACTAAGAAACTAATATCATATCCAATTTGGTAACACATTAACTAGCTTATTATAACTATATTATTAAGTTGCTCAAATGACTTCTGAGCTATTTATTAATTGGCCTGAGCCGCGACACGTAAGCGTAAGGCTTATTGAGTCTTTTATTCTTTTTATTGAAATCAATAATAATGACCCCCGCTATATTTTCAGATTTTCAGCATAACAAAACAAAAATACAAATAAATGATGAATGATTAAAAAAAAGAAAAACAGAAGAATGTTTCATTTAATTTCATTTTCATTTATTTGAAAAAAACAAAACAAAATAAGTAACACGTGCAAAGTGTTTAGACAGAAATTAAAGCTCTTTAAAACTCTTTAGCATGCTAGATAATTGTACCGTGTTCGGAAGGGCGTAGGATGAAGTTAATAAAACGTATGTAGTCCTACCCCTTCGTATTACTCAGTCAGAGCATGTATGTGCAATCAACAGAAGAAAAGAAAAGAAAGCGCATCAGAAAAAAGGGCAACTTGCTCCTTGTTAGACATTCATATTTCCATTTCTTTCTTGTATCCACTTAGATCAGGCATGGGCAAACCATTCACCAAGTGCCGGTGTGGCTGCAGGTTTTTGTTCCAACCAAGCAGCACCACACCAGACTTGATTCAATTAATCAATTGATCTCAGTCTTCAGAGAGTTGATTGGTTAAACTGTGTCCTCTTGGTTGGTTGGAATGAAAACCTGCAGCCACACCAGCCCCTCATGGAAACCACATAGAATGTGGTTTATAAAAAAATGTTTAAACTTTTCTAACGATTTGCAGGTTTTCATTTCTTCACTGCAGTTGTTCCACAGATTGACTCCTTTAACTGATATACAATGCATTTTTGAGTTGGTACGTACAGGCTGTTTTTTGAACATACTGTATACATTCCCCTGAAATTGTGTTTGTTTTCCCTCACTTGAAACAACCTTTGGACACCTATAACAAAAAACAAAAATCCAAAAAACAAACAAAAATCCAAAAAGAAATGGGAATACGGTATGCATATTGTGTGTTTTTTTCTGTGCTAATTTTTTAATTTAAAATACCATAACAACCTTTTCACATTTTGGAGTTATAACTACTGGACTACATATCCAAAAATATTTTGTTTATATTGTAGCTGTTTGTAATGTTACTGGAACAGATTGGAAAACATTTTATAATTTATTAGAATATATGGACATTTGCTTGACATGATAAAATTTACATTTCTTTTTATTACAAGCTGTTATCAAATAGGTGATTGTGGGTGTGGATAGTGGAACATCATGGACCAGATGACTCCTCAAATTGATGCCATATGGTGTTTTTTTTTTTTTTTAATTTCTTCTGTATTATTAGACATTTTTAGATGTAGTAGATTGGACACTGGGATGTGTGGGTGTACAACATTTGCTGATGTTATTCTTGTTTTGCTTAGGGAGGTGGTGACTGTCCGGAGATGAGCATTGGTGCCATTAAGATTGCCTTGGAAATCTCCCTTCCTGGATCCTACATTTACGTCTTCACAGATGCCCGTTCTAAAGACTACAAGCTAACTCATGAAGTCCTGCAGCTCATCCAACAAAAACAATCACAGGTTTGGATTTGTTTTTATTTGAAGCTGTTTTTATATTGACATGTTTATTGATTTCAGAATTGGAAAAATAAATAAAGAAAAAAAAAGAAAAAGAAAAGAAAACAAACTGGTACACCCTACCCTCACCTCCATTTACAGTTGAGTGTTGCAGGTACAAATACATCCCATACGATTAAACAGTTTCCTGCAAACCACTGGAAAGGAATAAATTCAGACAATTTGTTTTAATTTCAGTCTGACTGTCCAACAATTTTTGTGAGATTTTGTGTTGTTGTGAGGTAGCACCAAACGTTATCCCATTCAGTGTCTCTGTCCTCCATATTGGGTGAAAGTTTATGTAACATAAATTCATAAGACCATTGCATTTATCCAATCATTCAATTCAGGATGTGTTGCGGTTTTCCAGTATCTCAGGATAATGTTGAATGCTGTCACCAGTTCAATCACGAGAATAATAAAGATTCACTTGGAAACATTAAGCATTTGGTACCTTTCTCCCAGTATACACAATTCAGGGAGTGAAGGTGCACAGAAACCAGACCAGCTACCCAAAATATCTGTTGCTTTAGTCCAAAATGGGCTTATGAAAGAGCATTCCCACAAGCAGTGTTAACATTTTTCTATTCCAGTTTTAAATTTCCAACATAAGTTTATCAGAATTTCATGCCACATAGTCTGACTAGGGTATGACAGTATCTATGTATATTTGAAACTCATATTTTTATATTTACGTGGGTTGATTTGTGTAGGTTGTGTTTGTGCTGACGGGTGACTGCGATGACAGGAGTCACATTGGCTACAAGGCTTATGAGGAGATCGCTTCCACCAGCTCTGGTCAGGTCTTTCATCTAGACAAGAAACAGGTCAACGAGGTAAGAGAAACTTTCAATGAGCTTCTTTTCTTTTCACTTTTAAATTCAGAAGTTAAAACTTCTTTACCTCTGCTTTAGTCACAGTGATTGAATAATTTGAACTTGGCCTCCGCACCCATTTAAATAAATGTCTTAGAAGGTTTTACAGCTTCTCTCATGTCTTATACTTGGCCCATACTTAAGTCTGGAGTCCAGATCAAATGTGCAGGAAACATTTAATTGATTGATGCATGCCATAGTGCTTTTCAACCTTTCCAAGAAATGTAAATCAGAGGTCTTGAACTGGGCGGTGAGTCAAAGGCTGAAGTAAGAACTGAGCTGCCATTTTATTACTAGAAACTGCAAGAAAGAAGAAAATTATAAGTTTTACTGACTCATTTTCTGTCAATACTGGTTGAAAACACTTTGGTTTCTCTGCATCTTTTTAATACTACTACTACTACTACTAATAATAATACATTTTCTCAAGTTTTTATCACATTCATTCTCTTATGTTCATTATTTCAACACAAAATCTATGTCACTACGATTATGTCCATGAAAGAAATAAGATTAGTTACAAGTAGAGGCTGACAGAAAATGAAGTTCATCAGACTGATGTATTTGGATTATTTGTATTTCAGTTCACTTAATAAACAATCATCAACAAGATGATGGAACATCTAAGTTAAGGTAATGAATGAATAAGTAGAGTTGTTGGTTGTTGGTTACGTAAGCAAGCAGTAACTCCTGTTTGTATCATGTGACTAAAACAGACAGAAAAGAAAAATGAAGTGAATAAAAGTGCTGTTTTTGTCTGTACATGATGAAACAAATGAAGGGATTTTGGTTATTATCAAGAAAACATGGAACATTCATAGACAGCTCTGAAATTAAACTACTATTAATGTATTTTTAGTCATAATAGGCATTAAAATGAACAATAAACTAAAGAAAAAAGTAGTGGTCTAATAATTTTCAGCTCAAAGTAACTTTAGAAAAATATGCTTACAGCGTGCACGTGTGTGTGTGTGTGTGTGTGTGTGTGTGTGTGTGTGTGTGTGTGTGTTTTTAGCTAAATTACTATAATGTTCTGGCAGCAAAAGTCTTGGCCTTGATTTGATCCTTTTATCCTTTTGTGGTTCACATTTCTGAATATCTAGCCTAACATTAAATTATAAATAATAATAATAATGTAATTTAATTTAATAAATACAAATAAAAAATAAATAAATTAATAATTATAATTGTTTTTTGAATTATAAATACTTCTACTGTAGATTATTGTAGATTCTAGATAGAATTAGTAGATGCACAACACAATGGTTCTCTCAGCAGTTCAGTCTAATTTTAAGAACTTCCATGTCACTTCTTTCTTTACACCTAACTTTTAATTGAGACTGTTTGACTAGTGACTTCTGTGTGCAAAAGGCTGCTTTAAATATTTTGATTGAAAAATGTCAGGGTCTGGGTCTTAAACAGTAGCAGTTGGTAGCTGCTCTCTCCACGGGGAGAGGAAACGGGGGGTCAAGACACAGGGAATATTTGGGACTTCAGTGTGAAAGCTTTGCACATGTTGAGCGGTTGACCTTACATGCAGCTGTGGGGTAACTGTATTCACAGGTAGTGTATTAATATCATATTCCTGTGTAGCTTATCTACCATTAGATCAATACCAGTCTATTGTAATGCTTTAATTTTCCCCCTTTCCTGTAGGTTCTTAAGTGGGTGGAGGAGGCTGTACAGTCATCTAAGGTCCACCTGCTGTCCACTGATCACTTTAGTGGGGTCAGCAACACATGGCAGATGCCCTTTGACCCCAGCCTGAAGGAAGTCACTGTTGCCCTCAGCGGTCCGGCACCTGACATTGAGATAAAAAACCCCCAGGGTATGATTAGCACGAGCATGCCTCAAAGGAATCTCAGTGAATTAATACATCTGAATATTTTTACTACATATCAGGGTTTTCTCTCCTCTTTTTTTTTTTGGTGCTACTTGCAGTTGTGGAAAAAATTATTAGACCATCAAGTTATTACAAAATTATGCAGTCAATTAATGGCTGCTGTGTGTATCACGTGACTAAAAGAGACAGAGAAGAAAACATGGAATGAATAAAAGCACTGTTTTTGTCAGTATATTGCCAGAGATATTGATGTAAGAACCAGGGTTATAATAGTTTTGGATTTTTCATTATAGCTTAGTTTTCGTTAGTGAATTTCTTAAACCAAAATTTGTTCAACTTATCGCATGAATGTGATGGATATTCACAATGGATATTCAGTGGGGGTTCCAGCAGCGGTGGTTGGATCCAAAACATAATATCCCCAAAACTCAGTTTCGGGATATAATTATGAAACGAAAACCTTATTCAACTATAAACTGTTTTGGTGTCAGATTCTTGGTATTTAATGTAATAGAAAACTGGAAATATTAATAATATTAATTCTAATAAGTATTCACTCACAGGGTTGAATCTGTCATGCTTTTCAGGGTTCCTTCAAGTCCTTAAAATCCAGAATTTTATGCTTAAAAAGGTCTTAAATAGAATTTCAAAAGGTTTAATATTGATTGAATTTTGTACAGCTGAATGTAAAATCTGAGGCATAAACCCATTAGAGAAAAATATAAAACTATCATCATATTCTGTATTTATATCGGTATCAAAGTAAAACTAAATGTGTAATAAATCTTGCATTACGCTCATAAAAGATGCAAATTACACTTGTTGAAATCTACAGTATCCATGTTTTTCCTCTTGATATTTTTATGTGTATCGAGCTGCCATGAATACAAAGTTGAAGGATTTATTTGTCAGAGCTGCGGAAAAGGTTATTAATGTCTCTGCTCACGTTTTACCTCCAGGGAAGATCATGGGGAAGAGTGATGGCCTGACTGAGCTCTTGCACATTCCCAACTCTGCCAAAGTTGTTAACATCAAGGACCCACAGCCTGGAATGTGGTCTATCAAGGTAAACAATTTGTACTTTACCTGGAAATGTGTGTAAAATTACAGGCTGCTCCTAACAATTTCCAGAGCCGTGCTGTCCTTTTAAATGACTGACTGCAAATAGTTCAGTAGTAACCTTGGAATGAGGTCACAACTCACACCCCAGGAGAGAGCCCTGCCTTTGAGGAACACTGATTTACTGCAGCAATATATCAGCTAGTTGAGATACAGTGAGATGTAATCAGTTTAACATGTATATTGTCTGGTGAAAGGATCTGCTAGCAAACAAGCAAAAAAAAAATCATAAAAAACACAAGAGTGGTAAACTGGTTTAAACTGTTAGATCTGCTGTCAGCACACCCTGCTACATCTTTGTTTGGGCTGTTGTTACTGTTTTTCTCGTAGCGGTGGCACCCTGCAGTCCAGCTAATGCATAAAAGATCACACATTTGACTGCACGCACTGTTAATGCCAGATGTTGGAAAATGACAAACATTTTTTCCTGAGTGATTTGTTGTATTCTCAGGGAAGTCCTGCTGGGACACTTTCCCTCATCGTTGCTTTTCTGTGGTATGTGTTAGCGCCCAATTGATTTACAGGGGAAGAGATGAGATGAAAAACTATGTCATCTCTGGCTTTCCTCTCAGGAGAGCAGAAACGGATATGTGTGGGGGGCATGTTTTTCATGTTTGTTCCCAGTTCTCCTGAAGATTTGATTTCTATTACACTACCATCTTTTTTCATTCTTCATAGAATTAGGCTTTTTGTTGGCTGCAAATTCATGCAACATCATTGTACTGTGGTGTCTCTTTTTTTACCCTGCCTACCAAAGGGGAGACAAAGGCATTGTTTTTGGTTCATTTTTTTATCTGTCTGTTTGTTCCTTCATTCATTCATTCGTTTGTTTGTTTGTTTGTTTGTTTGTCAGTAATGTTATGCAGAAACTAATAGACCAGTTTCCATTACATTTTCAGGAAAGGTGTGAGGTGGTCTAGAGTAGATCCCATTAAATTTTAGTGAATGTAGGTCAGAGGTCATAGTCTTCAATAATATGTTTTTGCAATGATAAGAGTGGGCAAACCAGGTAAAATGCTTGTGAGGAGTGGGGTTTGTTGTGCCTGGCACCACTTGTCTTGCTGGTTCTGGTTTTCCTTCCCATAGACACTAATCAGAGGCGGGGGACTTGGGTCAGATGACATCAGTTAAATCAGGCATGTTACAGTTTTTACAAATTCAGACTGGCTAGACCAGGGGTCTACAACCCTGGTCCCAGAAAGCTGCTGTCCTGCATGTTTTAGATGTTTCCCTCTTCCAGCACACCTGATGGTTGTTATCAGGTTCTGCAGAGCTGGATGATCGGCTGATCATTGGAATCAGGAAACATAAACAGGACAGCAGGTCTCTAGGACCAGGATTGCAGACCCCTGCACTAACACTGGCACAAAACTGTAGCTGATGTGAACTTTTGGTAGATGTCTGACAAGTCATCCTGTTCATATTTAGAAAACGAAGATTTTATTGAACTTAGTTTAACTTCAATTAGAAGATAAAGAATCTTCATTTGTAGATATTGAACATAAGAACTACATACAACACACACCAAACACCAAACTTCAGCCTCTGCTTTTAACCCATCACTAGCTGAATATGCAGGAACTCTCCACTCACTGCACACTGGGAACAGAGGGCTGCCATGACAGGTGCGAAGGAGCAAATGTGGGGTTAAATGTCTTAGTCAGGACCACGGCCAACACACCAAATTTCACCGTCAGATCAAGGAATCAAAATGTTGTGTCTTGGGAGAGGGATACATTTAAAACATGCAGGACTGGTGACCCTTGTCCTAGGCCAAAGTTGCTATTGTTACAGCATGCATCCACTGGAGCATCATTTCAAAGCATACAATGTCACAACATAATTTGTGGACTCACCCCCAGAGTATAACACTACCCTCACAGGCTTCCACTTTAGACACTAGGCATGTTGGGTCATCACTTCATCTATCACTTGATGGACCGGGGTCATTTTGAACTAACTTTCTTTTTCTGTTATTATTATTGAGACACAGTTCAGTTGTTATGCTTGTTTAAGAAATGTAAAGCTCGTCACTTTATCAGTTAAGGTTAAATAAAATGCTGAAAGCAGTAATTATCCAATGGAAGGATCTGATGCCTAATTTAATCCTTTTTTTGGTTAGATTGTATATAATTGAGTGATTCCTAATTAAATGTATATCAGTCATCATTATCAGGAAACCAACAATTGAAATAATAGACAGAAGAAATTAAGAATACAGTGGCCTATTAGATAACCATCATTCACTACTGTTACTCCTTTGGAAGACTATAATCAAAGGCTCATCTTGTCATTTATGATGGATCATCTGAAGTCTAAACTTGACTTGTCTTCCTTGGTTTTTAGAAGGGACTTGGCTTGAGTGATGTTCTCCTTAAAGCAGACTTAAAGGAGTGATATTTAGGTTTTATAATAAAATTATCCATTTTCAAACATGTCCCTGTGGTCTGTATAATGTGTAAATGTTGTACTTGTATCTTAATTCTTCATTAATTCAACTCCATAGGTCCATCTTCAACCCTGTTTCGAACTAATGACATGAGCAAAATGGTTTTGAGCACTGGCCCTTTAAATATACATGAGCACTTCCGGGCACCACCCCCTCCAGGGTGTTGGCTGTGCTGCTCTATCCAGTACAAACAACAACTGAACATTTTAAGTATTTGGCTCCAAGTCTGCACATATCTTCATTTTTTTTTTTTTTTTAACTGTAAACACTGCTGCGGACACACAATTATGTCATACTCAGAGAAATGTTTGTCAGAAGTCTGGACTTTATTTGTGCAAATGTCATGATGTAAGTAGTTTATAGACGTAGCTAATTAAGCAGGGATTTAAACAGGTTATGGAAATTCATTCAAATTTGCCAAAATGAATATAAAGATAACTTTGCAGCACCTGCAGGGTTCATATTCAAAGTTTATGAACTATTAAGGTCCAAATCCATAAATTAATTAACCAAGGACTAATAAAAGTGGTTTTAGCTAAAGATGATTTGAGACTTACTTGGTGGTTTCCCATGTGTGGCTCATTTCCAGCTCAGGCACTAATCTAAACGAATAATAGACCTAATAGCATTTGTCCTGTGGGTTATTTTCTATGCATATGGCCTTATTAACACAGACAAACCTGGAGATTATAGTAACATGGCTACAAGACGTACACTTACGTGGTTTTTGTGACTAAGATTCCCTGTGCAAATGACAACAGGCGCAAAGTCTTGGAGAAAACCCTCTTGAAATGAGGATTGTTCACAGGCAAGTTTGGACACATTTTTATACGCGCAAACCTTTTGTAATTCAGCCCCATAGCTTTTGAGTCATTGGTGGTTTTGGTAGAATTAAGTGTGTCCTGGTATCACACTACCCCCTGCTGTTGAGAGTGTGGATTATCAACACTACATAGAAGCCCTTCAATGGTTCTACGTCATGAGGCTGTGATTTAAGCCTGTGTTTTCAAATGATACATTATCTCGACTCTTCCCCCCCCTATCGAACTAACAAAATATGGGTTAAATAGAATTTCCATAAAACCTATTAAACAAACACAAAAACAAATTAAATGTTTTTTTTTTTTCATCTGTTAACTGTCCTGTGGTTGCCTCTTCTTTTCTCCCTCTCTGTCTTGTTAAATCTCATCCAATTACTGCATCTTCTCTGTTTCCTCATAAATCCTCCCACTACCACTTTAATCTCTAAAACACAGGAGAATCTGTCTCCTCGGTCCTCACTCGTCTTGTTTTCCTGTTAAACGTCCTAAATGCTGCCTTTTCCGATATCAGCCCCACACAGTCCTTCTTGGAGGCTAAAAATATATACTTATCTGTAGCCATGTTTCCCAGGATATCCAAAGAAATGTGGGTAAATACTTTAGAAGGACCCCCGCCCCCTTCCAGGCAGAAATGGCTGATGCGATTGTAATGGTTTTGTCAGCTGTCTATCCATTCCACAACATAATCACATTATCTGAAGAATGCATTGAGATACCTGCACAAAATTTATACTGTATTTTGTGTTATTTTCAACTTGTTCTTTCTTGTTATGATATGACTATTGTTGCATCTGTTATGTCTGATACGTACATACAGCAGCCCTTAAAATGCTAGTTTCCAATATTATCATGAAATATTTGGAGAAAAATATTTTTTGTTTCAAAAGATGTGGCGGTGTCAGACAAACAGATGTAAATGATTTTATTTTTGTTTTTATTTATTGATTGAAAAACATGTTATGCCCTTGATGTTTTTCTGCTCAACCAGTTTTGACCTGGACCGAAGAGAGCATGTGCAGAAGGGAGGACCATGTGGGTTTGGAAAAGGGAACAATACTTGGCATATTTTAGTGACTTAAGAAGGATTCTTAAAACAATAGATCACAAAAGCATGGGATGTCCAAAAACTTTTTTTTTTTTCTACCACTTGGGAAACACATATTGTATTATTCTTTCTCTCTATTTTTTTTTTACTGAACTGTTTATCTAATAACACAGTTTTGGGTCCTGACCCTAGATTTAAGAAAGACACATCAGTAAATTTAAAACAGTCTGTGGTGTACTTTGAGTCGAGGATGGAGGTGGACAGTTTGATGAACATTCTGTTTTCTCTGTTTATTTGAAAAAAACAAAAATCAGCGTTGGATTTTTGTCTCTTCATTTCTGTAGAAGCAGCAGTGGTTATGCAGGTGCTGAGGTGCTTAGCTGAGGACACTCACAGATGATGTAATGATAAACAATTCATTTGATAGGTTCACAAATTAAAATCAAAATGCAGTGCCTGTGTGGTAGTTTTTTTTATCTGCAGCAGTGTGGTGACTTTGCTCTTAAAAACACAGATACAACTTTTTTTTTACTACAGTTTTTAATCAAGTCAGAGCACAAAAATTCCCCCCACCCCTGTTCTGCGGTGTATGATTCAAATGCATTTTGTATAGATATATACAGTTATGGATTTTAAACTCTGTGCTGTGCTAAGAATATGACATAAATAATATAGTAGTCAAATATCACTCTATTTGGTTAATTAATTTAGTTTATTTGCTAAAGTTTAGAAAACGAACAAAAATGACGCCACCAAACTGGATCATTTTCCAAACATTCACACTTCTAAAACTCTTTTCACTATTTTTGTCTCATTTCAAAATACATTTTCCTGAAAATATAAGTTGTTACTGACGCAAAAATATTAGTTTGGTGCAGATTATAGTAATTTTATTTTTTTATCCAGATGTTAACGTTCCCTTGACTTCACCCTTTAGTAGCTAGGGCATGTATTACCTTTCATGTTAACATTTACAATGTGTCTTTCTCTTGCCTCTTTTAATAGCTAATTTTCCTACTTATCTGCCTCTACACACTGCACTTGTTTGCTTTTCATAGAGAATTTTAAGTTTTATTTGTCTGACTGCTAAATTACATCCCTCAGCCGACATCATGAGTCAAAGTCTGTGACACAACACAAGTATTTCAGTACCTAAGGTGAGGAGTTTCCACCTCTCACTACCCTATATTTCATTGTAATTACTCCGTCTCTTTTTCTGCAAAGCTTCAAAAGAGCTCAGTACGATAAAAAAATACGTGACCCATTAGCAACTCTCTGATTATAGCCCCGTATGTTTAATTAAAGCATAAATGTCAGACAGAATAGGTCATTTCTGAATTGTGGAGGTTTTTATAAGCTCAGTTATTTGACAGACCTGACTAACTCAAAGTGACTTGTCTATACACGTGGGGTTACAAAAGGCAGTTACACAATAATCGTATAGAGTCGTGTCTGTCATTTAGGCCACTCAGTCCTGCTTTGATGCACCTTTTTTTTTGTTTCCCTGACGTCTGTAAAACTCATTGTCATCACGCTGGATTTAGCCAGCATCAACATGAACCAAAACCTTAATACCATTAATTAAAAACTTTACATGATTATGGTTTTATCATAAGAAACAATATATCTCCCCTTAATTCTGATTTCACTTTTTAAAAACATGATACAAATGTGCTTTGTGGTCATGCAGTTCTAGTTTTTGGTATTATCATCTGTAATTATATGTAAAATTAGGTATGTATGGATTCTTTTTAATGCAAATAAGTATAAAATAAAATGTACATCAAGAGCTTTGTAAAGGTAGTTGTTGTTTATGATCATGTTTTCAGGCAGAAATAAAAGAAATATGTTAAAATAGACTAGGTATTTTCATTTTCTTGGTCAGACAAAGCAAGCACCACCTTTGTAATCAAACAAAAAATAGCATCCACCACTATAAAGCAAAATGCATTTTACACTGAAAAAGTCTAACTCTTACCAAGTGAATTTTTAAAAAAATAATTTTTAGTCAAAATATCTCATCACACTGAAAATGAGACATAATCACTTAAAGAATAGCATAGAAGAGTAACTTTTCAGTGAGATATGAAGAACTGATTTGGAACAGATCTGGAAAATGTCATTTCATGAAATCTTAACAAGGTTAAAAAACAAAGATGGCAGATTTTCTTTGCTTAAATTAAGCAAAAACTAAAAAAATCTTTCAATGGAACATGTGAAAATTATCTTAGTAAGATTTATTGAAATAAGATTTTCCACATTTATTGTCTAAAAATCAGGTTTTTATATCTTACTGAAAAGTTAATCTGTGATGAGATATTTCGACTAGAAATGACAAAAATAAACTTAGTAAGATTTAGGTTATTTCCAGTGTAACTATCATTATTGTCACAGAATTTTGCAATCTTCATTCTCGTTCACACACTGGGAAAAATGCCCCTCTAAAAACAAATAAATAACAAATTAATACAGGCTATTTTTGCTGGAATTAAGCAAAAAGAGACTTTTCAGAATAAGAATTCACAGATCTATTGTATAAAAATAAGTTCTTATTTCTCACTTGTAATTGACTTTTAAGGTGATTATGTCTTATTTTAAGTCTGATGAGATATTTAGATTAGAAATGAGAAAAATTCACTTGGTAACATTTAGTTTTTTTTCCAGTGCATGCTTAAAGACTGCTTCCTTTTCAATCTGATTCAGACATCTAGCGAAGGAAGACACTCAGTTCGAATCTCAGGCCTCAGCACTATCGACTTCAGAGCCGGATTTTCCAAGAAACCCACGCTGGACTTCAAAAAAACCTCTAGCAGGCCAGTTCAAGGTCAGTAAGACCATAAAATGTTAAAATGAGGACACCACAGCTGTTGTATGTTTTCACTTTCACCTGTTGTCTTCACTTACATCTCCAAGGCAGCAAAGTACACAATGTGTTTTGTCAATTTCCCAGGGATTCCCACCCACATCCTGCTCAACACCACTGGGCTTTCCCCTCCTGCTCGAGCTGACAGGCTGGAGCTTCTGTCAATCACAGGGAGTATCATCAAAACTTTGCCAATACGCTACTATCCCGAACGGGAACCGTACGGCCTCTGGAACATCACAGAGTTTGTCCCCCCCAATGAAGCCTTTTTCCTACGAGTGACGGGTTACGACAAAGATGGTTTCCTGTTTCAGAGAGTGTCCAGTGTTTCCTATTCAAGTATTATACCTGGTGAGTGATGCAGGTGTTCACTCTAGAGTTTAGAATTAAAGTGTGCAGTATTATTACCCTGCCCTCAAAGGGGAGAGGGGTATTGTTACCGCCACCAATGAGGTTATGTTTTTGCCAGCGTTGGTTTATGTTTGTTTGTTTGTTGGTTTGTGTACAACATAACTCTAAAACTTATGGATGGATTTTAATGAGATTTTCCGAGTGTGGTGGTAATGGGGAGTTAAAACAAAGGATTAGATTTTGGTGTTGATCTGCCCCCCCCCCCCCGGCGGAGGTCTGCCCTCTGAGTGCTTTTCTACTTTTGAGTGGGTTTGTTTGTCTCGTTGTTTGTAAGCAGGTTTTTGCAAAAACTGCTTGACCAATTTCCATAAAATTTTCAGGACATGTGCAAGGTGATCCAGAATAGATCCCATTAAATTTTGATGAAAGTAGGTAAAGGTTCGTGGTCACAATCACCAGAAATATGTTTTCACAGTGATAAGAGATAGAGACAATTGGGTACAATGTGGGCACTCTAGTTTCTTTGTTTGTTGTTAACATTATAGCAGCAATTCATACCAAATGTGTTTTATAGATTGCTAGTGACCCAGAATAGGTGTCATTACATTTTGGGAAAAGTAGATCAAAGCCCACCATTTACTCATAATGGGCGAAATTTCAAATGTCTATAGAAAATAAATGTTATTACATTTTACATCAAACTTGGCACATATACAGAGGCAGTTGATATATTGACATCAGCGTAGACATAGACATGATGACAGGAGATGAATGGATGGCAAAATAAGCTATAATATATGCGAGGGGCAGGAACCACTTGTTTTCAATGTTGCTTTGATAAATTCCCTGGAAATGGTAGAAAGTAAAGTTAGTAGCAAGCTTTCAAAATACAACACGGTGCTAAAAATGACAGTGGTTTTTAATATTTCTTACTTCTGAAATGATAGAAAAATCTGTAACCTCACACTTTGGATGTCTGGTAACATTTTAAAATTAATGCTTAAATTTTCTAGCAAAGAAAAAGTAGGAAAGCACTCTGAGAAACTCCAGTAATGCAGATCAACCCCCCCCTCTCTCCATTGATCACCACCAAACATTATCACTTGTTTCTTGTGCCAATATCAACATTTCCTGAAAGTTTCAGCCAAATCCATCCGTAACTTCTGAAGGTATCTTGCTCATCTCTCTATTGTTGTTTGACTTGAATAAATGATCGGAATAATACTTTCACTACTACTATATGTCCATATCTGTTTTTAGATGCTCCAAAGGTGATCATGCCTGTCACAACTCATGGGTATTATCTTCAGAGAGGAGCTGTGAACTGTCAAGTCGAAAGCCTGATCCCTTTTACTTTGCGCTTCAGCAGAGATGGGAGACGACTCGGGGTCGACCAATTCTTCAGGTGAGCAGGTTTTGGATCACACCAGGGACCACACACTGTGTACGGAAACCAGCCCTATTTGTTAGAAGAGCAAATGTGTTCAGAGTTATTCTCATTGTAGATAAAGGCACTCAAGGCAGTTTTTTAATCTATATCTCCTTTGTGTGTTTTATTCCAGTGATTCTGACAGAGCATCATTTGAGATAGCCCAGGTTTCTTTGAAGGATGAGGGATACTATGAGTGTATCGCTATCAGCAGCGCCGGGACAGGACGAGCTCGCACCTTCCTGGATGTGTCAGGTGAGCACTAGGGATGGGAAGATTATCCCATACGGTAGTGGAAAAAAGTTTTCAGACCACTTTGACTTCAAATATTATAAATATTATTACAATTTATTAAATATTTGTGATCTTTCAAAAGGTGTGGATGCGACAGACAGTGAGAAAAGTTTTTTTGTTAGCGTGAAAAAATAAAGTAAATTCTTGACAGTTTCATCATGTCATGTCCTGGATGTGTTTGGCAGATATTTTTTGTGTTAATTAAGCAAATAAAATAAAAAAGATTAATGAATTTTTATCAAGCAAAAAAAATCTGCCAATGGAAGAAGTGAAAATGATCTTGATAATATTAATTGAAATTAGATTTCCAAAATCTATTGTCTAAAAGTAAGTCATTATATCTCACAGAACAGTTGCTCTTTAGGTGATTAAGTCTTATTGTAGGTGTCATGAGATATTTGGATAAGAAATGAGAAAAATACACTTGGTAAGATTTAGATTTTTACAGTGAAAGTCTTTCATTTTTCAGCTGACTGTGAGGCACGCATTCTGAACTTCCTCAAAAGCTTATAGTTATAGTCTTATTTTATAATAAATATATAATCAAGCTCATTGAATTACACTAGATTTCTTTTTTTTTTTTTAACTAGAATGAATGTGTTGAATCAGAATGGGCTTAATTGCTCTGTATCATGCTTTGGGTGACAATTGTATGGTATTACTTCGTGGAGTGCCACACGCGTATATTCATATCGGATCAGACATGTTGTAATGAGATACATATTGCCTCACAACTACGTTTCCTAACCCTAGTAATCACACAGCATTGTCATCATGGAGAAAAAAAACAGGTTCGATATCGATTTGTAATAAAGTGTTTTCCCTAGTGAACATTAGACAAATGCAATCTGTCTGAAATGCTTGGCATGTAGACAGAGGCGCTGATTTTGTCAATGACCTGTAATACTGTAGTTACGGTGGTTATGTTAATTAAGAGTACATGGTGAGCTACTCTCCATGACTGCATGTAATGAGCCAGGACAGTCAGACAGGAATGCACAGAGCTCAGGGTCTGGAAAACATTAGGCTGTCAACAAGTGTAATTAGTTTGTGATGAATCTATTTGGAGAGCGGTGAGCGTTTTAAAGTATCACTGTCTTTAATACCCTGTATCAACAACACTTAAAGGACACATATACACACACCAAATACCTTATATGAAATGAAGTCTGAACTCTTTACCATGCTCAATAGGCTTATTCAAACAATCACACACTCTTGCAAAACATACATTTGGAACACAAGCACTAGTTGATGTAGGACTTTTGTAAATTGCTTTAAAGGGGTAAAAGGTCTCCTGCTGGTAATTCCACGCAGAGACACTCCACGATGGCAGGAGTATTTCAACTTTATGGAAAATTTGAGCCGATCTTACAACATGATGTTGTAATCTGTGCCTCGGCTCAACCCTGTCATGTGGTTTATGGTATGGTTTTTGTGCTTGATTGGCAAAGCAATGGACTGTATCTATGAAGTAAGATGAGAACCGCTGTAAAACTGTTAATATGTTCGATGGTGTGTGCTAAAGTACTGTCTATAGTGTGAGTGTGGGTCATTATACTGTAACTTTAGTGCACAGTTTTAATGTAAACGTAGCACTTGAACACATTTACTCACAGATATTCTTATCATGATGAATTAAGCAACAATAAATAAATGCATTTATATATATATTGGAACAAGTGAAAATTATCTTTCTTGAAATGACATTTTCCAGATATATTTTTTTTTATTTCTCACTGAAAAGTTACTCTTTAGGTGATTATGTCTCATTTTAAGTGTTATGAAATATTTTGACTAGAAATTGGAAAAATACACTAGGTAAGAATTTAATTTTTGCAGTATTGCAAAGCGTTGCACCCCTTTTTAAACCACAAGTAAGAGGACCGTTGTGACCTGTTATTACAAGTAGTGACTCACAAGAAAATGACTGAATAGTTTGTACTCAAAATGTGGTTACTTATGCAGTGGTACCTTTACTTATAAAAGAATAATCTAAGTAAAGAAAAACCTTTGCCTCAATTTTTCGTCTGGAACAAATGAAAAGAGACAAAACAGATACATCTTATTATTTATTTTTTACACTTAGAGCAAAACATCCTTTTTCCATGTTCCATACATCTCTTTAGTGTATTTTCAGTCACAGCTTATCCATTTTGACAAAACAGATTCCAGTGCAGTCAGTTAAAGTTTCCCAGCCCATACATTGTTTTCTAAAAACTTCCTGTTCCGTTGAATGCACTTGAGCTTCATTCAGTTGATGAATGTCAAGCAGTAGGTGGAGTGTGGAGAAAAAGAGAGTGAGATGGAGTTGAAAGATAAAAGATGCTTTATGAAACCAAAGAGGGAGAGAGGGAGCCAGGCAGGGATCTGTGTAATGTATGAGCATAAGTCATTACTGTAACGTTCCTGCTATGTTCACAGTCCAGAGGTGCAGAGGTGGCTTTGTTGGTCCAACTGTTAGCTCTTATGACATCTTAAAAATTAGTTGAAACTAATCCTCCTCAGCAGCAGCTCCAACCTTTGTTCCCAAGCCAATTATACTCTTTAAAGGATGACAGGTCCCTGTGCTTTTCACTGGTGCACACAAATACACACATAATACCCATTCAGCTGCCAAATGGATGTCATCCTAATCCCAAAGAGCCCAGCTCAAATCCCCAGTATCCTCCCTCCACTCGAGCCAAGGCTTCTGCTGCTTCCCCCTCACTATCCCTTTGTCTCTCTTCTCCTTCCATTCCCTTTTTCTCTGCTTGGCTCAGACTAATTTCTGACATTTGATTGACGACACTGTGATACTCAAGAGACGAGTTTTTCTGAAAGGACAGACAGAGAAAGAGGGAACAAACTGCACCAACACAGGGAGGTCTCGGCAGCTGATTGGACGATATTGTTTTGAACACACATCCAGGACTGGAGTTTTTTTTTTTTCTAAGATTAGTTTTAATCAGAACTGAGCAAATCTGGGTTCAAGGTTTTCAGGAGTTGACACAAACAGTATAAGTTCACTACACAGCGGCAATATGAACCCAGAGACAAGGTCTTTTATAAACAACCGAACTGTCCAGAATGGAATGGGCCTGGAATGCATTACAAGAACTAAAAAACGAATCTCTGTTAAGTATGTTTAATTTGATGTTATTTATATCAATCATACGCACTGATTAAACACAGCTTAGACTATATGAAGGTGTCATCTTACCAAAATAAAAATATATTTTGCTCCTGTTTTTAAGCTGTATTCCATTATTTGCTGGCTAATTAAAAAGAAGGCTTGAATTTCTCAATATGAATAACTGATCCTTAAAGGGGAGATATTTTTCTTTTAAATGGAAATATACCTTTTAAACATTTCCTTGTGGTCAACATAAACTGTAAATGCTCTGCTTGGCTCTGAATTCTTCATGAATTCAAGTCCACATTCAGCCTATTTCTGAGTAATGACCCTAGAAAGGTAGATGTGAGCGCTGGCATTAGCATCTACAAGAGAAGACGGTGCCACAGTAGCTGCTGCACACACTTGGAAAAAAATAGCAGAGCAAACTGGTTCACATACGTGGACATACTTTCAGATTTTCCTACAACTGTTGCTGCTAACAAACAATTGTTGTACTAAGTGTGTAATTTTTCACGTTACATTCGAGGTTTGTATTAAATATAATGTCAAAGAATATAAAAATCTGTTTTATCTGAAAAATGGCTTGTGTTCTATCTCATTGTTTCTTTTGTAAAATAGAGCCAAAAGTGCTTCCAAACTTACCTCATAACATTTGTCTACATCTGGTTTGAATTTTTACCCCCATGTCCTCTTTTTAGGAGCAGTTTCACAGAAGCACCCAGATTTAATTATCAGTAGATGTTGGTCTATGTGTTGCTGTGAATGTTTGCTTAGTTCATGATGTAAGGTTTCTGTCCGCTGATCTCATTCTGCAGAGCCACCTCCTGGCATCACAACTCAGGGCAATGTAACCACCTCCCCCGGCTCCAACGCCGTCCTCACCTGCCATGTTGTGAGCACTGTCACCTTTAACCTTACATGGCTGAGAGGAGGTCATGACCCCCGCCTGGACCCAAGGGTGCAGATCTTGTCCAACCTGTCTCTACAAGTGTCTACTGTGAGTCCAGACCACTCCGGCTGGTACGAATGCATCGCTGCCAATGAAGGAGGGCTGACGGCAGAGCGGATCTACCTGACTGTACAAGGTGAGCAGCGTGTGTTTACATTTGCTGAAAAAAATGACACGCCCACCATTGTTTTGTTCAATTTCTTGTTAATTTTAATGCCTGGTGCCACTAAAAATGCATTTGTTTGGACATATAAATAATGATAACAACAAAAATAGCTCATATCAGTTTATTTTCAGAGCTGAAATCTATCAATTTTCCATGTTTTCTTGATAATAACCAGTTCTTTTTAAAAAAAATATTGTATTGAAGTAAACATGTCCTGAGACATAAACAACCACACAGACACAATACCAAAAAAAATTATACAACAATTCTACACCCCCCAAAAAAACCATCAAACAAACTCAAAAACAACAACAAAACAACAATACCAGTAAAAATAAATGTGATCAACTTTCAAGTGCTGAGTGAGAGTTAATATAATGTATACTAACAACAAATTTCAACGAGTGGTGTTGGGCACGATAAACTCCGCCCCTTGCAAATGTTCAACCTGATTTGCCCTTTGACCTTGACTTTTATCTGACTTTCATTAAAATTTAATGGGATCTATTCTGAACCACCTCGCACCTTTCCTGAAAATTTAATGGAACTTAGTCCATGAGTTTTTGCATAAAGTTGCTCTTAACCAAAAAAAAAAACAAAAAAATACCCACGTACACATTCACACACACACAATACCCTTCTTTTTTTGGGGGGGGGTAATTGCAGAAAGATCACACAGTCATTTTAATGCCTGGTACAAATACAGGTACGTTTCTTTGGACAAATATAATGAATCCAACAAAAATATCTCATAGTTTAATTTCAGAGCTGACATCTTTCATTTTCCATGTTTTCCTGATAATAAGCAAAATCACTTCAGTTATTCTTACATGTACTGACAAAATCAGTGCCTTTAGCCATTACATGTTTTCTTTATGTCTGATTTAGTCACATGATACACACAAAAATTTGTACTTGTTCTTGATAACTTTTGATGGTCTAATTTTTTTTTCCATGACTAGTATGTGTGAGATGTAGTTTTGTGGTTTTATTTTACTGATGGGTAAGAGGTTGTATTGTTAACAGACTGTTTAGAGTTTAGAATCGGACTGTTTTAAGTGGTTTGCAGTTCTCTTAATGTGCTTAATTCAGTCCCTGGCTGATCTACAGTGTATGTGTTTGATGTTGGTATGTGTGTCTGTATTCTGGATGATTTACACTGTCAAGGAACAAGACTTTTGGCAAACGGGGACTCCTTCCCAAGTACAAAACCGTCTCCCGTGTGACCCCCACCCTTCCTCCCTCCCATGCTACCTATAATTCACAGTAATTCGTTATGGGATGTGTGAAAATTATTTATGCCTGACTCTCAGGCAGGGCTACAGTAGAGTTTTCCATCTCTCGACAGCTCTAATAGAGCTGTTTCTCACACCTCATTGAAAGTGAATCAGGGATATGTTGTGCAAATGGAGAGTATCGCTGGCTATCTGACTAGCACCAGGTCAGGAAATGACAATGTAAAACGGCATTTGATGATTGTATCCAGAACTTTGGAGTATGTACAGAGTCATGATAGAGCAAAAAGTAAGACAAATAGTGTTGTTTTCGTCCTATATTCTTCCAATCTGTTTAAATGAACATGTTGTACTGTGTAGTCTCTCAGTTAACTTAAAGACCATATGCTGCTTACTTTAGCTTAAATTCCACCTAGTGTGTCCTGCCAGGTTTTGATGCATTAAAGGTGCAGTGTGGAGGATTTAGAGGGATCTTTCTGTATGAAGGGAATGTAATTATCAAAGCATGGAAACTAGAATTGTTGCATTATATTTAACATATGAAGAGTCCTTATTAGTGCCTATATTAGACTGCCGTGGTTTGACTCTAGCTCAGAACAGTAGGGTCATTTGTTATCCTAGCAGTGAGGTAAAAGGGTACCTGCACTGGAAAATTCATTATTATAATTATTATTTTTGCTTAATTCAGGATTTGTTTTGCTTAATTCAAGGGAAAAACATATCTGCCATTGGATTAAGTGAAAATTATCTTGAGACGGTTTCTTGGAATAAGATTTTTATGATATATTATCACAAAATAAGTTCTTTTATCTCAATGAAAAGTTACTCTGTAGGTGATTATGTCAGATTTTAAGAGTGATGAGATATTTTGACTAGAAATGAGAAAACTATATTTGGATAGATTTAGATTTTTGCAGTGTGTTAGTTGCTAACAAACAAATAAATATGAGATACAAATAGTTCCATGTAGTACCGATACTCCAAACTCGCCAGTAAAGTGTTGTACCAGAACACACTTATAACCAAAACTACAAATTAATCAAATGTATATATCCACAGACTGTATCACTTATTGAATACAGTTTAAAGCTCATTATACACATGTGTATTATGGTACCATCAAATGTTCTTCTTCAAACTAAACCTCAGACACTTATTTAAACAATCGCTCAGAATAATGCTGTCATATAATTCTTCATACACTGCATCAGCTGATAGTTTACATTATAGCTCTGTTAGCCTAGTTCTGTTTTGAGACTGAAAATAGTCACATTAAAACCACAAATCATTATTTCTTATACAGTTTATGTTGTGAATAGCTGCACTCTAGAATCAACCAAAGAAGGTAAGAATTAAGAGTTTAGTGTGAGCTGGGGATCAACTTACAGCCACTTAATGAAGTTAATAATAATAACTTTACACTTTCATAAGCATCATAATCAAAGTCATGTAGAAGAATGGCTGCCATTTTCACCATCAAACTATTCTGTTTATTTACAGCTGTGTTAAGTGGAGAAAACAACAACAACAGTGCTTCTATCTTTTCTCACTTGATCAATTTATTTGGCTCTGAAAATTGTTTCTTCATGGTTCTCATTCCATCTGGTCACTTTCTGATCCAATAGGGTTAGATTTTCTCACCAGTCCAATAAATATCTCTACAATCCAAAGCATTGGTATCTTTAGAGCTCTTTTTTGTTTTAATTATAGGTTTGTTTTTTTTAAAAGGACAAATACTATACAGCTCTTTAACACCACTGTTGCAGTGAGATTTGATATGACTCATCTCAACTATTAAGTTTTAATACAAACACACACTTAACATTTCTTTATTTGTATTCTCCATTCTTTAATTTCTTCTTGTTCTTTGCTTTTGTTTTGTCCATGGCTCATCGCTCTACTCCCTCAAACAGCTGTGAGCCTGTCCTGACGGTTTCCTAATTACCCCCTGGTCAGTCCCATCCTAGTTATTACCCTCACTTTGAAGTGAGTCAGGTCTGCTGACACCTTACAACACTTGGAAGAAACAGTGTGGAACCAAGAGAATATTTACACTAAACAGAATAAATGACAATTTTTTTAACTCTTTGTTTTGGCCTTAATCTGTGCCCCCCCCCCCCACAAATCAAACTCGACAAGCTGTCATGTTCATGCTTATGGTGATTTTAAGCTTTTATCAGGCTAGTGACTATTTTTGGTCATTTCTACAGACGTTAAATATGGGGCCAATCCTGTGCTTCAGTGATGTCAAGAAGCATGTTGGTTTTTATAACACTGTACCATTATTCAGAAAGATTTTATAGACATTTTAAAGCAGTAAATGCAAAAAAATGCCATTCTAAAAACAAGTTAATAAAAGTTTATTAATTAATACAAATCTGCCAATGTAATAAGTGAAAATGATCTTGGTAGATTTCTTGAAATAAGATTAGAGATTAGATAAGATTCTGTTTTCTAAAAGTAAGGTCTTATATCTCACTGAAAATGTATTATTTAGGTGATTATGTTTTATTTTAACTGTGATTAGATATTTTGCCTGGAAATGAAAAAATTACACTAAGATTTAGATATGTTTTTCCAGTGTATGAGTCATTTTTGTCACTTTTTTTGTTTGTTTTCTTCATGTCTCTGTTTTTTTTAAGCAAGTACCACTCAGACATTTTAATAATTATAAACTATTGTTGACATTTTGAATTTCAGAGTATTTCAGACAGTGCCCTCTAAAGGGTTAAAGATGAATTTGATTAAAAAAAATATCAGTGCAGCAGGACTTTCATATTATGTCATAGTGAAAAAATTAAAAACATGGAAGGCATGAAAAAAAAAAAGTGGTGAAGTGACGTTGAATGCAATGTGAGTGGGAGTAAAGAGAGGTAAGAAAGAGAGGAAGAGGTAGAAGCGATGGAGCAGGTGACGAAGAGAATGTTAAAGACATGGTTTTTCCCGACACATTAAAGCTGCTGCTGAGTCAGAGCCAAAGAATGTGCTTTTGGTTTGAGGATCCTCCTTCTTTCTGACCTCAGAGGTGTACCCCCCCACCCCCCACCCCCCTCAGGCCAGGTACCTCAGTTGGAAGTGAGCCATGAACTGGCCTGGGCTGTAAACACTTAACCCTTTGTAGGCCAGTCATAGTAATATTCTGTTATTAGAGGACATACAGTAGCAAGACTGTGTCACTTTTGTAACATTTTTCAAAAATATTTAATTGTCATGTAGAAAATCAAGGTCAGTAAAGGCACGATATTTGGTTCCTCACTCATAAGCAGCAAAAAAAAAAAAAAGAAATACAACAAATAGATATAAAAAAATACAAGAAAATGCATCCGATATGAAAGAAACATGTATTTTAGAACATTAGAACAACAATTTTAGAACATGACAATAACACACTGCAAAAGGTCATAATTAAAGATGTAAAACACTGTAGGGCCCCCATTGTTTAACCCTTTAATTGTTTAATATCTTTTTCATTCACTGCAAAAATTGAAATCTTTCCAAGTGTGTTTTTCTCATTTCTATTCTAAAGACATAATCACCTAAAGAGCAACTTTCCACTGAGATATAAGAACATACTTTTAGACAATAGACCTTAAAAATATTATTTCAAGAAGTCTTACCAGGAACATTTTCAGTTGTTTAATATTAATTGATTGAATCAAGCAAAAATAAAATCTTGAATTAAACCAAGATTTTCCAGATATAGGTAGGTATGGTACTCTTTAGGTTATTCTCTTACTTTAAGTGTGATGAGATATTTTGATTAGAAATGAGAAAACACACTTGGTAACATTTAGACAGTCATTTGCATAATAAAGGGTTAAACAATTGGGGTGATTTATGCCCTTAATTTTGAATTCACGTGGGTCATCTGATCAGCTGCATAGACTCAGGTACCGCTAAGTGTCAGACCAAACTTTTTATTTTTTTCAGATTGTTTCACACTGTGGTTGTAATTTATCAACAGTGTGTCTATGCCGCTGTCAGTCCTACATCTGGTAAATGTGCTGTATATCTTTCAAAATGTGACATCAGTGATTATTAAAGCTGGAACCTCTATACATTCCTTCACGCCTGATATATCGAACTTGTGTTTATCTATTCAAGTTTTTTTTTTTTTTTTTTTACCAGGATCACCCCCACTGTTCAACCGTCACCAACCAAAACACTATATTTTATAGATGGCATGTAAAGAATAAGAGCGTTACTCTGTTTCCTCTGATCACAGGAGTCAATAAATCTCTCTCTGGCATCTCTACATGACAATTAAAATGATGTTGTTATGTGACATGACATAAAAATATTTTTCATGTTTAATGCATTCAAAAGTTGGAAAGGTCAGACACGAGCTATTGGAATGAAATGGAAAAAATACACCCCCGAGAGATGGAGTTCAACTTCATAAATCATTTAGAAAGACTCTCCAGATTCTGCAGTCTGGATCCAATATTCCTCCTTATTGTTTTACCAATAAGAGGAAATTATACTGAAAGTTATATACTTTGAAACTTTGTGGGTTGGACTAAGAGCCATGACTACCTGACTCAATAGCACTAAAAGTTAATGTTCTCTAACATTGTGTTGTGAGGCTGAATGAGAGGAGTCAGTTATTTGCAAATAATGTCATTTTTTAAATGTAAGACACTAAGTTACTTCCACATTTTGGTCATTGAGCCCATTTACATGACCAAGAACATTCAATAATTTTGGAGTAGTCACATACTTGTAATAAAACGTGATGCATTTACATGTACTTTAGAAATTTGATAAAAGAACCCCGGTTCTTTTGAATTTCAGAGTATTTCAAATACTCTCAATAA
This sequence comes from Siphamia tubifer, assembly GCA_020466265.1. Classification (NCBI taxonomy): domain Eukaryota; kingdom Metazoa; phylum Chordata; class Actinopteri; order Kurtiformes; family Apogonidae; genus Siphamia; species Siphamia tubifer. Next base: position 10,940,545 of record CM035786.1, read on the forward strand.
TTGAGTCTCTCATTGAGTCTCAATAATAGACTCAAAGTTTTAGTCTATTATTGGATTATCATACATACATTTGTGGTGACTGAAGTTCCCTATTATTGTCATCTGCTCATGTTTCACTACATCACTTCTTTTTTGTATAATTTCATTGTTTTAACACATGTACATATGTGAAGGAATGAAGTAAATCAGATTCACAGGTAAAAATGCCCCTCTAAAAACAAGTAACAAAAAAAAAAAAATTTTTGCTGGAATTAACCAAAAAAAAAATCTGCCAGTTGAACAAAGTAAAATTATCTTCATAATAATTTCCAGAACTATTGTGTAAAAATAAGGTATTTTTTATATCTCACTGAAAAGGTACTATTTAGGTGATTATGTATTGTTTTAAGTGTGATGAGATTTTTTCAAGTGGATCAATCAACTGATCAATCAATCAATTAATCAACCAATTTTAATTTCTTACATATTTTTGCACACTGGATTGACAGTTCATTTGGAAGATACATTTTGTAATAGAACACCCCAGAAGCAGTCCTCAGCTTTAAACAACAGCCCTTTAACATGTGATAATGACACAATTTACATTCTAATCATGAATAAATTAAGATGTTCTGAATAACTACAAACACATTTTAAAAAATATTCTATGTATGTTTCACTTAATTTCTTTTTCCTGAGTGCTACTGTCGTCAGCATATTCCAATATTCTCAGACAATTCAATAGCCAGTCCATATAAAGTAACACCATTTGATATTTTTTTATTTTACCAAACCATGTTTTCCTCCAGAGGTTCCCAAAGTGTCAGTGCAGCCCAGGAACCAGACATTTACGGCAGGAGAAGAGGTTAGAATCAAGTGTTCTGCCAGCGGTTACCCTCCTCCACGCCTGCTCTGGACCCATAATGACATGTTCATCATGGCTTCCAGCAGGTGAGTCCATCTCCTTTTACTGATATAAATTAGAACTTTTATCAATTATATGCAAAGTTTTTAGCCAAGGTGTAAAGCAGTTGCTTGCAGAGTCCTTGAATATTTGATTTGTGGTGTATCAAACATTGAAATTGAATGATAAATATTTATTTTGCAGACACAGAATGACTCCTGATGGTACACTGATTATAAAAAACACAGAACAAAAGGATGGAGGTGTTTATGGCTGTTTGGGCAGTAACCAGGCCGGAACACACGCTATGACCTCTGTCCTCACTTACATTGGTGAGTATCACATTTATTTTATTTTATTTTATTTATTTTTTATTTTATTTTTATTTTTGACCCTTATTTAATCAGGAGACTCCTTTGAGACCTAAACATATTTTTGAGGGTGAACATACTGACACTAGTCACCTTCTCTGATTTTCACTGAAAAATGCAAAATATGGAGGATTTGATTAATTGACTTATGCCTCCTTCATTCTAAAAATCAACAACACACCATTTCCTCTCTTAGAATCTCCTGTGGTGACGGTGGCTTTGAGTGGAATTCTCATCGGTGTTGGGGAAACCACCATCATGGCCTGTTCTTCATCTGGAGTCCCCCAACCTGAGATCTGGTGGTACAAAGGTAACACTGCAGTTACCAATGCATGCACATTTCCATCTGTTCAAGCCTGACACTGACTCTGAGGGTTTGTTGGGTCCATGATGTGTGACCATTGCTGTTAAATTACCAGGTGAACTACAGCTGCAGCCTTCATCTGTGCTGGACATAAACAGATTGGAGGGAACACTGACCATCAAGAAGACCCTGGACACTGATGCTGGAGAATACACCTGTGTGGCTGTAAACGCCGCCGGTAGATCATCAGGGAAGATCTCCTTAGATGTAGGAGGTGAGAGTTTTAATTGCAAACAACTGTTGAATGTAAAGACCATGATGTTACATTTGTTTAGTATTTATACGTACATTAACACCAAATTTAACCATCTGTTTATTCTTTATTGAGGATCCCCATTAGTTGGCGTACCAGGGTAGTCTACCTGGGATCTTCAAAAAATGTTAAAATAAAATAAAATTAAAAAAAAAAAAAAAAAAAGAGCTTCAGGAGTCAATATCACTACACAGAGATTCAGTGACAGTAAAAAAGGATGAAAAAAATATCCCAAAATGGTAACATTAAAAGACTCATAACTTTGTAGTGACTTGACTAGTTTTTCTTTTTCAAAAATATTTCTTGTTTGAAATGTTTTCAAATTTTTAACAGAAGAGTGTTCTATATAGACATACCTCTCTATAAAATTGTGCGTTTTATTGTGGTCATATATAGTAAGTATCCATTAGTATACATTTATGTGTACATTTTGCACTGCATCTGTTTTTTCTTTGTCTCATGTTGCAGTCTTTGTATGATTTTTTTTCTTATACTGTTTTAATAATTTTTTTTGTAAGTTTTTATTGAATTTTTGCATAATGTTGCATAATGTCTTTCGACCGAGCCTGATGAGTTGGAGGATCTTGTTATTATGTTATTTCATCTTATCTTGTCTTTTACTTCTTATGCTATGAATGTGTTCATCTTTACATCATGCCCTCTCCTTTTAATTATTTTCCGTCGTCTTTTCTTTTGATTATGCACTGTATTAATATTGTCTTCAAAAGTGTTAAATAGTTTGTTGTCAACCCTAACCCTCCAGATGTCCCCACGTTTACACGGGAGCCATCAGACTTGGCCGTGGACATCGGCTCTAATGTGACTCTGCCGTGCCAGGCCCAGGGCCACCCTGAACCACAACTCACCTGGAAGAGAGACGACGGAGTGCCTCTATTCAACAGACCCCATCCACACGGAGTGATCACACAGAGGAAAGGGAATCTGCAAATCACCAGTGAGTCCATAGAAGAACACAAATACAGTATATGTTACATTCATACTGTAAATGCTCTGTACGTACAAATGAATGTCTGTCACCCTGTTAGATCTGTGGGTGGATGATGAGGCTGTTTACATCTGTGAAGCTCAAAACCACTTTGGTAGAATTCAGAGTGTAGCCAGAGTCACAGTGACCGGACTGGGTAAGTACAGAACACACCATGAATTAAGCAAAAAAAAAAAAAAAAAAATTCCAATGGAACAAGTGAAAATACTCTTTCTCACCTCGTCATCTGAACCCGCTTCATCCTCACTAGGGTCATGAGGGGTCTGTGGGGGTCTAATCCAGTTACATTGGGTGAAGGCGGGGTACACCCTGTATGAGTCTCCAGTTCATCTCAGGGCTGAACATATATAGACAAACAATCACTCTCACATTCACAGCTATGGACAATTTAGATTAACCAGTTAACCTATCAGTGCATGTGTTTGGATGGTGGGAGGAAACTGGAGAACCTGGAGAAAACCCACGCAGACATGAGGAGAACACAGAAAGGTCTGGTGTGGGATTTGAACCAGGGTCCTTCTTGCTGTGAGGCATGAGTGTTAACCACTGCACCACCCAGTAAGATTTCTTGAAATGAGATTTCCCAGCTCTTTTGTCTAAAATTAAGTTCTTATTTCTCACTGAAAAGTTACTCTTAAGGTGAATATGTTTTGGGCGGCTCTGGCTGAGTTGGTCCAATGATTGAAGGGTTGGTGGTTCGCGTCCCAGCTCTGGCTGTCCACATGTCGAAGTGTCCTTGGGCAAGACACTGAACCCTAAGTTGTTCCCAGTAGGGTCAGGCAGCGCCGGTGTATTGGCAGCAGCCGTCTACTGGTGTATGAGTGTGTGTGTGTGTGTGTGTAAATGTGAGGAATTGTAAAGCGCTTTAGGCACCAAGTGGTGAATAAAAATGTGCTATATAAGTACAGTCCATTTACCATTTTCAGTCCATTTTTATTTTAATTGACATATTTTGACATGAACTGAGAAAACTGCACTTGGTAAGATTTAGATTTTTGTAGTGTTGCATATTCCTGCATAATATAATTTCTCAAAACTGGACCAAGGTCTTATTGTGGTTTTAGAAAATGCTTTTACATGTGTTTACAAATGCAAACAACACAATAAGATCCTAACTGTGATACCAAAGTCCATGTAAATGTACTAAAGCTGTCATAATGAGTTGAGGACCACAGAATAAAGCTCACCCACACAAGCCATCACATAACCGTACCTCCCTGTAAATCATGTTTCACTACTTTTTCACTTAAAACGCACACCCCTGTTTGTGTGTTTGTTTCTGTTTCAGAGTTGACATGTGAGTGAGTTCATTAGCACATTTCAGTGGTTGTGTTTGAACACATGTGCCTTGTTAACCACTGTTACTGTTTGACTGTTCCTCTACAGTGGAAGCACACTGAGCACTTCTATGTGGGCCAAAGGTCAGAAAGTGCACACACCCACCCCTGTTACTGCCCCACAGCCCCGTTTCCCCACTCACACAGCCTCCCCATGAGACACACACACACCCAACGTGGTAGCACATGTCAAACAGTTCAGAGCTGTTAAGATGGTAACTGTGATGTCTCTGCAGCAGATTTTTCCATGGACTTGTTGTTGCTTGTGTGTTTCCAGTCAGGGTGGTCATCACATTATCCTGACCCTGATCCCTGTTGTCTGGATCATACACATGACATCATTGTCAGTGTTGTGTCGAATTATATAAATGTGATGGGATGTGATATGGATGTGTTTTTAATGTGTTTATAACATCCATTCATCTCCTATTCATCACATTCTACACACACAAACAATTGTGATTAGTTACTTTAATAAATATTTATATTAGTGATATCAAAGGATTCTACATTTTAGTCAGATTAATCACAGAGTTGGAGTGGATTAATTTCAATTAATCATGATTTCTTTCTTTTTGTTATTATCTTTTTATTTGGAAAAGAAAATGGCCATCACATACATTAATTAAAGCCTTAATCATTCAAGAAAATATCAACAAGGTCCTGGGTTCGATTCCAACATGGCGGTAAAGACCTTTCTGTGTGGAGTTTGCATGTGTCTGTGTGGGTTCTCCACCTTCTTCCCACCATCCAAAGACAAATTGCCCATAGGTGTGAGTGTGAGAGTGACTGTTTGTCTATATGTTCAGCCCTGTGATGAACCAGTAACATGTTCAGGGTGTACCCCACCTTCGCCTTCACCCCCAAGAGGTTCAGGAAAATGAATTAAAATGAATGCTGTAGAAAATTTAGGGTGGTTAAATCCATACTGCCCTTCCAACATATATTTTTTTATTAGTCCATTTGTGTTTTTTGTAGTAACAGTCTGTGAGTAATGTTATATATATATTTTGTCAATAATTGTAATCCATTGGTCCTTTGTTGGTGGTTTTGTCTTTTCCCAGTTCCTTGTAATAGCTGTTTTGAAAGCCATTAACCAGTACCTTAACCAAGTGCAGTTGTACTTGTACTTTTACATCTCCTGACTAAATACACATGAGACAGTATTAGATGTTCTAACCTGACCATGGCCCAAAACATAAGGCCAAGTCGACCTGTCATTGGCTACAGCAGAAATAAGTGAAGATGGAGGAGTGTCCATCTCAGTTTCCTGACCTCAGTAACATTGATCCACTTTGTGGAGGAGTCAATCATGCAGTCAATCATGCAGGTCATGCAAGAAAACCCACAACCTTAAAGGAACTTGCTAAAAAGAATGGGCAGCCTTAACATTTGAAAAAATAAAGTGTCTCATCCACAACTACCACAAAAGACTTCCATCTGTCATTCATGTTAAAGGGGCGGGGCCAATATAGAGGACAAAGAACTAGGGTATGTAAACTTATGATCAGGGTCATTTGGATAGCTTCTGTTCTCAGTATGATTTAAAAAGAATAAACACATTTCTTTAATAATAAATAGCTTCACCAATTCACTAGCCATGAGTGAAAGAAAAGTTTTTGTATTATCATTTATATTCTCTGAAAAATGGCCAATGAATTATACATTCTATTAGGATATGTAAACTTCTGAACACAACTGCATATGGCATTTTCCACTCCATCCCCATCAAAGTTACACAAATACACATTGGAGTCTCATAGCCCTTACTTGTTTGTAGCTCCATCCAACTGTACTTTCTTTTTACAGCTTTGTGTCTTCTTAATCATTTTCTGTTGTGTAACACTTTACATGTTGTCTGCAGTCTCACCGGTCATTGCGGTGAGTCCAGCTGTTCTCAGTGTGATCGAGGATCAGCAGGTGACTTTGCCATGTGTCTTGCTCGCTGGGAATCCACTGCCTGAGCGACAGTGGTTACATAACTACGGCTTGGTGAGGACACGGACACCCACACAAAACACAAAAGAATAACAGGCTTTCATTCTGCTGTAAATGAACAACCATGATTTAACCCTGTTCTATCTGTGATGTGCTAGGTGACCTCAGACCAGTATTTGACAGTGAGGAGAGACGGGAGTTTGCATATTGACAGAGTTCGATTGGACGATGCCGGTGACTACACTTGTTTGGCTGAGAACGTTGTTGGAGCCACCAACCACACCACAACTGTCAATGTCTATGGTAGTGTGTGCTAAGTAGATATCTATATTTGATTTGATTTGATTTGAATGATTTATTTCGAACATGTGCAGAATGCAACAATAATCAATACAACAACAATAATAATAATAATAATAATACTACACAATGACATGTCTGAAAAGGAGTAGGATGAAACATAAGCTATTTACATGGATAGATTCACAAAATATTTACAAGAGGTACCAGGCACAACAAGCCCCGCCCTTCATAAATATGTTATATAATTTGTTCCGTTTCTTATTGCGAAAACACACTTTTAGTGACCTTGACCTTTGACCTACATTCACCAAATCCAATGGGATCTATTCTGGACCAACTCACTTTAGGCAAAAACTACAGGACCGATTTTCATGTAATTTCCAAGAAGGATACAAGGTGGTAGAGTTAGAATAGATTCCATTAATTTTGGTTGTTTGTAGGTCAAAGGTCAAGTTCACCAGAAATGTGCTTTTGCAAAGATAACAGATAGGGCAAATCAGGTAAAACATTTGTGAGGGGTGGGGTTTGTTGCACCTGGTTCCACTTGTTTTAATGTGAAATGCTGCTACAGTATAAAATGGACAGAGTCTATCTTTCATATGTCCAGGAATTTTGTGTTATGTGCATAGTCAGATTTTAGTTATATCTAGTGTTATATGCCAGATTTTTGAGTTACTTATGGGATTTGACAAAGGAATTTAGGGTAGGTAGAAGGATGGGGCACAGGGGCAGGAGATTCTAAGTTAAACTTCCTCCTGATCATTTTCAAATGTTTGACTTTCCTTTTATACAAGACTTGTTGTTTGGTTTTAATGTTATTTTTGAAATAAATTATTTCCTATTATAGGTAACAGCGTTCCGAGAAAGTGGCAAAAATTATTTTCAAAAATCTATGTATAAAAAGTAAAAACACCACTGATTTATTCCACATATACAGTCCTTCTTTCTTTTCTCTCTCCCTGTAGTTTTTCTGCCCACTATATATACATGCATACATGCTAATGCTATAGAGGGCCGATTATCTTTGAGGATGCATGAAAACCAGGAACAACTAAGGGTACTGCCAGAGTTTGGCATGGAGTCAAGAGGGAAATATGTTTTTCATTTATACTGAAGTCAGTTCTGCCACCACATAGGAACTGATCACAGCTTATATGTAAAAGGCCTCAGATCTTGAAATTAAGTCAGTTTTGAAAAAGTACGTATGTATAGAATAGATTGTTAAAGCTGTTAGGTCATTGTGCAGCGTAAAAAGCTATAGAAGATGTCCATTGAGGGTACATAATGTGAAACATACATAGAAAACCACAGTGAAACCATTGAAGTCAGTTTAATTTCCCTTCACACACTCTGACCTTTTGTGTACGGTAGACTGTGAGGTTATTGTTTACTTTGAGGCAGATCTTAATCGGTTTTGCTGATTGCAAATGTTAAAGCAAAGTAAATATAAGACAGATAATACAAGATGAAAAAGAAACAATGAAAAAAAAGTTAGAGAAATAGTGAAACTGAATACTACTGCTGAAAGACTTATTTTCTGATTTTTAAAAATCTGCATTTAACTTTGTTCACCAGGCATAATAATATTAATATACTATTTAGATTTTTCTAGTGCAGTGTTTGCAGGTTCACTACAGAGTCTCTGAACGTCTAAATAACTGATGACAATAAAAAGCTGAAAAACTGCATTGTACATGAATTATTTAAATATATTCATGGGGTTCCTGGTGAAAACATTATTAAACATTTTAGATCAGTAGATACTTTTGGTTACTGGCAGCTGTTTAAATCTTGGACAGTTAAATATTATTCTCATTGTTTCTCCGGATGCTTCTGAGTCACACCTACTGACTGCATGATACACAAAACATGTTCTTTCATCTACTAACTAACTTCTAAGTACCTGTTATTTACAGTTAGAGTTACTGATTGAAAGAAATGAAACAAACCACTGTGTCTTTTTTCCTGGTGTGGTTGCAGTGATTCCCACCATTCAGCACGGCCCTCAGGTTTTCAGCACAATCGAGGGAACACCCATCTCTCTGCCCTGTCGAGCTGATGGAGTCCCCTCCCCTTATATTACATGGGCAAAGGTATGTAAAGGAAGCCAAATGGAGTAAAAATCACAACTTCCAGACACTTGAAATGCACATTCGCAGTCAGAAAAATTTCACGTCACACAGAGACAGACTGTCATATTGTACAGGACTGTATGCAGGGTTCCTATGCAAGTATGGAAAGTATGGAATTTGATGTTGTACATTTCAGGGTCTGGAAAAGTATGGAAAATGGAAACCAATGTATCCACTGTTTTATTTTCTAAAACATAAAGTTATGAATATCTAAACAAATAAATAGATTGATCTGTCATTTCAAGGCGCTTGCTAGTGCAGCTAAAATGTTAGTGTGAGAGCATGTATAGTACGCTGTGGCCTAATCCCAATTGACCCTTTAGCCCTCCCCCTCACCCCTCACCCTTGAAACGGAGCTGTAAGGGGTAGGATTTGAAACAAACAATAAATAAATCAATAAACATTCCCCTATGAAATGGAACAATCCTTTCAGACCTGTTACATCATCAGCAGTCATCGATGCCCCCATTAACAGATGTGAAAACTTTGTTTCCAAAAGTATTCCCCATGTCATCAGCAGCTGTAACCATTTTGTTCCATGGGCTTTGATCATCTTTTTGCAGCTATCAACTATAAACTGCAGAAATGTGATATATAAAACATTGTAATGGCATTGAATGCTCGATAAAATGATTGTGATAAAGAAAATATGTGTGGTTTTTTCATCACACTGCTGCACTTTTTTTGCTGTTTACCTCCAACTTGCCAATGATTCAAAGACATTAATGGGAGATTTGTCTGTTTTGAGCCGCCTTACCCTTTACCCTCCAACTAATCAACAGTCGGTACAACACTACCCTTTCATGTATACAGGCAAAATAGAGGGGTATGGGTAAGGGGCCAAGGGGTGAATTGGGATTCAGCCTACATGTCCCAGAAAACCTTTGGGCAGATTGATGAGTTGAATGCCCAAACTTCTGCTCTTATCCTCCAATCTATTTTAAGCCCCGCCCAGGTGTTATGTAGTTTCACTGCTGCTTTGACAGACAGGTGATGTCCACACACTGTAGGTGAGTGAGACATGCCCGATTACTCTAACTCTAACTAGCTCATGAATCCCAAATAATAAAGCCTGGTTGGGATTTTTTTTTTGTTTTACTAAGATATCTGGAAATTAGGGTCTTAAAAATTTTTTTATTTCAAATGTGTAGAAACCCTCTGTATGTTTGCAGAAATTAAGGTTTTTAAACAGTGTCAGTGCTTTTGTCATTACATTGGACTCATTCCAATGTCATTGAAGACTTTCAGGTTCCACCCATTACCCCAAAAATAATTAAAAGGAGTTTAAATGGAAACTAAATTAAAGAAGACCATAAAAAAAACCCAAGAAAAAAAATACATGGTCAAGATTTTGGCCGTATATCCACTGGTGGTAAAATATCTGGGGCAGAAACTGAGACTCAACATCATTACGTGTATAAAAACTGCTCTGTGGCCAAAGTAAGCAAAGTTAGGGCATCGCAAAGTTTTCATTGAACGCACATTCAAGAGGCGTTTTATAACATCTTGACTCACAAACTCTTGACTTTGAGTGCCATTACACAGCTCATTTGGATTGGGGGTGTGAAGTATGTAAAGTACTTAAAGGAAACAGCTGATGCTACATGTCAAAGCTTAGGATATATATGTTTTTCAGTGCTGAGCAAACTTCCCTGATAGCCTCTGGAAACATAATAGCGTATGATAGGAAAATACGTGTGTCTTTGTGAGAACATGTGTGTACCTTATGCATTTCTCCATGAAATCAGCTGTACGTGTGTCTCTTTATTTGTATGGGATGCTCATGTTTTGCATTTGCACTTTTATGCATATGTGTGAAGTCCCTCCCTCTTTTCCATCTTGTCCACTGAGTTGTAAAAGTGATGCTGTTAAAGTGAACAGGGCTTCGGGGACAGATGAAACTAGACCCTGTTAAGCTCTGCACCAGCTGTGATTCCTTCGCATTCTAATGTTCGCTACTACCTCCATCATGCCAACTCAAGTTTGGCCTTTTAAGTCTTTAATGTATATATGCTCACCTTACATCCTATTGATGTGTTCACTGATTTGAGAACTGCTGAGATTGTATTCCTCACTTTTTAAATTTTCCTTTACAGCAGCGTACAGAGCCATAAATGTTAACATTGTTAGTCGTTCAAACCTCACATCATTTCTGGTGTTTATACTCCCTTGGACTGTTAATAAAACTGGGTTAATTAAATGATCTGTGGCCCCTGCCCTCATCCTGCCACGATTTGTTTTGTAGGGTGGGGAGCTGCTGAACTTGGGTGGTCCGGTCTTCTCCTTGGATTCTGACGGAAGCCTCTTCATCGCCTCCCCCTCTGGCAACGAAACCGGAGAGTTCATCTGCACAGCTACCAACGCTGCTGGCTTTGCCTCCAGGAAGGTTCAGCTCACTGTCTACGGTAAAGTCCATGCATGTTTAGTCGCTGCCTTTTTAAGAATATTCACCATTATGCCATTATTACACCTTTAGCATAACAATTTTAAAAAGGTAAAATAAAGGATCCATCAAAAGGAGAAACGTGAGCAAATCTGTGAGTTAAAATCTCTAAATGATGTGAAACATCTGCAAAATAATGACTTTTTTTTAAGTTGAGCTCCACATAAATATGAAACAAATCTGTAATTACTCTGTGAACATCGTCCCCACAATATATGATTTTAGGGCAAAACCAAAATAGTTTGAATATGTTTGATGGTTATTTATGTACAATCATTAATTTTTTTTCATTTTTAAAACCATAGGACCTCTGGTTGACGTCATACACTGATTCTTATGTTTTGTTGTTGTACATTTTCCTGTATTGTGATCTGATATTCAGTACGTTTTATCATCATATCTCTAACTTTACTAAGATCCACATTGAAGAGTACTACTAACATGCCACAGTCTGCAGGAAAATACCCTGTTTTATGCACATAATTCAATTAGGTTTGATAAAAGAGATAAGTAATTGTTGGAAAAAAAAAGTAAATTTTTAATTTTCTTCGATAAACTATTCTTAACAAGTCCTGTAAAACTCATGCTACACATTCATAATTAATTGTCTGTGAGCTTCACTGCCCAGAGATTCTTTGTTGTACTAATTCAGATTTAATTGTGTATTTCTGTTCAGTTCGACCCAGATCTAACACTGATGGAACTGGAGCTCCTGCAGAACCACTGGTGACATCGGTGATCGGGGGTGAGGATGTCATCTTGCCATGTGAGGTCCACAGTGTTCCCCCTCCCACCATCAGCTGGGCCAAGGAACGGCAGCTCATTTCCCCTTTCTCTCCTCGGTATAACACACTCATACTTACGTACATTGTTAATATTTTGTACTTCCACTTTTTATGAACTGCTGTAGTCATTACTCACTAAAACCAGCCCTACATATATTTTCTTTGACTCTGGTTTAGATCCATAGCACAGAAACACAGTAACATGAGCAGAACACAAGCATAGACAAAAAGCCATTCCTTCCTTTGAATACGCCCTCATGAATACGATTTTCACCATAAATAAACATTTGAAAAATTCTTATTAGCTTGGCAGTAATCTTAGAGTGAAATTTATATTTGTATGTCTAAGGCACAAAGACAACTCTCATGGTGTGTGGATTACTGAGCTGTGTTTCAGGAGTTCTCATGACCTCAGGGTGCAGTTTGTGGTTTTATAAGATGACTGAGTAATCATGCTCTTCTCTGTGATCTGTTGTACCTACTGTGCGCCTGCCACAACAGCTGTAATTGTGGTTGATGGTGGATTAGTAAGAATTACTGGAGTATCTGTTTACAGTAATAACTGCATAAGTCACAGAGTGGAAAACAATCACCCCGTGTATGTATGCGCTTATTTTGTGCTCGATTTGCTATAATGATGGCTTTTGCAGACTAAGTTCATATTTTTCTGATGTGTTTTTAATGTCATTCTTTAAAAATTGTTATTCTCAGGAGCCTTATATTATTGTAGTCAAACATGTAATACTCATATTTGCAAACACACACACACGCACACTTTTTGAGTTTATTGATTATGGTGTTCATACCTTGAACTGGATACACAGATATTCAGAGCGTAGCCTCAAAATTCTGTAACATATGAACAAGTCCATTGCCAGCAGTTGCCCTCAAACCTGAACTGTTTTTCACATTTTCAACAAGAACAGGTAATATTTGTGTTTCCAGAGGCTCCAGTAGATTCATACACCAGAAAAAAATCTAAATCTTGCCAAGTGTATTTTTCACACTTAAAATAAAAAAAACCACATACATGTAGATGACCTCTTCTGGAGGCTTATTGCATTAAAAGATTAACCATGGGACTCCTAATCTCCGTAATTAGCTTTCCTGAAATTCTAAGTACACAAGTAATTAGCACCATCTGATAGATTTCCTTCACTTTCTCAGTCCAGATATTTTATGTGGGATGTTCAGGTTTCAACCACTTGATGGTGATGCATGTAAGCGCTGTCCTTACTAAATAGGTATTTTTGGCTGTGGTATTGTATTGACATTATTTCTGTCTGTGTATTTGTCTTCCTTCAGGCACACCCAGCTGTCCTCTGGGTCACTGAAGATCTTGGAGACCAGAGTCTCAGATAGTGGACTGTATGTGTGTGTTGCCTCTAACATTGCTGGCAATCTTACCCAGTTCATTAAGCTGAGTGTTTTGGGTAAGCCTACCATCTGCACAATACTTTTTATCTCATAATTCTTACTATGAAACATGTCCTAGTAATGCAAATATTTAGAAATGGCTGCAAATCCAACAGTATGTCACTTCCAGCTAACTGAATGTCAGGGGGATTTATTCAATATAATGATCATAGTCTAGATCATTAGTCACAGAAGAAAATATTATACTACCCCTTGTTTTCTTTAGTTTCTTGTTGATTTTACTGCCTGTCACAACTACAGGTCCATTTATTTGGACAAATATAATGATGACAACAAAAATATCTCATAGTAGTTGAATTTCCGAGCTGATACCTTTCCATTTTCCTTGATAATAACCAAAATCACTTGAGTTCTTACATCAATACCTGTGGCATTGTACTGAGCAAAACAGGCTTTTAATCATTCCATGTTTTTTTTTCTGTCTTAGTCATGTGATACACACAGCAGTTAATCATTTATTGCATAATCGTTGTTTTTAATGACTTGATGGTCTAATAATTTTTCTGACAAACACACAAACAAAAAAAAATTACCAAAAACAAAACCCTCACCTCCTCATTCGGGGGGCAGAGTAATAACATGTAGTTAAAGTAGATACTTCAAAGATGTTTTTCTGCCCTCAGTGCCTGCCAGTATTCAACCTGGTCCCCGAGTAATTAAGGTCCAGGTGGGTCATACTGTGGAGTTGCCATGTGTGGGTCAAGGTTTCCCAGAGCCTCATCTTACCTGGACAAAGGATGGTCAAAGGTACTCGGCCTCACCTGACGGCAGCCTGATTCTGAACAATGTGGGTCTGGATGATGGGGGGACATACATCTGCATGGCCACCAACGCTGCAGGACGAGATGAGGCTCAAATTCGGCTTCTTGTGCAAGGTTGGTACCGCTTAAACCTCTGTGTTGTTTCTTTACTTAGAAGATTTAAATGATAAGCTGTGAAGTTAATTATGTCTCTCTTTTTCAGTGCCCCCTGTGGTAGAGGTACTGGAGCCCCCCTTCAATAGTCCCCTGCAGGAACGAGTTGCAAACCAGCGAATAGCTTTTCCCTGCCCTGCCAAAGGTACATCATAATATCTATTTAACTTTTGACATAAATGAAAATGTTTTTTGTTTTCACCTTGCAAATTTGTAAGGTGAAAACAAACAATATTTTCTTTATTCTATTTTATTATTTCTTCATAGTTTTACTGAGTGTGAAAATTAATTCAACACTATAAATGGGTTTATATAGTGTTGATTTTCTGAACTCTCAACAGCAATGGGAGGTCACACACCAGAACAGCTTGTATAATTCTACAGACTGTATCACCCACCAAATAAAGTATAGAGCTCATTGTTACACACATATGTATTACAGTGCCATCAAGCTTTCTACTTCAAATTAAACCTTGACCTATAGGTGTCATTTCACATATCTAAAATAAAATAATTTTTATCCTGACAACTATTTTTTAACTCTTTATTTATGATTTTTTTTTTAAAAAAACAAATACAAAAACTAAAACCTAAACAAATAAATCATGAGGTCAATGGGTGACAAATATCACATTGTTTAGACAAAATATTCTGCCAGCTAATGCTAATTTTAGGTAATTGAAAATAGAAATTCTACACCAAACCCCTTTGAATACTTCCATATATTCTTCTAAACACATCCTGTGAGCCAACAGGTTTTCTTAGACATTTTCCCAACCCTCTGGCCTCCAGGTCTCCCCAAACCAGTAATCCGGTGGTTACGTAATGGTCAGGAACTCACTGGTAATGAGCCTGGTGTCTCGATCCTTGAGGATGGAACGTTGTTAATTCTTGCCTCGGTGTCGCCCCTGGACAATGGAGAGTATGTGTGCGCTGCTGTCAATGATGCCGGATCCACTGAGAGGAAGTACCAACTCAAAGTTAACGGTAACTGATCTGCTTCTGATGTGAACTACCACTGGCTGATTATGTTCTGTGTAACACTGAATATAAATGTGTTGCACTAATGCCTTTTCTGTAGTTCCCCCAGATTTCCGTGATGGTGAATCATCAGGAAACTTTTCAGTGGTCCTGAACCAGCCCACCCACTTAGTGTGTGATGTGCTAGGAAGTCCAACTCCGGTTGTCACCTGGTACAAGGATGGGATCCCTGTAGGTTAAATTACATCACATCAATGCACAATTAAACCAACCTGTGTTCTTAAAATGCATTATGTGTGCATCAAGAATAACATCCTTGCTGGGTTACAAGAAATAAAGTAGTAAAAAAAAAGTATTCTAACAACTTGAAAATGTCAAATCTCAAATATAATTACATTTCTGACAAAGAAAAAGTTTTGTTTGTGTGGCTGCATCAGACAGACAGTGACAAAAGGATTTTTCCATTTATTGTTAGCATGAAAAAAAATGACAAATCTAAATTCTGGACAATTTCAACATGTCATGCCCTGGATGTGTTTCATTATCTCACTGAAACCGTTTTAACCTCGACAGAACAGACCATGAAGAAGTGAGTGTGGCAGTGACTTAGTCATTTAGCCTTCTCTTGTTTTAAGCTCCCTGTCTAGTACTTGCATTTTTTTCTTTTTTAGTGTTAACTTATTATTATTATTATTTCTTTTGTGCTGCTTCCTTTGTTTTTACCCTGTACAGTGTCCTTGAGAGTTCTGAAAGGCGCTTTTAAATAAAATGTATTATTATTTATTTATTATTACTTAAGATTGATTCTGAATACAATATATTACAGATGCACAGGGTGTCCAGAAACTTTTTTCCACCACGGTGAATCAAAAGTAAATAAATTCAACTTATCCTAGAGACCGAATGTGACTCTGGTGATACAAGAGAGCCAATGTTAAACTACTGTGGATCCTGTGCTCATGCATGCGTAACTTAATAATCAGGCCAGTCATGGTGCCAGGATGCTTAAAGCTGTAATGACAAAATAATGATGATAAATTAGTATAGAAAGGGAGTGGTGTTACCACACACTTTGTTATAGCATCCCTGTTCGCTGGCTGCTTTTTGTTCCTTTGGCTTCCTTACTAGTCTTTCCTTCAAGGCTCAGATGGGAAACTCACAGCACTTACTTTAATCTACTAATTATGAGGAATTCTAAATCAAGACGCTCTGCTCTCTGATGGGTTTTGCCTGTAAGCAACAACTTAAACTTATTCATGTGTAGGATGCCTTTTCAATTACTCTCCTCAGCAGGCTACATGTTTTGGCAGGGATCGACTACATTAATCGTATGTTTTCATTTTTGACTTTTATCTTGATATCTTACAGTTTTCCCGCAATTGCTGTCAAGAAGAATTTCTTCATCCGTAGCTTATGTTCCTACTTGTTTTGATGTAATTTGTTTGGGCTGATCAACAGGTAGTTCCCAGTAACAGCATCCAGATCCTCGACATGGGAAAAACCCTGAAACTACTGAAGGCAGTCCCAGAGGATGCGGGCAGCTACAGCTGTACAGCCATCAACATCGCTGGCAGCACCGAAAAAGACTTCTTTCTTGATGTGCTTGGTAAGGAAGGGCAGTGAGGAGTCGTCAGTGTTACATGGGAGGAGCTACTTTTTCTGTTTGGATAGAAAACCGCCTTAAAGGAGCTATATGTAAGAATTCTGTTCTCAGTTAATCATAAAATAGCCCTGACTGTCAAGGAATCATGTTCATTTGAAATATTAATATCACTGACAGCAATAATCCAGCCAGAATATACACATTTGAAAAGCGAACTGTCAGCTCCTAAATAATGTTTATGTTGTCATTTTGTGTTTTGGTCTAATGCTCCACCTATCATCGATCTGCCAATCACCAAGTCGATAGTTCTTGTTCATCCAGGTTGGCAGGTCCCACTGAGCCGCGTGTGGATAATATTTTTTTTTCTTAATTTTATTTTTTTTTTTTTATAACTAATATTCGGTATAGAAATTAAATTTTTTCCATCTCAATGAATATCATGGAGAAGAGGAACTGATATGATTTTTGATGATTTATCATTTCTAGATTTGCCCACAAGGGGCCGCTCAAAAGTTAAAAATCATGAAACATGTCTTCATATATCTAGAACTGTTTGTCTAATTGACTGCAAATCAAGTCCAAATGAAATGACTAGGGCATGCCTCATATAAAGATAAAAGAGAAGGGGCATTTGGAGATATGCCCCAGGCCTTTATGGGTCTGCTAGTTTGATCTAGTTTAATGTTGTTGTGTTAAAAGCCTTTTTTGATCATGTGGATCCTAAATAATTTTTTCTCACTTTCTGCTGTAGTACCACCAACCATAGTAGGATCCGCTTCTCCTCGAGATATTTCAGCCATTCTCAAACAGGAGATCAGTCTGGAATGCAAGGTGCAAGGGGTGCCCTTTCCCACAATCCAGTGGTACAAGGACAGGAAGTAAGTTCCATCCAGTAATTGAGTGTTTTGTGGCCACATTATGAGCTGTAAACCAAAATGAGATAACCATTCCACTCCTTCTATGTTTTCTTTACTCTGTTCCCTCTCTCATTATTTCCATTCAGGCTCATTTTTCTTGGTGATCCCAATCTGGAGGTCACCAACAGGGGTCAGGTTTTAAAAATAAAAAGTGCTCGCCTCGGTGACCAAGCCCGCTACCAGTGTAGTGTCATGAACACAGCTGGTAAACAGTCCAAAGACTTTATCCTCAGTATCTACGGTGAGTACGTTGGCTCAGTGTGGCTCAACAATGTGAACTGTAAAGTTAAGGATACATGTTTAAATGTGTTTTTTAAAACTACTATTACAATTTTACAACTACAGCAGGTATAGACTGTGTCAAAAACCTGCTCTTTCTTCTGGCTCAAGCACTGACTTAATATGAAGATAGACAGTTTCATGATGAGATGCACCTGATCTTGACCATTGAGAGTGTCAGCCATGAGAAGAGCTCAATGAATTCTCTAAATGCAAAAGGAAGGGGCTTCAATGCTTCCTTTAGTATATCCTTTAGCACAGAACACCTTGGCCCATGTGACATGAAAGGACAGGAGAAAATAATATCACACAATTCCCTGCTCCTTTAAAATCTTATTTCAAGAAATAGCAAGAAAATTTTTTTCACTTGTTCCATTGGCTTTTTTTTTCTTAATTCAAGCAACAACAAAAAAATCTGCCAGTGGAACAAGTGAAAATTATCTTGCTCAGATTTCTTAAAATTAGATTTTCAACATCTTCTGTCTATAAATGAGTTCTTTATATCTCAGTAAAAGTTGCTTTTTAGGGGATTACGTCTTATTTTAAGCGTGATTAGATATTTTGACTAGAAATGAGAAAAATATAATCTTTATCTCCATCAAGGAGGTTATGTTTTTGCCGGTGTTGGTTTGTTTCTTTGTTGATTTGTGTACAAAATAACTAGAAAACTTATGGATGGAGTTGATGACCTTTTCAAGGTATGGTGGTGGTAATGGGAAGATCAACAAATAATTAGATTTTGGTTTTAATCTGAACCCCCCTTGGTCTGCCTTGGCGGAAGTCTGCCCTCTCAGAGTGTTTTTTCTAGTTTTTTTTTTTTTTATTTGTCCTTTGTACCTTTATTTAACAAATTTAACAAAAAACAAAATGACTTTTCTACAAAGACAACTTGAGTACGTTGTGATAAGAATATAACTCACATTGTAAGTGGAAGTGTGTGGAATGAGTGTTTTTTTCCAGAGGCTTTCATTTCTTTTGTCTTTCCATTCCAGTTCCACCCTCTATCAAAGGTGGTAACATAACTACAGAAGTCACAGCTCTGTTGGACACGGTGGTAACTCTGGAATGCGAGGTTCGAGGAGTTCCGCTGCCGACAATTACCTGGTACCGTAACGGACAACCCATCCTTTCCCACCGTCAGGCCCAGTATGTAGAAAGAGGACATTATCTGAAGATCCCTCGGGCTCAGGCGTCGGACGCCGGCTTATACACCTGCAAAGTGACCAGTGTGGCAGGGGTGGCTGAGAAGAGCTATGAACTGGATGTCTACTGTAAGAACATCATCCTGTACAAGCACTTCTTCAATGTCTGTTCAACATGACTATATATTAAGAATTCTGACAGAAAATACAGTTCCAGGCAAAATCTGTTTATATTTCTCCCAATATGTATTGTTGAGCTTTGAAGCTTATTTTTCAATGAATAAAATACTGGGAGAATTTCAGCCCTGCAATGAACTGGTGACTCATACAGGGTGTACCCCACCTTCGCCCATTGTAGCTGGATTGAATTGAATTGAATTGAATGCTTTATTGTCATTGTACATTAAAACAACGAAATTTAGGGTGCAGCTCCAGTGCAACAATAGGAATAAAACTCTATAAAACCTGTACATTATAATATAAAAAGACCTATGACACTAATATAAAACCTATACATTATAATATAAAACCTATGACACTATAATATCAAACAATAAATAATTAGGCCCCCATTGGCCACCATTGACCCCCGTGACCCGAGTCAGGATAAAGTGGGTTCAGATGACAAGACGTGATGAGATGAGAATAAGTTTAATCAGTTGGAGCTGGAAAATTGACCAAAAATTATATATTATATGTATAGATATTATATACAGGCTTGATCAGAATATACAATCTAATACAACAAAAAATGAAAATGAACAAAAGCTCTTTCTACTTTTTGTCTTACATCTTTCTCCCACAGTGCCACCTACGATTGCAGGAGGAGATCATGGGCTGACTGAGAGGAAAGTGATCCTCAGTAAGCCTCTCATCCTGGAGTGTGAGGCAGGAGGACACCCGCCCCCCTCCCTCACCTGGCTGAAGGACGGAGTTCCTGTCCGTGATGGAGAAAGCCTTCGTGTCCTTGAACAGGGGAAGAAAATAGAAATCCGCTCAGCTACAGTATCAGACTCTGGACGATACATCTGTGTGGCTACAAGCATCGCTGGGGAGAAAGAGATCAAATATGACGTTAAAGTTTTAGGTATGAAAACACACAACATTACATTTTGAGCATGCATGGTGTGACTCTACCAACATTAGCCAAACAACACATGAATGGTACAATTTTGATTTCTCATTTTCTCTATACATTCAGTAATACAATTTCTGTTATTACGCTAAAGCAAGACTAATAATTATTATTCATCAAGAAGCTGATTGTTGATATGTGCTACCCTTAGAAATGCATATATATATATATATATATATATATATATATATATATATATATATAATAATAATAGGAAATGCACATTTATCTTACAATTATGACACACAGCGCTAAAAAGTTCCAATTGCTACATGTTCTAACCTGAAAATAAGGCACCTAGGAGTGATCACATGTCCCCTCTGGCAAACATTCATGCCCCCCATAACCCCCCACCCCACACACACACACACACACACATTTTAGGTAACACCCCTTTCACCTACAATTCTTTGACTCAAAATGAAGAAATGTTCACACTGTTAACTCTCAGTTGCAAACAGGTGTAGTATAAATTTGCCTTTAACAGTTTCTTACCCATTCAGTTAGGTATGCTTTCTGCTGTTTTCACCTCTTCCAGCAAATTTAATCAGCGTCACAAATCTAGAGTGTCATGTTAAGTGTTTCTTAAATAGCTTGCTCTGACAGCTGGGAAAACATTACCACGTTGTCGGCAGGATTCGAACCTGCGCGGGGAGACCCCAATGGATTTCTAGTCCATCGCCTTAACCACTCGGCCACGACAACTCATGAAATATGAGCTCATACTGCTGCGTTATCTAAACCATGTGTACATTTAACAAGGGGAAGAGGACTATTGACCCTGGAGAAGTCATTCATTCTTTGAGCCACTGAATCCTCATTCACACTCTTATCTTGCCTGGTTTTACCTCTTTCAGTGCAGAATTGAAACGTCTGTTGCATTTTAATTATATAAAAACGCCGTTTCCAGTCTGAACACCAGTGACAATTAACAATGTGTTGCCAGTTCATTGAAGAAGACACTGTCACTGCCATGACAACTTAAACAGTGTGAAACTGATAATGCTGTTCTGTGTAAAGAACATTTACATTTTACAAAGGAAAGAGAGGATTTTCCCGAGAGAAGTCATTCATTCTCTGAGCCATTGGCTCCTCATTCACACTTCTGTCTTGCCTGGTTTGACCTCCTTCAAGTGCAGAATTGTGATGAAATGCCACATGACCCTCTACAGGAGTAATGTTACACTAACCCAAAAGGCCCAAATGTGAGTTTTTTCAGTCATATGTGACCCATATAACTTTTTTTATGACTTTCATGACATATTCACTTTTATCACATCAGATTCAGAATACTTTCATGGTGGTCCTAAATGGTACATGTACATATTTGTTATTTTGTGAAGTGATTTTAGTCTGGTGTAAATTAACCTATGACATGTTGCCGGTTCAGTGTAAAAGACATTACCACGTTGTCGGCAGGATTCGAACCTGCGCGGGGAGACCCCAATGGATTTCTAGTCCATCGCCTTAACCACTCGGCCACGACAACTGATGAAATTTGAGTCATTGCCTTCAGCGAGTATACCATGTGCACAGTCCCCATGGGAAACACACCTGCCCACTCAGGAACTAACCATTTTAAAGCTGAGAGAGTTCAGTATAAAAATAGCACTGCTCCATAACAACATAATTTTCAGCACTTTAATATAAGACCTTCATTTTGTTTCTTACTAGTACCTCCTTTCATCGATGGTGGAGATGATGTGACAGACAGTACAGTCATAATCAACAGCCCTTTGGAGCTTGAATGTGAAGCCACAGGGACGCCCTCACCTGTTCTCACGTAAGACTCCTTCATTTTTCACATTCCACATAAAATCATACAAAGTCAGTCTTACAGTGTGTTTTTTCTAGGTGGTACAAAGATGGAAAGCCCGTCAGGCAGGGTGAGGGGCTGAGGGTTGCATCCAGCGGCCGGCGGTTGGTTGTTTCTCGCGCTCAGGTCTCTGACACAGCTCGCTTTCAGTGTGTTGCAACTAATGAAGCAGGAGACCATGAGAGGGACTTCAATGTGGTAGTCCATGGTAAAATGTTTTAACAGTTGCATGCTTTGATATAAAATGTATCGCCTTGGTTTTACTTATAATAAGCATAATCTATGCTTTCAACGCAAACCAAAGGGAAGCTCCTATTTTCGGTAAATACCCCTCCCTTCCTTGCATTTAACTTTATTTTTGTTGATTTCTGTTTCGATATTAATAAGTTTGTTCTTTCATTTAACTCTAGTTCCTCCAACTATCCGTACAACTGGACCTGCTGAACGCTCAGTGATCCTCCATAAGCCTATCACTCTGGAGTGCATTTCCAGTGGAATACCACCTCCCAGCATCACTTGGCTTAAAGATGGCCGGCCTGTAGACACAACAAAGGAGCATCTAAAGGTTATTGATTCATTCATTTTTGCATGATTTAACCCATAAAGACTCAAATGTCCACCATCGACTACAATCAACTACTGATCTAAACTCTTGATCCACTAAACCTATCAATCCATATAAATAATTGATCTTAAATGTAGCTTGTTATCTATTCATGATCATCAGATATGACTCATTAAGACATTCAGAGGCTCTGTAGTTACCATGGAAACACTGTCATCTTATCCAACAGTGATTCACCAGTAAAACCCATGGAGTTGGATCACAGACAATGGATGGAAATACTTGGTTTATGTTCACTTAATTATATATTTTAAACACACCTAACCTATGCATTTACTTTGTGCTTTTATGAACATCTACATGATCAATAAATTAACCATAGGAAAATATATGAATTTCATTGGAAAAAATGCTAAATTCAGAGGATAATATAAGAAATGGCGATAAATCACTTCGGAAAGATTAAATGGAACAAAAATGTATTTAGGGACTGCCACAAAAGTTGCACTAGCTCCCCATGGGTTGAACTCCATGATCTCACTGACCTGCTGATGAGTCTTCAGTCTTCATTATAATGTATATGCCATGCCATTGTGTTGCAGAATTAGGTGTGTCACATTTTAATGATTTAAAAGCCGAATAAAACATGACATGACCCTCTCCAGGAGTGAGGTTATGTTTACACTAAAGGAAAAAGCAATTTAAATTTTAGTTTTTCACTCTTATTTGATCCATGTATGTGTTTTAGGAGAGTCTACTGCATTTAATGTGTTTCTTCACAGCAGATCTGCACTGCTACACATATTTGTTTTGTAATCGGGCAGCTGTGGCTCAGTTGGTAGAGTGGGTCGTTCAATGACCAAGAGGTTGGCGGTTCGTGTCCCAGCTCTGGCTGTCCACATGTCGAAGTGTCTTGCCCAAGGACACTGAACCCTCACTTAAAAACCTTGAACTTAGAAACCTACTGGTGTATGAGTGTTTGAGGCCACTGTAAAGTGCTTTGAGCACCATGAAGCTGGAAAAGCACAGTCCATTTACCATGATTTCAGTCTGAACACTGGTGGAGATCAAACCTGGATGTGTTGCTATTTCATTGTAGAAAACACTAATTCGTTGTCGGCAGGATTCGAACCTGCGCGGGGAGACCCCAATGGATTTCTAGTCCATCGCCTTAACCACTCGGCCACGACAACTCACGAAACATGAGCTGAGCCATTTAGTCACTGTAGATTTTAATGCTCAGCTCAGATTTTTTTTGCTGAAAATCGATTTTCTTACGTGGTTCTTCACATGATCTGCTGATGAGTCTTCATTATAATGTATATACCATGCCATCAGAGGCGTGTTGCAGAATTAGGAGGTGTGTCACATTTGAATGATTTAAAAGCCGAATAAAACATGACATGACCCTGTTTAGGAGTGAGGTTATGTTTACACTGAAAGAATACGGTAAGCAATCTAAATTTGCGCATATGTGATCCATGTATATTTCTTTTAGGAGAGTCTACCGCATTTAATGGGTTTCTTCACATCAGGTCTGCGCTGCTACACATTTGTTTTGTAATGTGATTTCAGTCTGAACACTGGTGGAGATAAAGCCTGAATGTGTTGCTATTTCATTGTAGAAAACACTGATACGTTGTCGGCAGGATTCGAACCTGCGCGGGGAGACCCCAATGGATTTCTAGTCCATCGCCTTAACCACTCGGCCACGACAACTCACAAAACGTGAGCTGAGCCATTTAGTCACCGATGACACTGCAGATTTTAATGCTCAGCTCAGATTTTTTTTGCTGAAAATCCGATTTTCTTACGTGGTTCTTCACATGATCTGCTGATGAGTCTTCAGTTTTCATTATAATGTATATGCCATGCCATCAGAGGCGTGTTGCAGAATTAGGAGGTGTGTCACATTTGAATGATTTAAAAGCCGAATAAAACATGACATGACCCTGTTTAGGAGTGAGGTTATGTTTACACTGAAAGAATAAGCTATCTAAATTTGAGCTTTTTATTCATATGCGATCCATGTATATTTCATTTAGGAGAGTCTACCGCATTTAATGGGTTTCTTCACATCAGGTCTGCGCTGCTACACATATGTGACCCACCACCACGAAACCAGGCATAAGTGTCTGGAAATCAAAACTGAGTTATAGTGATGCGCGGTTAGGGGGTTTTACAGAAACCCGCCCCGCCCAAACCCAAGACGTGGCTCGGCCCGCCCCGCCCAACCCGCATGATGTCACGTATCGATAAACCCAACCCGCCCGCTATCAAGTATTGATAAGCCCAACCCGCCCGCTATCAACCCGCGAGCTTAAATTTGTCTCTAAACTCACATAGTACATTCGCAGCATCTTTACCTTGTGCTTCTGTTGCGTGGGTCAAAGGACATGGCCCTCCACTACATATTTAATTGTTGAAAAAACGTTTCCTTTATTTGATTCTGTAAGAGATACAAAAAAAACAACGACGACAATCAATGGACACTGCGGCACCGTAGTATGTGTACAGAATAGCCTCTCGCGTGATCTCTCGTTTCTAAAATAATACACATATAACAATCATATTACATATTACACACAGAAAAACAATACAAAGTACAAGAATGATATAAATTGACGTTATTAATCTAACGGTCGGTTTAACGTCTCGCGCTCGTGAGACGTTAAACCTAGCCACTTGCCCAACCGTTATATTTTCCCACAAGCAGAACAAACAAACAACACTTCACAATCGAAATACAACTACAAAACAATTCAATACATGTATAGAACAACTCCGACACTTGCTCTTTACCTGTAAGAGATACAAAAAAAAACAACGACGACAATCAATGGACACTGCGGCACCGTAGTATGTGTACAGAATAGCCTCTCGCGTGATCTCTCGTTGTCTCACGAGACTACTCTTGCCCTTGACCAGTGTCACCAACGCGCCCTCTGCTGGTCGGAGTTTGCTACTGCACAATGACATACACATATCATTCTCACCACACTGAACATGAACCACACCAAACCAAAAAAAAACATGCTAAACATTCAAACTAGAACAAAACTATATATATAGATATATGTATATTTTAGTTATTTTACCCCAACTATGGCCCTGTATGCCACACTTCTAATGTTAAAAGCATCATTTTTGCCTCCTTTCTAACGTCTCAATATGCACTCCAGCACATAAAATAGACTCCACCCACATCATCACTCTATAAAGCCAACACATACAACGTTTCCGTACAACCTTCGCATCGCCTGTTTTAATCTTCTCCCTGATCAAGTCCGACATTTTCACTCTTATCTCTGAGTGTTCAGGGAGATTTTGGCGCTAATAACAAATAACAAAAAGTTGGGATAAAACAGCATTCAAAACAGGAACTGACGGGCTTGCACATGCGCGAGCCGAGCACGTACGCACACACACACACACACACACACACACACACACACACACACACACACACACACACACACTTCAGCGGGTATTGATCATCCCTGACCTGCCCCACTCGCATCCGCAATATGTATTAATACTGCGACCCACCCCGCCCGACTCGCGGGTCATAGGAGAATTAAGTGTACGAGTAATTGGAAGGAGAGGAGAGACGAGGATGCTACTGTAGGTTAGCGGGGCTCCTTTCCGTTTCATAACACGGCTGTGGAGACTGCTCCATGCACGCACACACCTCTCTATCCTCCCTCATCGGTCTTAACATGGTCTGTAAAGATATGAAGGCAACCCTTTCCTGTAGATGGCAATGCAAAGGATGTGAAAATAACGTGGCTGTTACCCATTCATTCTGACTGGAGCGTGCCGCCTCTCATGGAATGAAACTGCCGATGTCAATTGAGTTGTCTTTCATCATCATATTTTTTATATGTCGTTGATTATTCTTACTGAGGTTATTTTAAGTTGAAATATTGTATACCTTCAGTCTATCCATATTGTGCCATTTTTGGGAATGTCGTATGGAAAAATGCGGGTATTGATCGTCCCTGACCCGCCCCGCCCGCATCCGCAATATATATTAAATATAACCCGCCCAGCCCGCAACATGTATTAAAAACTGCGACCCAACCCGCCCGCCCCGCGGGTCACCCGCGGATATCCGCGGGCCAGCGGGTAGCCCGCGCATCACTACTGAGTTATCTGTGTAGATTGGTAGAGTGGAAACTAAGGTTTAAGATGGTGAAAAAATTGTTTCTATCACAAGTAGAACCAAAGTTATGGTCATTTTAATATGCACAGTTGGACCTATTATGCAATTTGCATATTTTTAGATATTGTCCATAAAAGTTTTGGACTGTTTTGGGGTAGGAAGTCCTTAGCAAAGCATAATAATTCGTATCCAATTGACAAAAAATATTCACAGATGTTAAAGGACACTCTGATGGACATGTCACAGAAGTTCTATATATTATAATAATAGGACAGAATTGCAACGTATTATAATCATTTGGCTTACACCATTGGACAAGAGCATTCAATATAAGCTTTCACCTCGTACCGAACACGCACGGAACGGAGATCGGTTTGTTCGGCGAAAAGAGGTGGAAGTCGTCTTTGTCTTTGCTCCGCAATCCTTAAACTTTTGTCACCGCTTAAATAATTGACCCAATAAACACCTTTATTGATTGGATTTCAATGTAATGACCACAGGAACTGAACATAGAGGTGTTACGGTACCGTTTTTTGATAAGGTGTAAACACAAATAAGAAATCACCTTCCAGCCTAAATTTGGCTGTAGCTCTGAACGGCTCAGCGCGACTTATGCCTGATTTCGTGGTGGCGGGTCACATATTTGTTTTGTAATGTGATTTCAGTCTGAACACTGGTGGAGATCAAACCTGGATGTGTTGCTATTTCATTGTAGAAAACACTAATTCGTTGTCGGCAGGATTCGAACCTGCGCGGGGAGACCCCAATGGATTTCTAGTCCATCGCCTTAACCACTCGGCCACGACAACTGATGAAATTTGAGCTGAGCCATTTAGTCACCGTTTACACTGCAGATTTTAATGCTCAGTTCAGATTTTTTACTGAAATCCGATTTTCTTACGTGGTTCTTCACATGATCTGCTGATGAGTCTTCATTATAATGTATATGCCATGCCATCAGAGGCGTGTTGCAGAATTAGGAGGTGTGTCACATTTGAATGATTTAAAAGCCGAATAAAACATGACATGACCCTGTTTAGGAGTGAGGTTATGTTTACACTGAAAGAATACGGTAAGCAATCTAAATTTGCGCTTTTTATTCATATGTGATCCATGTATATTTCTTTTAGGAGAGTCTACCGCATTTAATGGGTTTCTTCACATCAGGTCTGCGCTGCTACACATTTGTTTTGTAATGTGATTTCAGTCTGAACACTGGTGGAGATAAAGCCTGAATGTGTTGCTATTTCATTGTAGAAAACACTGATACGTTGTCGGCAGGATTCGAACCTGCGCGGGGAGACCCCAATGGATTTCTAGTCCATCGCCTTAACCACTCGGCCACGACAACTCACAAAACATGAGCTGAGCCATTTAGTCACCGATGACACTGCAGATTTTAATGCTCAGCTCAGATTTTTTTTGCTGAAAATCCGATTTTCTTACGTGGTTCTTCACATGATCTGCTGATGAGTCTTCAGTTTTCATTATAATGTATATGCCATGCCATCAGAGGCGTGTTGCAGAATTAGGAGGTGTGTCACATTTGAATGATTTAAAAGCCGAATAAAACATGACATGACCCTGTTTAGGAGTGAGGTTATGTTTACACTGAAAGAATAAGCTATCTAAATTTGAGCTTTTTATTCATATGTGATCCATGCATATTTCTTTTAGGAGAGTCTACCGCATTTAATGTGTTTCTCCACATCAGATCTGCGCTGCTACACACATTTGTTGTGTAATGTTATTTCAGTTGGAACACTGGTGGAGATAAAGCCTGAATGTGTTGCTATTTCACTGTAGAAAGCACTGTTCCGTTGTCGGCAGGATTCGAACCTGCGCGGGGAGACCCCAATGGATTTCTAGTCCATCGCCTTAACCACTCGGCCACGACAACTCACAAAACATGAACTGAGCCACTTTGTCACCAGTCACATTGCAGATTTTAATGCTTAGTTCAGATTTTTTGCTGAAATTCGATTTTTTTTACATGGTTGTTCACAGTCTATAGTTCTCAAGTGACTTCACATCCAGCACAATATGTTTACAAAAGAATAGATATTGCTGTATCCCACCTCCTCTAGCACTGAATTTTTGCATTTTAAAGGTCTCAATCCAACTTTATTTCATTAATATTGCTGTGTTCTCCATTGTTATAGAATGCATTGTGCATTGGTTCTATTTAAAAAAGG
This sequence comes from Siphamia tubifer, assembly GCA_020466265.1. Taxonomy (NCBI): domain Eukaryota; kingdom Metazoa; phylum Chordata; class Actinopteri; order Kurtiformes; family Apogonidae; genus Siphamia; species Siphamia tubifer. The sequence continues at coordinate 10,969,509 of CM035786.1, forward strand.
TCCCGGTTGTTTTGTGTCAAGCTGTTTTTGGAGGGTAGAAAAATGACTTGAGGTCGAACAACATACTTTTCCCGTCCTTCCTCATATTTATCCATGGCACGGTAATGAGGTGTCTCTGATTGGCTGAATGAATGCGTGAAGGAACACTCTTCCCTCCCTTCTCGCTCTGTGTGTGTTTACCATCCAGCTAGGTTTTGTGCCGTCGCTTGTTTTGAAAACTTGCAGGAAAAAAAGACACTTTATTTCCAGAGAGCACATGGACAAGGTTTTTGTGCAGCAGTTACTGTGGCGCCTTCTTCTCTTGTAGCTGCTACTGCCGATTCGCTGCAATGGGGGAGGGGCTGGGGGGAGTGTTACTTGCATTCCGTGGGTGGGCTTAACCCCAAGTGGGTGACGCCCATGTCCACATTACGTAATGTGGACAAAGGTTATTTTTACCTCAGCAGATCGTGCATGAAATTTTTTCTTAGTTGTCCAAAGGAAAATGTAACGTAGGGAGCCTTCACTTGAAAACACAGAATTGGTAGCTCATATTATCCATAGAATGTGAAGGCAACATCCCAGCTCACAGTGGGGTCACTGCAGAAAACGATGTTCGTTGTTGGCAGGATTCGAACCTACGCAGGGAAACCCCAATGGATTTCAAGTCCATCGCCTTAACCACTCGGCCACAACAACTCATGTGTGGGCTTTTTTTAGCGATTAAATTGTTTTTTTTAACTTTTTACTTCTCCCAAATTTGAGTCAGTTTGTTCGTTTTTCTGTCTTTCAGCAGGATTACTCAAAAAGTTCATAATGGATTTTGATTACACTTTCAGGAATGATAGATAACGGGTCAAGGAAGAACCCATTAGATTTTAAGTAATGAAGGTCAAAGGTCAACAGTTAATACACATAAGTGGTAATATATAGAATCTCATGTTTTTTTGCATTCACATCGTCTCACCTTTGGACATCAGATGGGTCAACACCTATGGCTCGATCACGTCACGTGTGAATGAAAAATCAAGCCTTGGTGAAGGTCTGCTGTCTCTGACTGCCTTGTGTAACCTATATTAATCCTGGTTCAGTTTGCATGAGCCAACAGACTCAACTTGGACAAACTGACCCAAATGCTTTTACAAAGACATTCAGATTCATATATGAGATGGGTCTTAGAGTTATTAATCAGAATAATCACGATAATGTACTCATCCGTGTCATTAATTTTGGCAGTCCTAGAAATTGAACACCAATGGTAATTAGGTTCTCAATCAAAACACGGGAGTGAATGTCATTAAATTATTGGTGTGTTCTTGTCTTGTGTGTGCCATAGCTGGAATCGGCAGGCAGGTTGCTGAAGATTATAGAGGCAAGACTGGAGGATTCTGGGAAATACACCTGCCTGTCCACCAACGCAGCAGGGGAAGCTCAACAGCACATACGTCTGAGTGTCCATGGTAATTTATACACACTTATATTTCTCTGTCAGGGGAGTAGGTGGAGATGACAGAATGTCATGAAATACATTTTTGTTCTGTAATACTGTTTGTGTCTTTCAGAACCTCCGACAATTCCCAACTCTGCAGAGATGATTAACCAGACCATCCTGTCAGGTTTTCCCACTGAGCTTGAGTGCAAAGCCACAGGCAGCCCATTGCCTGGTAAAAAAAAAAGAAGCTCCTAATCTGTCTCTTCTGTGCTCCTCTGTTCACTCACAGGTTCTAATGCACAGGTGTCAAACTCCGGTCCTCGAGGGCCAATATCCTCGATGTTTCCCTCTTCCAGCACACCTGGTTCAATTAATGATCAGCTCATCATCATCCCCTGCAGAAGCCTGATAAAGATGTAATGGTTTCCAGGTGTGATGGAAGAGGGAAATATCAAAAACATGCAGGACAGTGGTCCTTGAGGACTGGAGTTTGACATCCGTGTTCTAATGTATTATTCCCCTTTTACCTAAAATAGGATGTGTGTAGATTCTCATTTTCTCAGGGCTGTGTTCCAATATCTGTACTTTCTGCCCTTTTCGCACTGTCTGGGTATAGAGGGCGTCCCATTTCTAACTGCGGCGAAGTTAAGTGTACTGCAAGTACCCAGATGATGCCCTCAAACCGCACCATTTTTTAAGTGTGGAGCTCGGTACACTTTTCGTACTCAACGGTCACCATTTTGTCTACGTATTACCAATGAAGCGGACGTGACGTGAGAAACTGCCCACGAACTGCGTGAATTAAAAATGGATCTGTTATGATAGATGGATTCATAACAGAGTAGCAACTTATGTTACAAGAAATTGTCATATTTTAGTGTAACTGATGACTTTGTAATCAGTAATGGGTTAGAGTTTTTGAGTAGTTTGACCAACATTGCTGTTTAGCCACTTGTTAATGTAGAAGGAAAACTTTACAGACAAACATTCGTCTACTTCGCAATAACGTGACATAAATGGTTATACACACCAGTGTATTTTCAGCCAAAAGAAGGATACACTAATGGCATTGGTGACAACGCATTCTCCAGAGGAACTGGAGATTCATATTCATGAAGAACACCATAAAAATCGCATCTCATTTGGAAAGAAAGTAGATGTGGTTTCTGACGCAATTTCCAGCAAGTGCAGCAGGCAGAATCAGATCCAGTATTGAAATTGGAACAGCACTCATCGAGCCCAACATTTCATACACTGATACCCCCCACCTGTCTTGGACAGGAAGTTGACAATCTGCCTTTCAAAGTAAAATCCTTGAAAATCTAAATCCTGAACGGCTTGGCGTAGAAACATGAAACCAACGGCACAAATTTCCTTGCAACCGGCCAAAAAAAATCATACACTGGTACTAATAGTGTATCTCCAACAGAAAGTTCTCAATCTGCGTTTGTTTGGAAATCGTAAAAAAATTAACTTCTCCGAAGGTATTTATCGCACAGACTTGAAAATAGTACCAAATGATAGAGCCGACTGAGAAACATAAAAGTTGTCAAAATCTTTTTTGTATCTATTGCAGTTTTTATTTTTGAGGCCCGGTTAGTTGCGACTTCCGAAACTTAAAATTTAAAATTGAATTTTCCACAACATATGACATATTGTGAGAATCAGGGGGATGAGCAGAAGTCGTCCATCAAAACATTTTTGAAATCCTATGTATGGTTTAGGAGAAATGGCAATTTATATATTTTCTTTTCTCTCGTCAAGAAAATTTCTTCCTGAATTCTCTCTGCCTGTCTGGCAGGGAGAGTATTATTATTATTACTATTACACTTGGATGATTTTATTTCCCTTCTTAAAAATGTGGTGTTAGTATGTTCTGGGGATATTTTGTGTGTACTAACATGCTTATTTCTTGCTTCAGCTATCACTTGGTACAAAGATGGCCGACCTCTGACGAGTGCAGCTGGAGTGACCATGCTGAAGCGTGGTCAAGTGCTGGAGATTGAAAGAGCTCAGCTTTCTGATACTGGGATATACAGATGTGTGGCGGTCAACCTGGCCGGAGTAGCTGAGATATCCCACAGCCTGCAGGTGTACGGTGGGTGACATTTAAAAACAAACCGCTCATGTAAGATGAGTTTACCAGACACAGAAGTAGCCTCATGCAACAGCAGGCCACGATGTGCACATGTGCAGATCAGTATTTGGTAATAAAACATCTATGTTGACTTTTTCTTGTTTCCTGTTCTTTGCAGTGCCCCCGGTCATCTCCAGTCGAGGTGGTACAGTTACAGTGGTGGTGAATGAAGCGGCGAGGCTGGAATGTGAGGCCAGTGGAGTTCCTCTGCCCAGCCTCACCTGGCTTAAAGATGGCAGCCCTGTGGCGAGTGTTTCACATGGCATACAGGTGCTCATAAATCATGTAGTCATCATTAGTCACTTTTAGTGTAAGGCCAGTTGCGCACATATATGCAACACATGGAACTTGGGTCTGTCTGCTTTCTGGTATCCTGCATATATTGGGTTATGCATAGTTGTTTTATTTTCAAAATGTTCTATTATTGGAGTTAAATTTTGGAATGATGCCAACATAAATTTAAAAACGTGTAATTCTTTTTTGATCTTTTAAAAAATGGTTTGGAAAGCTATTTTTGAAACGTATAAATGCAATTAATTATTTGTTGTTTCTTTGCTTTTTTGGAGGTTGGTAGCCTAAAAGGTAAAAAAAATAGGATAGGCTTTTATAAGCAGTCTGCTTCTGCCTATGCCTTTTCAGTCATTCTTCAACACAGTCATTCAGTTATTTTTGTTTTTGTCTTGTTTTTTGTGTGAAATGTAAATGTGTACAGGGTTTGATTTGTGGGCTGAATAAACTACTACTAATGAATTTTAAAAAAGTACCTAAAATTATCAGTAGTGTTTAGAAGAAAGCGCACTGACACAGTTATTGGATTGTAGAAATATAAAGTGAAGTTATTTAAAAGAGTGATATTTAGCTTTTTTAAATGGAATAATCATGCAGTTAAATATTTTTCTGTGGTCTACAAAGTGTAAATGCTCTTCTTGGGTCTGAATTTTTCATTAATTCAACTCCATAGGTCCGTCTTCATCCTTATTTCTGACTAATGACACGAGCACTGGCCATTTAGGAATTAAAATGAACAAGAAATTGAAGAAAACAAGGGGTGGGCTAATATTTTTTTCCATGACTGTAATTTAGAATATCAATACTACATACAAACCATTTAATCTGGATGGCTGCATGACACTTCATGATGTACATTTCTACAAATTCCAAAGACTTGAATTCAAAGAAATTCCTTTTACAGAACAGAAATTGGTTGTTGTAGTGGATACAGTATCCTCTTCCTTGTCTTCCTGATCTGCAAGGCATTTTATATAAACAATAGTAAAATCAAAGTCTTCATATTCAGAGAACAGGTCATCGTGTCAGCATCAGAAAACTTAATCCTACAGCAAGATCAGAAAACAATGCAAACACTACTTTTTACGAAGGTCTTTAGTCCATGGCTGAAGTGCACATTTGTTGTTTTTCTGATTGTTTTATGTTTGTCTTTCAGGTTTTATCTGGTGGCAGAGTTCTGTCCCTGAACAGCGCTCAAGTGAGTGACACAGGCAGGTACACCTGTGTGGCAGTTAATGCAGGAGGAGAACAACAAAGAGAGTATGATATCAGGGTTTATGGTGAGTAAAGCATTGTTTGTCAGCTTTGAAAAGTGTTTTAAATATGACACTGAGCCATATTATTATTGTTCTGTTGACGAGTGGGCAAACATAAACAACATATGCATACTGTACAAAGATAAACAGGGGTTTAGTTTTACATCTGTAGTGTAGGTTTGTACAACATGGTCTAATGCGAAGTGACAAGCACTGTTTAGTTATGCTGCACTGTAAAAAAAACAAAAAAAAATCCAAATCTTTTTACAGAAATAAACTGGCAGCTTTGGATACCAGAACAATTCTGTAAAAAACAACAAATTGTAAACACATTTACAAAGTAGCATAGATTTAACATTAAATAGTAAATGGACTGCACTTTCCATTTCCATTTTCCATTAAATCACAAATGCAATGATTTGTATTTATTGTCTGGAGATGGCATGAGAAGTACTTCCATAAACATGGAGACAAACATAAATATTATATTGTTTTACAGATATACTCATTATTATTTCATATTATCCCTTCGTCCTGTACTAATGTGATTGGGTTTCCTGGTGTGTCCAGACATGTTATGCTGTGTTTCTTTTAAAACTCTTGTTCTTTGCTTGTAATGTTAACATGTGTTTTTTTTTTTTTTTTTTATTCACCTGACTGTAGTTGCGAAAAAAAGGTCTTTACATTGTAGTTTTGTGTAATATACCATTTGCACTATGCAACAAAATAAACATGTCATACCAGCAAAAATGTTTTAATTCAGAAACAAGGGTTTTGTCAATATTGTCGTTTTTCCATTAGGTAAATTTTGACAGTCAATGGAAAAGCAACTAGTGTCTTTCAAGGACACTTCAACATGTAGACAATTGAACAACCAACCCTTGGAAGACACGCTCTACCAACTGAGCCAAATCTGTGAATTATACATGTTTAAAATGTTAAACTGTTAAGTGTTTACTTTATTTTATCACTTTTTATTTGTAAAAACCAAAACAAATAGGCTGTTATTATAACCTTGTGGTCTTGCATTTTAAAGGGCACTACTTTCTTTTTCAATTTACAGTTTTATTTCCTCAAAAATATAGAAATACACAGTTTCAACAAACAAATCTGCTTTTGTTAAGAATGCTCTTCCTGTAAACACTACAGCGATATTTGATTTAATCATTAAGGCAAACATCTTTTTAAATAAACACCTTTGTATTGTATTTTCACTAACAGTTTTTGTATGTTGAAATCTTACACAGTTTTGGTGTTAATTGTAGTCTAGTAGTCTAGTAGTAATGACATCAAAAACATGTTTCCCTTACAAGTGAGAATAGGTGATTACAGTTGAAGGCTTTGGTCTGAGTCTTATATTTTATTACAATTCAGAACACAGATTGTGCCTTGAATTATCAAAAAAATAACTTGCTTGTCCACATTATACTACATTAGGTCAGGCTTTAGATTAAAAAAGGTGTTTTAATGCATGATTTGGCACTGATTAGCCTTTTTCATATAACTACACCCACAGTATACATGTGAAATGTCTGTCTTTTGGATTCCGTCAACCTTTTCAAAACTTTCAGACCTTTTCCTCTTCTCGTTGTTTTATTAAGTGTTTCTAAAAGTCTTGTCAGAGTCTTGGCTTGATCTATCACATCTGTCAGCATTGCACCAGATCCAGCATTATTCACGTATAAAAACACATCAACTGATATTTAAAAGACGCCTTGAGGGAAACATATGTATAAAGAGGAAGTAAGTTTAACTGAGTTTAGCATTTCAATAAACCTTGTCACTTTCCAGCACCGAGCTGAGTCTGATGAGAAAACAGATGTTATACAGGTCTAATCAAAACAAACGCCACTGAGGGAATGTGAGACTAATACTTCACATGTATAGAAAGTGTATGTGTGTGTCCCCGTGTTTCTGTTTGAATGTATATATGCAAAATACATCCACATGACATGCGTTTCCTCAGGAAGATCAAAAAGAGCTTGTCCAGAGAAATAAAGGCAGATTTGTTGAGGTAATTGTTACCATTCTTCAGCAGCTTCCTGTGTCTGGCCAAAGCCGAGGGCCTGTTTCTGTTCTTCCCCAGTGACTTTGTGCTTTGTCTGTCCACTAACTAACAAGCAGGGAAACTGACCTCCAGTCATTTCACAGATTATGCCATATTCACCACAAAGGCATAAATATAAACACACCAACACATAAACACACCAACGCAAGGCCAGTTGCAGAAGCCAAGTGTCTGACGCTTAAGTTAGGATGAATGAAATTGTCACTTGAATTAAACGTTCCATTCCATTGTCATACACACACCTCCAGACATTTCCTGATTTGTCAGTGAACTTTTTCCCACAGTTTGCCTGGCGGACACTCAGGAACCTGTCTCTTAGCAGATTTTTCTTAATTTTTTTTATACCTCAAAGTGCGAGAGCCTCATGAGTTTACAAGACACCAACATTTAGCTCCAGTAATGTTAAGTGCCAAATCAACATTTTATCCAGGGCTTATGTGACCTGTGGGAAATCTCATCCACAGCTCAGATTCAACAACATTGGAAAACATCTCAATCTTACCAAGTGTATTTTTCTTATTTCTAGACCAAATATCTTATCTCACTTAAAATAAGACAGAATCTCCTGAAGAATAACTTTTCAGTGAGATGTAAGAACTTATTTTTTGACAATAGAGCTGGAAAATCTTATTTCAAGAAATCTGGTCAAAATAATTTTCACTTGTTCCATTGGCAGAGTTTTTGCTTGAATTAAGCAAAATAAATAACAATACTGAATTGGTGTGCCATAAAAATATTTAGTAATGAGAATCATTCTTGTTTAAAATCCCTGTGAAAACACATAATGAGGAAAAGGAGAGTTTTAGTTTTAGATTTTTGAAGTGAAAACAGTATGTAGACATTTACAGTAGGAAAAATGCTGAAGGTATTTTCTTTGCACTGGACTCATTATGTATCTGAGTGCATGTGTGTACAGACATTTCCATGGAGATGAAGTTTCATGAAGCCCTTGGAGATGAAGCCTGATTGTTGATACCACAGACAAATGTTGAAGTAGTTTAAGTGTACTGTCATAACCCAAAATAGAATTAGTACTTAAAGAACACCAGATGTTCTGTGGAACAATTATTTCATTGTATGTTTGCAGTGTTGGTGTGGTTTGGAAGGCTTCCTAGTAAAACCATATGTGTTTATTTATAATTTTTTTCATTTTGCATACATTAATCCCCAGTGCTTGCTTGTGTTATCAGTAGTGCTCTCTATTATCCACCACAGTGCCACCTAATATTAAAGGTGAGGAAGTGAATGCCACAGTGATGCTTGGGCGTCCAGTGGAGTTACAGTGCCAGAGCGATGCGATTCCTCCACCCACCCTCACCTGGCGCAAAGACGGACGTCCACTCTTCAGGAAACCAGGTCTCACTTTGTCTGCGGATGGAAGCCTGCTTAAGGTATGGCCAGTATTAACAACAGAACAATACGATTGAGGAATTCGTACTCGTACTCGTCCAGTAATCTAATTCTGGCTTTTTTTTTTGCCTCTGGCCAAAATAATGTAGATTATATAGACTAAATGTAGTCTAAATGTCATGTTTATTTGCAATATAGTATAACAAACATGATGAAATGCAAATTCATTTTAGCCCACCCCCCAAAAAAAAGTCTCAGTTTTGAATGTCTGGGGCCTATTCTTTAGGTGAACAGTGCACAGGTGCAGGATTCAGGCAGATACACATGTGAAGCCACTAATGTTGCTGGAAAAACAGAGAAGAACTATAACCTCAATGTCTGGGGTGAGTAACCTTTGGTTTGTGTTTGTTTATCTGGATGAAGACAAGTATTAGTCACCTGTGATTTATTCCATTGTCTAACCCTGTTACCATAAGTGATTGTGTTACTGTTGTAAATCTGTAGCTGGATTAAAGTCAGTTTTCTCTGAAGCTGAAGGTTTGGGCATGATCTTGACTTTTGGAACTCATTTAATCTCTAGTGAAATATGAGCGCCCCCTTTTGGTGTCTTATCATTATTACAGTTTCTCCAAGCATCCGGGGCTCAGAGGAGGTGTCTCCACTCACAGTGACGGAAGGAAATCTCATCACTCTGGTGTGTGAGTCCAGTGGTATCCCACCACCAAGTCTGAGCTGGAAGAAAGATGGTGAGTAAAGTGTATGAATATGACATGAAAAAGTAAGGATTATAGATTCCTTTATTGTTATTGTATAAACAGAGCATACACACCCAAATACAGATGCACATTATGGAGATGGTACTTGGGACACAGACACACACACAATATAAGATACTATTTACTACTTTAAATAGTATTAAAAAATTAACACCCCCCTCCACACACACACACACACACACACACACACACACACACACAATCACACATACTACGTAATTTTGTTAATGTTATGTTCCTGATTTTGATCCCAGACTGTTTTCATTCCCCTAAGTTTTTTTTTCAGTTGAATTTGTTTTTATTCCACTTGATCTATTTATTATACCTTATCTCTTTACTTATCGCTGCTGCTATATCAGTGAATGGTGAATGAAACGCTGAGCACTTTTTTGTCTGTACAGTTAATCAATTACTTGTCTGTCAGGTTCAATTGGTCTTTTGTAATGGAATGCCAAATACAATAATCTTTTCTACCCATGAGTATGAATAAAGTCTTCTTGAACCTTAGCTGCAGAGAACCGTGAAAGGTAAGTATGGTAGTTATTCCACATTGCTGATTTATTTATTGCAGATTGTATATTTTTTTAATTATTTTATTACATGTGACTGGTTAGTGCAGAGTGCAGATTGGTCATTACTCTGGGGTGCAACCTGTTCGCCGATCTTGTAGTCCATGCACTGATGGTCCTGTATCAAAGATAAACAATATACTATGGAGGTGATGTGGTTAAGGAAGCTAATTATATGAATTACATGTGTTTCAGGGATGGATTTAAAGTCAGACCAACGTGTCAGGGTTTTGTCAGGTGGGCGCCAGCTGCAAATTTCCAGTGCTGAAAGGACAGATACAGCTTCATACATCTGCATAGCCTCCAGTGCAGCTGGAAGCACCTCCAAGGAGTACAGTCTGCAGGTTTATGGTAAATGTCACAGCTTTCATACATTGTGTAATTACTGACTAGAGAGATGTACTCTCATTCAATGTTGTACAGATTCAAACCAAAAAATATGTGAGGATTTAGTGAGGAGAAATGGCTAGTCAATTTGATTGCCAAAGAAAGTGAGGTAATGCAGCAATGCTACCTCACACTATACCTCATTATATATTACATTTAAGCTGTGCATTACAAAATATGACAGGTGAAATTACTCAAAATAATTTAATAAATTCTTACATTTTGTTGAATTTATCATAATAATACTAATAGATAAAACACAGTAGGTATTTGTATAGCAATTTTTAAGACACTGAAAGATGCTTATAGATAATGTGGTGTTTATAGCATATTAAAAACAAGGCAGTCAGAGACAGCAGACCTCTGTCAAGGCTTGACATGGCATCATAACGTGACATGATCGAGCCATAGGTGTTGACCCATCTGATGTCCGAAGGTGAGACGATGTGAATGGGAAAAAACCCACCAGATTCTAACTTGTCTGAATCCTGAGATATTACCACTGATGTGTTTTAGCTGTTGACCTTGAGTGTGACGTTGACCTTTGACCTTCATTGCTCAAAATTTAATTGGCTCTTCTCTGACCCATTATCTATCATTCCTGAAAGTTTCATCAAAATCTGTTCAGAACTTTTTGCGTAATCCTGCTGACAGAAAGACAAACAGACAAACTGGCCCCATTATAATACCTCCTTTGTGGAGGTAATAATAATATATTATTTATATGATAAGATAATCAAAATCCTACATGATGGAGGCTAATCTTCTTGCAGCTGATACTGTGATGATCTTTCATGCCCACGTTTTATGTTCTCAGGATCTCTTATCATAGTGTGCTCACCAACTCACCTACTTTTCTCACTTCAGTCCGCCCTTATATCCGACGCAACGAGGACGATGCTGATGACGTGACTGTGACCAAAGGGGGTGATGTTACCCTACAGTGTGCTGCAGAGGGTGTACCACGGCCTGCGGTCACTTGGCTGAAAGACGGACGACCAATCACCGATCAACATGGCGCAAAAGTCCTGAACGAGGGGAGGCTGCTGCAGATTAAAGATGCCAGGGTATCGGATACAGGACGCTATACTTGTATCGCTGTTAATGTGGCAGGACAAGCTGACAGCAAACATGACATCAGTGTACATGGTATGAAGTATCAGCTGTTTCTTTTTAACCTCTTTAGCTGTTG